>BMAU01019004.1:177500-684901 GCA_019973935.1 Trichonephila clavipes
AGGAGAGTAAAGCCAAGTGCGCGACAATGTTTACAAAAATGTAAAATGATTTTTTTAAAGGATTGCTCAAAGTATAATTAGTTTAAAGCGAACTATAATTTTAAGCCTTACAGAATTATCATTTAGAATTGATGTTGAATAATGAACAATAATATAAAATTCAGATGAAGAATAATTGTATTATTTTTAATATTTAAAGCGAAAAGACTTCAACATGTTTTAACCCTGGAGCAGGCACGCACTCGATACTAATGGTCCAGCGGGGTTATTGAGTCACCCCCCAATCCTTTTTTTTATAATTATTTTTATAGTACACCAGTGTTTCTCAAACTTTCAATACTGGCGACCCAATTTTCAATCATAATTTCTGCACTGAAAACAAAAGCACTTCGTATACTATTACCATTTTGAAAATCCTAACTATGTTAAACAGGATTTTCTGCGGTGGCTGCTTTGAAGACAAAATATAGATCTCAGCTAAATAAAAAAAAAATAACTCAGTGTCAATATCTGATATTAAACCTTTCTTTGAAAAACTTTGCTCTACAAGACAAGCCCATGGAAGTCACTGATAATTATTAAACTTAGATTAATTTAGTATTAAGAAATTATTTATAAAATACCTTCTTCAGTACTGATGCATTAAACGTATACTGGCTGAAACACCGGCTCTTCGCACGAGTTAATTTTTTAAAAAAAATATAACATTATTCTTGATATAATAGCTGAACTGTAAGGAGAGTAAAACTGCGTGCACAACATTGTATACAAAAATGTAAAATGATTTTTTTTTAGATAAATGCTATAATTGTAAATAACTGTTTAAAAGAACTGTAATTTTAAGCATCACAGAATTAGCATTTAGAATTAATGTTAAGTAATGAAAAAGAATATAAAATTCCTATGAAGAATAATTGTGTTACTTTTTAATATTTAAAGCGAGAAGACTTCAAAATGTTTTAACCCGGGAGCAGGCGCGCACTCGATACTAACGCTGATGGTAGTGCGGAGAACTCAGTAACCACAATCATTTATTTATAATTATTTTTACTCTACACGATACAAATTGGAATTCCAGTGAATAATTTAATTAAGAGAAAGTATACTTACCGGCTTTCAAGGAATGTTCAATCTTTCTTTGATGATTTGAGAAAAAGTCCAATAAAACTGAACTAAAATTATTGACAAGTGAAAGATCTTAATAAAGGACGAAAAGCAAAAAGATACTTTTCACTAATATTACAGAAATGTTACTTGCTGGCAAAGCTGTCATATTTTGTTCAAGTAATTGTAGTTTTAATGAGCATTCATGATCGAGTGAGTGAATATTAACGTCGCACTGTTCAGCTACACGAGGGCTTTTAGAGACGGACCTCGTAATTTTGAACCATGGTTGACGAGGACGATACTTGAGCTGGCCTCTTTAACTACCACACCATTCCAACAAGAGGACGTTTGAGCTCTTTACAGATTTAACGTGCACCTCTCCCTCTCACGACGGGTCTTTAGTGGTACTGGGCTCGAACTCGTGACACCTTTGGTGATCAACAAATAGCAAGTTGAACCTTTTCTTTCTTGTGTCTTTTTGACAAGTCGAACTGAACCTTGTGGTACACTTATGGCTTCATATATTTCAGTTGGAGTTCTTTAGGAAGCCATTGAAAAGTTTCCTTTCGTTTCATGTTCATCGTGTTTCTCAATCATGAACAATATGCATCAGTTTCAACTTCCTTCAATACAGATCACAGATGCCACCGCTGCCTGGTTATAAGTGTATTCAGAAAAAAATACGGATGCTCTAAAAAGGATTATGACGTTTTTCACTATGCTTTATATGTTTGAGATTACTCGTAAAAATAAATCTTAGCCAAATATTCCTTCAAAAATCAATCAATTCTTTTCCAAATATCGTAAAAACTCTTCATTATTTACAATTTCCCTATGCGAAAACAAATACATAAAAGACGGATGGAACTAATGTAGAAACCCTACCAGTAAGTTTGAAGGTCAATCAAATAAATGACCAGCAAATGTATTATGCTGCCTGGCTGAAAAGTGAATCATGTCTTCCTTTTCTTTCTACAACTAATATACAGTATTTCAATAATAATTACAGTGATGAAATGTTTATCTTCTTAGAATTTTTCTCAGGGTCTTAGTTTCGTTTTTTCTTTTAACGAGTAATATTTTATGTTAAAACAGAAGAACGCCAGATGATAAACATAAATTATATCAGTGTTGTTGTGTATTTCTTTTATTATGGAAAAAGTATTTTGTTTCACTTCTTTCCGGTTATTTTTTTAAAAAAAATCATTAAATTTTCGATATGTTCGCGCCCCTCTTGCAGGGTTATCGCGCCCCCCCAGGGAGGCGCGCCCCACACTTTGAGAAACACTGGTGTAATGAATTGAGATGTTTTCTTAAATTAGGTTCGTTATTTTCCTTTTTGTTTTTTTGTAATGATGTATCCAGTGATTTTAAGTATGCAGCATATAAATAAAATTATGTGATTGTTACACTCAATTAGAAAAGGAAACTTGAGTGAAGAAAATATTCCTGTAAAGGCCACTGACTGAATGAAACTCATGATTTAAGTCTAATTTATTCTTATTTTTTATTTTATTTATATATTTACTTATTTATTTGAAAATTCGAAAATGATTAACTGTCTTAATGACAAAATTATTTTCATAGTATAAAAAATTTATACATGAATCATCACCTTCTTGTATGACTTCTGGAATAAAACAAAAATTTTCCTAGATTCTAGAAATTGTGAAAATATTTAATTCAAGAAAATTGTAATTAGATTTTAAATTTTAACTATTTTCAAAAGTAGTTAATTTATTAATGCAATACAATTATAAATGCACTCTGATACAAAAGAGGGAAAATAAATTTGTTATGTAATATTGTTAAATATATATATTTTTAAGGTGGCTCGGGAATTTTTCTAAGCTTCCTAACTTCACCTGTTTACAAAATTTTAAACATAGATTCATGTTTTATATAGCTTGAATTTTTTATTTTTTAAAAACACTCGAAAAATGTCAGAATGCCAAGGCAATTGCAACTCCGTTGGGTTTTTTATTCTTCACTCTGTAGTTTTAGGCACAATTAAAAGACTCAAGGGTACAAAGTCTTTTTGCTTGCAGCAGATATAGGACATTGTGAAATGGTATAGTTTACCATTTAAAAGAGTTCGTTTTAAGCGAATATGAACTACGGATATACATTGATTGTTTTTTTAGTTTTACCTCAGGAATGGAATCTTTGTGAAATCACTTGTATTCTTGATTGAAGAATTTAAGCGGATGTATGAGAGTTTCGTAAGTTGTTTTCGCGTCCTCGTTAACAAACACATACCACCTCTGAAATTCATATAACGTTCCGTTCAAGTTCTTTAAAATTTCTTCGGTAATTTTTATAGGTTTCCTTGGTGTTTCACCACATTCAATTTTTCACGATTATTGGCCAAATTTTCGTCTATTAAAAGGGATGTCATAAGTAACGATAACAGTACACCTAATATGCGATGTATTAGAATATATACTTAAAAAGCTTTGCAGGACATTTAAATACAATACATGTCGAATATTTAAAACAATTCTTGATAAACCTAAAATAATACTGTTACTTTTGTTGAAATATATCCCTTTATGAATATTTAAATATTTCTTTTGCCGACTTTAAGAAATGATTGATACTACAAAAGAAAATAATCAAAAAATATATTCAAAACATTTTAACCTAGATCATTTGTTTGATATGAATATTTATTTATTTATTTTACAAATGCCAGGCCATTGACCATCAGGTCATTAAGCAACGGGCTCTCCAATACCTTTTTACAATGCAGTTAAGATCATTCAGTGCAGAGCACTCGTCCAAATGAGCGGCAGTCATGTCTTGTCCAGTGTCACACAGTGGCCGCGGTAGCCGAGTGGTATAGGTATCGGAAGGTTCGAGCCCAGTACCACTAAAGACCCGCCGTGTAGGGCAGCGATGCACGTTAAATCTGTCGAGAGCTGAAACGTCACTCCCGTTGGTGTGGTGTAGTTAGAGAGGGGGTGCCAGCTCAGGTGTCGTCCACGTCACTTGACCATGGTTCAAAAAGCCCTCGTGAGCTGAACAGTGCGACGTTAATATTCAATCAATCAATCAACCAGTGTCACACAAAACGCAGATAGGTGAAGTCACTAAATTAAAACGAAACAGATGAGCACAAAGGCAGTCATGTCCGGTTAAAAGTCTAAATTTAGCCACAGCAGCAGCACGAGGAGAACTTGGAATACCGTGGGATTTCTTACATAGTGTACTCCAAGGCTTATCACGAGCAACACGAGAAGCTGTAAGGCGAAATGATTCCCTAAAAATCCTTTTAATTTCCAGTTTGGCAGAATGAAGTGTCAGGTCTCTTCGAAAGTTCTGAAGGATACCCGTTCCCTTTTTTGCCAAAAAGTCTGCCCTCTCATTTCCCCAAAGACCACAGTGGGATGGTACCCATTGAAAGACGATCTTTCCTTTTATCTTTCCCAGGAGTTCTCTACAGTTCTGCACACGTAAACAATTATTCTCATTATAGTTGGACAAAGCCTGAAGTGCAGAAGTAGAATCTCTCTCTGAAAGAATTACAGCTCTTTCAATGGGGGGAAGACGAACAGCAAGTTGCTGAAGGGCTATATGTATCGCCTCAACCTCACCATCAAAGTGAGTTGTCAAAGGGCTGGCATGTAAATAGAAGGAGAAGAGGTGACTAAAAACACCAATGCCAGCGCCTTGGGCAAAGTCCAAGAGTGAGCCATCTGTGTAAATGTGAAGCCACTCCTCCGGTGGGAAGCGGGTATTTTGATATGAATATAAAATATATGAAAAATTTTCCATATTCAATGACTACAAATCTAACATTTTTTTTAGTTATTTTAGTATAGTATACAGGCATTTCCCGAAATCCTTAAAACTCTTAAGTTTTTAAATAAGTAGTAGATCAAGAGTTATTTCCTAAAGAGCTAAATTTTCGTATAAAGTTAGATAGAAACTGCCACCATTATTGAAAGGTATTTACCGTATGATCCATGATGAGTAGCTACTTTTAAAACATTCGCTATAATGATTTTTTTTAATAAAATGGATGATACTTTGTATATTTCATATGTATTTGAAAGGAATTTCAATCTAATGTGAATGCTTTGCATAAATAAATAAATAAATCGACTCTAAAAATGTGAAGTAGCAGGCAAATAACTTCAAAACCCAGTGATTGGAATTCTATTTTTTTACATGAACATTCAATGATACATAATGCTGACAAATTAAAATAAATAATAAATAATTTATATAAAATAAAGGAAAAAAATTGTGGTTTTATAAGATACATTTTTAAATTGTGGTAATAAATCTTAAAAAATTAAAATGTGTCACTGTTTTTATATATGCTATTTTAAAAATGTTTTCTTAAGAAAAACTGTCACAATCTTTTTTATTATTATCTTTGTTTCACGGAAATGAAATTTATGAGGATAAACATTTTCGAAAAACAAATTTCTTTAGTAAAAAAAAATCCTGTTAAATTATTCATAATAGAATTCGTTAGGAATTTATTTCAGAAGCTATATCACTGAAAATAGTTCTTTATTCATGTACGAAACAAATACATTAACATTTTTAGGTTGCATATACAGTTTGATTAACCATAAGTGCGACTAACTTACACAATATGTAAAGTGCACTAAAATGATTCCGAATCACGCATCATTACAGGTCAGAAAAATACTTTTTATGCTACAGAGTACAGAGATTGCAACAAAGATCCGGCTTGAAACCAGCTTATGATAAACAGTCAATAAAGCAGTAAGATGGATGAATTCTTAAAATGTTGATTTGACCGACAATACATCGCCGCTCTTTTTATGTACTAGGAATGTCTTCGAAAGAGGCGTAATTTTTATTACACGATATTAGCACATCTGAATAAATTTACGTAAGAATGACTGTTACAAGAAACTGAGAAGTCCAGATAATGAGGTGAATTGCCTACACTTTTACAAAACAATTTAAGTATAAACATTTAAACGATAGCTAACGGTTGGCTATTCTGAGTCTACCATAAGAATATATTGTTGGTAAGCCAGGGCTTCTCAAACTTTCAATATTCGCGACCCAATATTCAATCATAATTTTCCATCGTGCCCCCCCTTCTATTATATAAGAATGTATTAAATTTTATAATACTATACTTTGTGATGCTAAAACTACAATACGATTTTCCCCTCTTAAGTGCTACTGACGTATATAAACGTCTCGATCAACCAAATTATTAATTGCATTGGCGTACATAAACGTTTTTCTGAAGTACAATCTTTTATGTGCTCTGCTATTAATAAAATTATTTCTAAGGCTTTGGAATGCAATAAAAGGATCTTGACAGTGTTTTCAAAGGATTTACTTATTTATTCGTTTTTTCCCTTCCCCCTTCTCAAGTAAAAACATCATATACGTGCGTCTAAGGGGAAAACGGTGACATAGGGGAACTATCCACGTTACTTTTAATCTGCTGTAAAGGGATTATTTATAAATTATTAAGATAAGTGTTAATTTTTTAATATAATTTGTTAAATATGACAAGCCCATGCATGGGGCCAATGGTAATTATTGAACTTGTTCTTGACTTAGTATTGTTAAATTAATTATAAAATGCATTGTGCGGTACTGATACATTTGTAAGTGTATTATATCAGTGTAAATGTGTATTTTATTTTTTTGCTGTGTCAAAATGAATTTTGTTTAATTTCAGTAAATACGTATTTTTTTCTAAAAAATCTTTTGCCTTTGACTTTTCAATATGTCCGCGCCCCCTAGTAGAGTTATCATGCAACCCTAGGGGAGCACGCCCTGCAGTTTGAGAAACACTGTGGTAAACCAAAAATGTGTATGTACTATTTAAAGATTGTTTAGACTAGTACCAGAAGATTATTAACACCAGAGAGATTTGCTTTACTTGATTCCTTCAACCACTGTGGCAGATCATGCATTTGTTGTATTCATTTTGTTGATAAATGAGACAAGTGTTACAAAAAAAAAAAAGTTTTATTCCATATAAGTCCCATTTGTGGAGTTAAAGAACTCGCTTGAGCTAAGAACATGCGTGACTCAAAGCTGTTAATGTGTAAATGTTGGGGTCTACTATATGCATAAACGAATACTTTATCTTCCTGCAGATACTCTTGCTGGAACTCATTGAAGAAGTACATGTTTCTCCGTCGATGAACTGCTCAACGTGGCTCCAGCATTATGAGGCTCTCTTGCACTGTACCAATGCAAATAAGTGGAGTTCATTGACCAGATACATCACACAGAATTGTCTTTCACTGCAAGTAGTCAAAAGAAGTTTGCAGTTTACGAGACCCATTGTACAAATTGACGACTTAAGGTATCCGACTACTTCCGGAACCGTGATTTTAAAAAAGCGCATAAAGAGATAATTTTCATGATATTTAGTGTCACTTAGATTAGAATACATGTATAAAATTGTTTTAAGAACATTTTGACAAAAAAATTATTTAAGTAATATTTCGGCAAAAAATTAACTTAGAATAACCTTTTTTTCAAAGTGTTCTCCTTTCGTGAAAAATGCTTCTATTATAATAATATTTTCCTTGTATATAGCTCAGACCTCTCTACAGAAGATCAACTAGAATTTTTGAAATATATAACTTAGAAGTGGGTTTATCTATATATTTTACGACAACAGAGGGGAGCAATTTTAAGAAAAAAACGCCGATAATTATTTCAATTAGTTGTAACTCTGAAAATAATGTGAATTTTTTTTAAAAAAAAGTTCAGACTTTTTGGAGAAGTCTTTACTTTATATAAGCGAAATATTATTATTTTAGAATCATTTTTTATTAAAGGAGAACATTTAGAAAAAAGATTATTCTAAGTTAATTTTTTGCCAAACATTGCATTTAAGTAATTTTTTTGTCAAAATTTACTTAAAACAATTTTATACATGTGTTCTAATATAAGTGACACTAAATATCATGAAAATTATCCATTTATGCGCTTTTTAAAAATATCGGTTCCGAACGTTGTCAGATACCCTAAATTAAAAACTCTTTTACAGAAAGTGTTTTTTTGTAAACTTTAACTCTAGAAGCTCCAAGTTTAAGTAAGCTCGTAGATCAATGTCTAAGGCCCAGCCAGTTGGCAAACGGAAGTTATGCTGTTCTCACAAAGTTGTGATAACATCCGAATATATATATATATTATTTGCAGCATATTCAAATAATTAACACTTAAACATTTTCTTTAACGAAAACGATACCAAACAATTTTAATTGTTATAAATCATACATTCATTTGTCAAAGTCGTCATTTCTGAATTTCATTTGCAGCGTTCTGTAGATGAGCTGCCATCAGTTGATCAACAATTCGAAAAAAACTAGGTAATTATGTGTATCACATATTGTATAGCACATGCAATAGTTTCTAAAATACAAACGTCTTTTTTAAATCCAGTCATCCCTGTATGTAACTATCTACAAACGTACAAAAATTATTACTTTTCTAACTCATTGAGAAAGAAATTATGTTAGACGCATTTGAATAACTGCAACAGTACACTATATTAAAATTCTTACCCTTAAGCCTATGATTGCAGGTTTAAACACAACTTTAAGACACTAAACTTTCCTTTTATTCATCTATATTATGGGGCTGAAATAAAATTTAAAAGATAATACATAGTATCGGAAATGAATTAAATACTAAAATAAATTTCTGAAAGTACAATTTCCACAATTATAAAGTACTAGCTGCATGTCCCGGCGTTGCTCGGGCTTTCTTTACTTTTATAAAAATGTTCTCTTTCCTTCATAAAATCAGCATTTCTAACACTCTTTTTCAAAATGACTTTCACCCCACCCCCTTCCTCCGCTTAGCCCGGCTTTGCTCGGCCTTTTTCCGAGTGTATAACTTAAAATTTGCTGTTTCAAAATTTTTTTGCTTCTTTTCTGTCAGACAGGTTTATTTCCCCCCGGCGTTGCTTGAACATTTTTAAATGCATAACATATTGTCATGGAAATTCCCCTTCCCCTCTCGATATGATATCTCTTGAGTAAGTAAACAGTGGGGCCTTAATATTCACTCACTCACTTTGCAACTTTTTAGGACCCGTAGAAGAAAATGTACCTTTTTAAAAATAGTTGTATGTTCAAAAAAGTAGAAATTTTTATAATTACAAAATTTCACAAATGTATTAAATGTTGAATTAAAATTGTGAGCAGTTTTTGAAATGTTCGATAACCGGAAAAAAAAGTTTCATGCAATTATTTTTATAAATGAAGACGTTATAAAAGCTTTGAATTTGATAAGTAGTTATTAAATATTTAAAATTTGAGTATATTTAAACTGATGCAACATATTTAAAAAATAAAATACTATAAAGAATTAAAATTTATTTAAGTAATTCTCAGTTGAATAAAAATGTTACTTTGCCTGCTATTTTTTTGAAAATATTAAAACTACCTTTTTTTTTTAACTAATTATTATAACACTTATTATTATACTTTCTTGAAAGGTTTAGAATTATGCATTGACAGACTTGTAAAACCTTCGATATACATCCAGTATCAATTTTACTGTAGTTTTGTAATAGTTTTTTTATATTTTTCACTATCCAACGTTCTTCAAGTTTAGTGAAATAGGTGTCCTACACTTGGCCTTTTTCAACTAAGTTTGTTTTGTATTTCGATATTATCTTTTGAACTGTAAACTTGTTTTAATATTTTTTATCCACTATAAATAGCTTAAATCCACTATAAATTAAATTTTAAATTATCGCCTTGCTTAATGGAAACTATTATTACAACTTTACTTTCAAATGCGAGAATCGATCTTACGTTGAATTTAAAAGACATTTATACTGAATGTGAGGACTTCTTTCTTTCTGTTAATATTTAACTTACAAAATAATTTCACTAACGTCATTCAAACTATCAAATATCGTTTTTTCTCACGTTGTGTAAATCGAAAAGTACACCGAATATTCGAATTCTGTATAATCGACCTTAAATTACCATAACTGAAAACTATACAGCACGATTTAAAAAAAACAGTGAACAGCTTTTTCTGAAATACGGCGTAAATCAATCTTGGTTCGAAATGCATTCTTTTTCAGGTTGACTGATTCGAGATGTATTCGTTTCTCTGCAAGGAGTTTTATAGAATAATTGTCTGTGGTGGTTTTGTCTTTAGAATTTCAGCGAATTTTTACTTTAATTAATATTGCGCAGTCCGTAAATATTAAGATTTAAAAATTGGCGAACGTAACATACTCGAATTTTCTAAAATCATAAGCAAATAAACAATGTTATTTTTTTCGATTAAAATAGGATAAATAATTTATATCTTGAAGTGTAATTTGTTAATATTACTTTTTTGTTGTATTTTTTATGTTAAAATTGTAATCAGCCTCACACTCTGCCTGTTCAAACTTTCGCAGTTCCTGGCGTAGGCAAAACAAAATGCAAAGGTTAGCTTCACACATAAAATATAGATATTTGCTGCCTTGGGCTTTTTTGCTGTTGGCAGAATTTTTCCTACTTTTTTGACAATTCTTGTTATATTTTGGACATTTCACACAATATCTACAAATTATAGCCTATGTGTTATTCTGATGTATAAGCTATGTATACTATTGTAAAGTTTCATTACAATTCATTCAGTTGTTTTTGCGGGAAAGACTCCCAAACACCCTCACAAACTTTCCCTTTTATAATATATATTAGGATTAAAATGGAATCGTATTACTTAGATAATAAAACAGATTTTAAAGTATTAGAATAAATTTGAAAAATATACAATAAATTTATTTCTATAGTACATAATATTCTTACATTATTATTAGAAAGAAAAAAAAACACTTCAAGAAATATTGTATTTAAAAATATGGAAACACATACAATATATAACACTTAATTGACTTCTTTTTTATTTTAAAAAAAAGATAAAGTGTAAAAAATACTAAGAAAAGTAAAATTTGAAATTTTTATTAAATTCCTAGAAGGTTAACTTGTAGTAGTATGTATGATTAAGCAAAGTAAATAATGGATATTAATTTATAAAAAATATTACTTTTTTAGGTTTTTTAGAGATTTAATAATGCTCACTGATGTTCTAAACATTACCTTATAATTATCTAATATTAATTGTGTGTGTATTAGTTTTTTTATAAATTAACTAAGAATTAGTTTACCAATAGTTAAGCATTTTATTTATGTAAATTGATGTGTGCATATTTGTCTTCCAGAATGAAATTTTAACATTCCTGAAATTCTAAACACAGTAATTTCATTAGAAGCTAAAATATGTGAACTTCTATCAATGCATTATTTTATAAGATATATAATACGGTTTATAAGATTTATAAAGTATATATATAAAAAAGAAATTAAAAGTTTTTTAAAATAACATATCCAGTTTTATTAATTATTCTAAAACTTTTTTACCACCTTTTTCATAAGTGAAATTTTAAAAGTACTGTTGTGTCTGGAGTGGATTACTATTGTTGCATTGAACTTAATCTTTATTTATATAAGCATCTGAATCCATAACCTTAATTTAATACAAGTTTCCAGAAGTCCATTTATTCTTCGTCCAAATCTAAGGAATCGTTTCCAATTTACATAAGAATATAGTTTGACATTTTCAAAGTAACAAATAATTCATTTTAAAAGTTTCTAGAAAACTCTACAATATTCTAAGAGCATACAATGAAAATAACTGCGCCATACTTTTAGAAAGGTATATCAAAAGTGTCCAGCCAATTTGTCCTAAGCCCTCTAGACTTTTCTTACTCTTATAAGTTCCATATTGCAAACAGCAACAAAAGTCCAGACAACCGTGGTTTCTCAATATAAATTGCAAATTTGCTTTCGCTTGAAAATAATACTCAAAGAAAAATCAATCCAAGGAATGCATCACATAAACTTGTACAGAAAAAAATATTTTAAGCCAAAGTAAATTTTATCAATAATAAGAACGAGGAACTATATGATTTTAATAGAATTTTCAAGTTAAGTCTACAACACGTATGTAAAATTACTTTAGTAAAAAGGGAATTCTTTCAAAAATTTCATGTTAAAAAGTAGATTATGTTAACAAAGTTCAGGCTTTATCAAAGTTATCAAAATTAAGTTACGGAAATACATTCTCTATTCAACTAAAATATGTTTTTAAGTTAAAAGTTAAGTTAAAAAATAATGCAATTTTTGTAAGAGATATACACTGCTGCTCACCTAAAATGTATTATCATGAAGGACACATGAGGACGTCAAATTTTCACAGTTCATTTCTGCAATCGTTTATGTGTTTATGTAGATGATAAGCATCTCTGCAAAAATCCCATCATCGTGATCTACAGGATCTATGGAGATATAAAATAATGGATATATGATCTATGGAGATATAAAAATAAAACCGAATGCTGATTGGAAGCACTGGAAGGTCCTTTTCATACAGTTATTTTGCGTAAACAGTTCCAGTGTGACTTATAATCCATTAAAGAATGTGGATTTCTTCTCGAAAAATTCCCTCTATGTGTGTAGTTGTAAGTATACAGAAGTACAACTCGGCTACATCAAGAATCGTATAATAAACAATTTTTTTATTGCACAGCAATCTGCGCTTTACGTACCATTCAATATCGTTTTCAGTATAATGAAATTTCCATAAGGTGTCCATCACATTGAATGATGAACATAGGGGATTGATTGAATAGTATTTTTATACAGGTAATTCAAATTTTTACCTCTAATATCCCAATGGTCGGATTAAATCTCCACACAAAAGTTCAATGTTACCGTTCTGATCCAGTGGCATTAAAATGGTGTGGACTGAAAATATTTATCACTTCCACACCCTTTTTACGAATACAAACCAGAAGTATATCCTTGAGTGTTTGACACATATTATCCACCATTACCTTTAAAAATTGTTTGTTATAAGATTCCAATAGGATGACATGGGGTCAGACGGGCAACGTAAGGTTCTTAATAGCAACCAGATTGCTTTAATGCCTTAGTATGCCACTTTTCTTGACCTATCACCAATCGAACTCGCTTGGACAGTAACTGGAGAACAACTGACCCAACTTACACTACTCGATGGTACACGAGATCAAATTGATAGCATGTGGAGTCAATATAGCCTGCGATACACGTCCAACACCTATTTTATGTAATTCGAAACGTTGGACAACTATTGTAATGATCCCTGGATCCCATTTGGTTGCTTATTTTGTCAACTTCCTATCCATGCAGAAATAATATGTCACACAGCTCGTGCCAAAACCGATTTATTGAAAGACACGTTTGGTGACCGCCTAATTTCACGTTTTGGACCTGTGAATTGGCCTCCAAGATCTTGTTATTTAACATCGCTAGACTATTTTCTGTGGGGATATGTAAAGTCATTGGTCTATGCGGATAAGCCACAAACGCTTGACCATTTGGAAGACAACATTCGCCGTGTTATTGCCGATATACGGCCACAAATGTTGGAAAAAGTCATCGAAAATTGGACGTCCAGATTGGACTACATCCGAGCCAGCCGTGGCAGTCATATGCTAGAAATCATATTTAAAAAGTAATGCCACAAGATTATATTTCGATTAAAAAAAAATTAATGTCAATCGAATAATACATCGTTGTTTTATTGCAATTTAAAGTTCTATACCTCTAAAAAAACACCCTTTATTTATCATATTTGTAAAGCATCGAAGTTCAAAATTCTTCGCAGATTGTTGTATAATTTAAGAAAATTGATGCATAATGCTAAAAAAAAAATCTCGTTGAACAAAAACTGAAAAATAATATAAATGTCTTTTCTGAACATTTTAAGACTGTTTTTGTTTTATTTTACTCTTTAAAAATTAAGAAGATACTAATGTTTAATTAAATAGGGCAAATACCTGTTGTAATTCATCATTTTTTGTGACGAAGTGCCTTTGTACATTAAAAATGCAACTTTCTCAAAATCATTGTTTTTAAAATGCGTGTACTTTTTTCACAGAATCTATTGAATGAATGTAATTGCAATTTCAACTGCGCATAAATAATACGTAACTACATATAATGGAGCTACTCTCTTGAAGATTTTTCAAAAATGTTTTGCTGAAAAGCAGTTATCGGAAAAAAAATGACAATTTTCAAAAATTTCAAAGTGATACTTTTACGATGATTTTTTTTTGAAAAAAGTAAGCAATATATTTGAAATGTTTTACCATTATTTAAATAAAGAAGCCTAAATTATTTACAGACAAAATTTAAAGTCTTTATATTTAACAGTTCCTGATAAACAGGTTCCTAAAATGGCTCAATTTTACATTATCGGTATAAGGAATACACCGACATAACTTAAAGACTCAAGCCAAACGAGATCGTGTGGGTTAGATATGCTTATATGTTTTTATTTCTGGAATTGCCGTATGTAAGAAAATCCCGAATCCAACGATTGAGCATATTTGAAGAAAGAGTAGAGTATCACTTTTTATCAACAGAAGATAGTTGTAGTCCATGTTTTACTTTCAGCTGGTAAATATATCTTTGTTTTCATTTACAACGAAAACACGTCTTTTTTTTTATCTGACGTAAAAAGGTAATTATCAATATATTTCTAATTGCTTATATAGATACAAATTTTTTTATTAATATTTAAATAATTGTAAACAAGAAAAATATTAATTATACTCGATTATTGTAGCTTTTTAGAACTCAGGCTTGGGCGTTACTTGAGTCAATGCAGCTATAAAGATAAGTTCTTAAGTGAATTTTTTTTCTGTTTTTACAATATTAAGGCTTAAGGGGACTTGGTACTCTTTGAGCAAATTTCTTTATTTACGTATTTAAAAATTATATTTTAACATTTTATACAATGTTTCTATTCAAGAAAATGTTACCAGATGAAAATTTTCATATATTATTCACACAATTTTAAAAATTTAAATTTTTTGAAGAAAATTGTGAAAATTTTAAAATCCTACTCCTTTTGTAAAAATTAATTTTTTGACTTGAAATTTTTCTATAATATTCTTATGGATGTTCTTAACAACTTTAGGGATCGATTTTAGAATACATTAAAAGTGCACTGTCTGATGTACTCGCTTTTTGCACGTGTTCATTTTTTTAAAAAAAACCTAAAACATTCTTATATAATAGCTGAATTGTCAGGAGAGTAAATCCAATTGCACGGCAATATTTACGAAAATGTAAAAGGATATTTTAAAATGAATGGTCATATAATAATTAGTTTTATCCTAACTATAATTTTAAACGTCACAGATTGAGCATTTAGAATTAATGTTAAATAATAAAAAAATAATATAAAATTCCGATGAAAAATAATTGTTTTTTTTTTAAATTTAAAGCGAGGAGACTTGAAAATGTTTCCTCCCGGGATCAGGCACACACTCTATACTAACGTTAAAGGTCTCAAGGGGTGATTGAGTCACCCCAATCCTTTTTTATATTTATTTTTATTGCACACGATACAAATCGTGATTCCAGTGAAAAATTTAATTAAGAGAAAGTATACTTACCTACTTTCAAGGACTTTTTAATTTTTCTTTTGTAACATATAAACAGATTTACCAGAATTAACGATTTCGTGATCTGTGAGCCCCGCGTGACCACTTCCAGGTTAAAAGTGTATTCAATATAATAATATGTATGTTACTGCTACAAAATTGTGTAAAACGTTTTTCATTATGCTTTATATGTTTGAGAGTTCTCATAAAAATACATCTTGGTCAAGTAATCCTCAAAGTGGTCTCTAGGGTTCTCCAAATATCATAAAACTCTTTTATATGGACCCCCTTCCCCACAGAAATACATTATTTACAACTTCTTCAATTTAAAATCAAAATGGGGTTTTGGGTTCGAAAAGCACGTAAAAACATTACTTACCTTTCTTTTAAACATTTTTCAAGTTGGAAGTATATGTTTTAACACAGCGGTTCGTGAATTAGCTATTGGGTCACTTTAAGGCTGGACACCCTATATATATATATATATATATATATATATATATATATATGACAGGCCCCAGGCCTGCTGGTAAAATGTGGAGGGCATCATCTTCACAATATTCCTTTATTACGCTTTCATCATATATAATCTAACATGCCGGACCTTTTGCCGCGCAACCGGGTGGTATAAAAAACAACATCGCAGCGAGGAGACACCAGCCAAGTCCTTTCTAGTATGCGTTCGCCTTCGTCAGCGCTCGTTGCACCTTTTAACAGGCTTGTTTACTCATAAATCCTTACGCGATGGTAAAGAGTTCGCTCTATTTTCATTTATTACTTCCTTAATTTTGAACCTAAACTTAGGTATATATATATACATATATATATATATATATATATATATATATATATATATATATACATATATACATATATACATATATACATATATACATATTTATATATATATATATATATATATATATATATATATATATATATTTATATATATATATACTATATATATATTTATATATATATATACTATATATATATTTATATATATATATACTATATATATATATTTATATATATATATATATATATATATTTATATATATATACTATATATATATATTTATATATATATATGCAATAATTCCCTCTAGCATCCTTTTAAGTAACTCTTTTAATAATATTGAAATAATCTTTTAATTATTTGGTTCTACACTAATACCCTGATTTTAATCTTAATCGAGTACTCTTATTGCATCAGACATCCCCATCCCGCCCATTCTATCCAATCAGAGCTGTTATTACGTCATAAGTACTTGTACTATAAAAGCCGAAACCTTGTGTAATCTCGCCCTCTTCACTCTTCGATCATTTCTCTGTACTCATTTAGCGGCTGCACCGTGTTCTGTGTGTGTCTTTGTCTGTGTTGTGTCGTCCATGTTTGCTTCTTGTATGTGTAATGCCGTCTCTGCTGGACCTTTATGTGTTTCTGGATGTGAATAAAAAGGAATTTCGATTTCCATGAGTTTCTCTTCGATACTATCGTATTAGACCATGCTCCATGTAAAATAGAAAATCTCACCACCGGCCACGCCCAACCATTGGTTTTCCATTATTTAATCAACCAACCGCCACGTCTTACTCCACTCAACGGATTTGTTCCAGGGGCATTTCATAAGTCGGCAGGATAGTTTCCTACCATGAATTTCGTCGAAAGTTACTAAAATTCCTGATGTTTACAACTACTTCGTGAAACGGGGAAATCCCCGTTCAAGTTGTACCTATTTCGTTAAAAAGGGGGAAATCCCCGTTCAAGATGTGCCTACTTCATTAAACAGGGAAACTCCCGTTTTCTTGCGTTGTCGAAAAGCTGAAATCTTCCTAACCTGCAATAGTATGCCTCAGAAATCAAAAGAAAGTGCTTCAATTGAAAATACACTGGCCTCAAAAAGTTAAGGTACAACCGGGTTTTTGTGTCTAATTTGCAAATGAATGAATGTAGAAACAAAAAATTTGGAGGATATGTGCATTAAATAGTTTTTTATTGAATGCGTCATAGAAATTTGTATAAGTGTATTGCAAAAACGATTTATAACAAAAAAAGCAATCTCTGCGGAAAAGTCCATTCTTGGAGAAAACAGCACATCACAGTGTTATGTGGTAAAATGGCATAAAAACAATACAAAAATGGGTTCTAATAAGGAATGTGTCCACCCCTAACTTGAATGCATTGGCGGCATCGATTTCCCATGCTGTTTATTAAGTTGTCGGACACCGGAATAGGAAGCGAAGACCAGACACAGAGTAAGCCTTGTTTCAGCTCATGTAACGACCTTGGAGGAGGATTTAAAGCAGAAACCTCTCTGCAAAGATAGTCTCAAAGATGTTCTATCGGATTCAGGTCTGGAGATCGAGCTGGCCATTCCATTCGTTCCAAACCGTGATCCTCCAGATACTCCTCAACAATCCGAGCTCGGTGAGGTCGTGCATTATCATCCATCAGACTGAAGTCGTTACGAATAGCAGCAGCATATGGGCGGACATATGGATCAAGGATCTCATCCCGATATCTAAGACCAGTTACGGTTCCTCCATGGAACACATGCAGGTCAGTGTGGCCACCGAGCGAGATCCCTGCCCAAACCAGGATTCCACCACCTCTATAACTGTGTCTTTCAACAGTGTTGGATTGATGGTATCTAGTGCGCTGTTCCCTCCAGATCAGTAGACGCCCTGAATCACTCTCCATTGTAAATCTGGACTCGTCTGTGAACTGCACAGAAGCCCATTGTTGCTGCGTCCAAGAAACATGTTCTCTTGCCCAGCATAAGCGGTTCCTTCGCTGTCGTCCGTTAAGGGGAACGCACACAACTGGTCTTCTTGCATACAGACCTGGATTGTGAAGACGATTCCGCACCGTAGTAGCGGAGGTTCTTCTTCCTGATGCTTGAAAGTGGTCTGCAACGAGCTGCGGCACAGTAGTGGTTCTTCTTCGTGCCGAAAGAGCTAGAAAACGGTCTTCTGCAGGTGTTGTAGCTCGTGGTCGGCCTGGAAAAGGTCTTCTGGACACAGAATCTTCGGATTGGTATTGATCCCAAAGTCGCTGAACAACACTACGAGACACATTGAGACGTCTAGCAGCATCAGCCTGCGACAATCCCATTTCCATCCATCCAACTACCCGCCACCTGAACGAATTGGGTAAACGACGTCTCTGAGACATTTTCTAAACTCTATTGACTGTTGTCACCGAAACTGCCAACAACTGTTGAAAATCAACACAACTTACACACAAAAGTACGAAAGCTTGATATTTGCATATTTTTCTCTCACTCATAAATATACGTTCTTTTCTATAAAATAAAAGTGGTAGCAATCGTTTTTGCATTAATGTTTTTAAAGTTCGTTATTATCATTCATGTAAACTATGCATTTTATTGTTACTGCCATTTTTTTTATGGTGATCTTCGAAAAACATGTTGTACCTTAACTTTTTGAGGCCAGTGTATTTTGAAAGAAATGATGCTGATATGTGACAGAAGAAAAGTTATACAGAAAAAGTACATATATACAAATCAATCGTCACACATATGTTTTAGAAAGTGCAACCGAAGCGATTTTTCAACCCAGCGATAAGTGTTTCGTTTTTATTCTGTTTTAATTATTTGCTGTTCGATCTAAATAGATTTGTATACATGTTCTACATGTTGAACCCTATAATTGACATTAGAAAAACGCTCTATTACTCTGTAAGGACCTTCGAACTTAGGTCTGAGTTTTGGAGATAAATTAGATTTAATATTAAGCGTCTTTATAAAACATAAGGACCCGATTTTGTAATCGTAATGATGTTGTTTTGTCGCTCTCGTGATCAAATCGACATGCGATGCTTCCTGATCTTTTAGATTATTTAAAACTTTATTGAAAGTATGCTCCAAAGACGGTAAAAGTTTCTCGACATATTCATACTTATTTTGTGGTGTGTCGGAATTTTTCTCGTAAGTGTAAGATAATCGAATATCCCTGCCATGTTCTAGGAAAAAGGGCGATGTGTATGTAGCTTCATGGATCGCTGAGTTTAATGCTAACATGGTGTGTGGGAGTTGCTCATCCCAATCATTTGTGTTTTGTGAAATTGATGCCAGGATATTGGCTAGCGATTGATTGGGTTTCTCTACCCTCCCGTTGACGTGAGCGGAATAACTTGATATGTGTCTTTTATGAATACCCATGACTCTGCAGAACTTGTACATTCCCTTGAAGATGAAATCCCTTTTTAGTGCAGCACCATTTAGGAGTATACCAATCGCCACAAGTTTTACCACCAGTTTTCTTCCCAGAGGAAGACACCTGAGCTCTAACGATGTGAAACCGAGCTAGGAATGCAATTTTGTCGAGAGCATCCAAGCCAAGCAGGCACTCAAGGGATTCTATGAAGAAAAACAAAATAGTAAGAGCATCTTGAAAACCTTCTAATATTGTTAAATTTTAGTTATAAATAAAGAAATTAAAGTGTTAATTTTTGATGAAGTAATAGATAATTTATTTAATTGTATGGCAAGAAAGAAAACAAAGATCCAAAGTCCAGTTTTTTTTCTCAAAACTTTAAAATAAAACAATATAAAAATAAAGTAAGTAAATTATGCAAAACATAAATGCCAAAAAACAACTACACAACTCTATTAAGCTGTAGTAATGACGCTGAGTACAATGAAAAACAACAATAAACTTCAAGGACGAAAGAAAAACAAAGTCCTTGCTCGAACATCCAGTGTACTATCGGTATTTATAAGTACCACAAAGTTATTTGCATGTTAAATTCATTACATACACTACTCACTTATAGTAAAAAGTGAAATCGTTTTCAAAGGTCTTACTAACGTACAAGAAAAATAATAATCCACTTACCTTTTGCACTTTATTTGCTTTTTTCGGAATAAAAACGACAACATTCGTAATTAGATCAAAATTTCAGCTCAAAACGCAACTTCTGTTTTAAAACTGTTCACCTTCCCCACTAAGATACTCATGACTGAACCCCTTGTGGCCAAATATCCTGGAAAAGTAAAATTAAAAGAATACACCTGCTAAGTATATCGTCCGAGTACAGAAGAACGTCGTTTATCCGAATGTATTGGGACCGGAGATCGTTCGGATACGCAATTGTTCGGATAATTGAAAACCGAATGTGATCCATGCAGTATATGAAACTGAACACTATACGAATACTGAAAATATCAATGTAGGAAACGTGATTGAAGAAAAAGCAAAATAGGTGCAAAATAACGCAATTTTACCATTTTTTGTGAAAAATAACCTCTAATTTTTCGCTGTACCATTGTACGCCTTGGTTTTTTTTCGCTGCAAGGTCTCTGAAAAAACTGGTTCGGATATTTAACGCTATGGATAATTAACGTTCGGATGAACGACGTTCTACTGTATTTGCAAAAATGGCTATTCTATGTTATTTTACAGTAGTTGGCATTTATATATATACCGTCTGAAGGTAGAGAGTAAATTTGAGAGATAATTGAAAAAATCTTTTAAGAATGTAAATTCTTCTACGGAAAATAGGAATATTTTTTTATGAAGACTCCTTTTTAACATTCCTAGAACATCTTTTTCTTTATTGGAAGTGAAAAGAAACGGGAATAATCGTTAGATAGAAAGTTTCTTTCCTTTGCCGAAAAGGTAAAAGCATTTCTCCTGATTTTCGAAATCTGGAAACAAAAAATTGTCCAATAAATCTTCGGAATCTTTTAAAAGAGAATTGTGAAAAAAGTTAAAGACAACAGAGACAAAAATTCTAAATGTAATCTGCTTCTGTCAAAGCAGTAAAAAAGAAAATAAAAAGAAACACTTTTTTTATAACCTATAAATGTTTATTTTTCACGTATTTGAGTCAATTAATATTTTTATGAAACATACTAAAAAAATAGGTTCTTAATAAAAGCCAATTTGTCATGTAAGATTCTAACAAAAATTGTAAAACTTCTGCATAAAAGTAATTGTTTTATTTGGAGGAAAACATCCAATAATTTTATAATATGTGCATTTAGATATTCCAAAAACTTTTTTACGGAAAAGATGTTCTCTGGTGTATACAGGAAATAGCAAAATAAAAAATTTATTTATCTTAAATACTGCCACAAGGGGAAAGCAGTTTAGATATTTGTGCTTTTTTATGGTCAAATTCAAAGTAATTTTTATGAAAAAAAATATATGTATTTTAGTACATTTTATCATTTAATAAGATGAGAAAACTGCTACTAAATGGCAACAAGAAAAAAAAATAGATACTTCTAACATAACCTTTAGTATTACATTTTAAAACCTACTATCGAAATGACAGTGCACGATGAATCAGAATATAGAAAACAGCTAGGATTTAACTGATTGGATAGTGCATGGAGAGAGCTTGGGTTATAAAACGTACCAATATATATTGTACATTTCACTATTAGATATTCATTTATCAATAATCATCGAATTTAGTTATTTATGAAGTAGAAAAATCGTTTTATTTGAAATGTAAGTAACCTGCCAAAATTAAGTTTTCCCAACCTCATTTTCCATTTTTCAACTCTTTTATAACATTATTAAAATTTGAAATACATTTTTTATTTTTTTTCACCTAATCTTCCAAACACGGAACAACTTTTTCTCATAGGTAGAGTTGTCAAGACAATGCACTCACAACCTAGAATCGCTGAAGACTCGGAGTGCAGAGGGGACCGATGCACGTTAATTACGTCGAGGCTGTAACGTCCTTCCATCGGCGGGGTGTGGAAATTAGGAAAGAGTGTGCGGCAGTTCAAGTGTCATCCTCGTCACTTTAACATGGTTCAAAATTATGCGTTTCGTTGTCAAAATCCCACGAGTAGCTGAATAGTGCAACCGACGTTGATATTCACTCACTGCACATGGGGCACATTAAAAATTTTTTCTAACTATAATTGCGATCCAACTTAATAGGGCAGTGTTTCTCAAACTGTGGGGCGCGCCCCCTGGGGGGGTGCGGTGACCCTGCGAGGGGGGCGCGAGCATATTGAAAATAAAAGGTTTAAAAATATTTTTTTGGAATGAAGTAAAACAAGATGCTTTCTGACAAAATAAAAAAATACACATTTACACTGATATAATTTATTTTTATCATCTGGTGATCATCAAAAATAAAAGATTCCACTTCAAACGCTCATTAGCCCTCTTTGATCCTACAACCAAATTAAACAAACATTATGTTTGCTTTGCGGCTAATATGAGAACGATAAGATTTTTTTTTTTACGTTTCTTTTAACGATATCAAACGATGAGAGATTTTTTTATTACGTTTCTTTTACCCTAAAATATTACTTTAGCTGACCTTCGAACTTACTGGAATGGTTATCTCCGACTTTTTTTTAGGGAAGTTGTAAATATATTTAATATATTTCTGTTTCGTCTTTTTTCCATGTGAAAGAGTTTTATGATATATGGATAAGCATGAGTATTCTGAAACATATAATGCATAATGGAAAACGTTTTACACAATTATTTGTTAGAATGTGCTACACTTTCCCCATTAACAATTTTGTAGTTTTGATTCCTGTGTTGTACGACTTATTATGGTTTAAAAATGTAAATAAGCAGAATATTAAAAAATTAGGCATCTGTGATCTCTATTAAAGAAGTTGAAACTAATCAAGCAATTGAAGAACGTACTGAAATAATGCATATTAATCAAGATAGCGAAAGTAAATATCAGAAAAGCGTGCAACATGAAACGTTTGAGTTGATTTGAGTTTAGCTGGAAAATAACGTTCCTGTAATGTTAGCGAAAAGTGTCTGTGATTTATGTCCTTTAATAAGAGCATTATTTATTTGGAACATTTTCTTTAGTTTTATTGGACTTTTTCTCAAATTTTCTAAGAAAAATTGAAAAGTCCTTGAAAATAGGGGTAAGAATATTTTCTCTTAATTAAATTATTCACTGGAATTGTGATTTTTATAGTGTATAGTAAAAATAACTATGAAATAAATTATAGTTTTAAAACAAACTAAAAAACACGCTTTTATAGTGAATCGAACTAAAAAGCAAAAAAAAAAAAAATTGTATATATTACTTAAAAGTAAGATATACATAATTTAATACTTATCTCGTTAATTTGCACGGTTTATAATTATGATCGTATTGTAGCTTTAGCGTCAAAGTGCATTATTATTACATTCAGTACATTATTAATGTATAAAGGGGGCGCGATAAAAATTGTGATTAAAAAGGGGGCGCCAGTAGTGAAAGTTTGAGAACCACTGTAATAGGGAATATAATCATGAATATCTGAAACATACACGAAAATCAGATGTGCTTTATTTTACATTTATTGAGATATTTTTACTATATATATATAAAGGGTGTTTTTGTTAGAGGTATAGAATTTTAAATTGCAATAAAACAACGATATATTATTGGATTGACATGAATTTTTTTTATTCGAAAGATAATCTTGTGGCATTACATTTTAAATATAATTTCTGGCATATTACTGCCATGGCTGGCTCTGATGTAGTCCAAACTGGACGTCCAATTTTCGATGACTTTTTCCAACATTTGTGGCCGTATATCGGCAATAACACGGCGAATGTTGTCTTCCAAATGGTCAAGCGTTTGGGGCTTATCCGCATAGACCAATGACTTTACATAGCCCCACAGAAAATAGTCTAGCGGTGTTAAATCACAAGATCTTGGAGGCCAATTCACAGGTCCAAAACGTGAAATTAGGCGATCACCAAACGTGTCTTTCAATAAATCGATTGTGGCAAGAGCTGTGTGACATGTTGCGCCGTCTTGTTGGAACCCCAGCTCCTGGACATCATGATTGTTCAATTCAGGAATGAAAAAGTTAGTAATCATGGCTCTATACCGATCACCATTGAATGTAACGTTGTGGCCTTCATCGTTTTTGAAGAAGTACTGAACAATGATTCCACCAGCCCATAAAGCGCACCAAAAAGTCAGTTTTTCTGGATGTAACGATGTTTAGACATACACTTGTAGATTAGCTTCACCCCAAATGCGGCAGTTTTGTTTGCTGACGCAGCCATTTAACCAGAAGTGCGCTTCATCACTAAACAAAATTCGCTTATGAAAATCGGGAACAACGGCAATATCGTTTTGGTTCCATTCGACGAATCTACGCCTTGCTTGATGATCGTTTTGATGAATTGCCAAACCAAACTGAGAATAAATCACTTGACTGCTGTTAAATCGGTCGCCATCTTGGAAAGTAATGCCAACTTAAACTTCTATACCTAGAAAAAAACACTATATATATATATATATATATATATATATATATATATTTAAAAATATCAGTAAGTTACTTCTTTTAGTGTATTTTTTATCTTATATAAAGTGTTTTAAAAAGAATATGATTTAAATGCCACAAAGATTTATTTAAAAAATCATCAATAAAATAAAGTTTAATCGAATCAAAAATTTTACTCATAAATTATAAGAATTTTCTTTAGAACATACTATTTTTACTACAAACTGTAAGGGATTACTAATCGGTGCAGTACATTTGCACTGTAAAGAATTTCATTGAGATATATCTTTACTTATATACGATACGAGTCGATAAATATCCACGAAGCAATTGGAAAACAAATAACCGTAACATTTTAAAAAATTCAAATTAACTTTTTTTCTTAAATGATTCTGCTACGCTAATTATGCTAAAATATGTATTAACACTGAATAAAAATTTATCATTAGAATAGAAAATTTTGTTTCAAAACTGCTCGTTAAAAATTTTTTTTACAAGTAAAGTTATATTGCATAAACTTAAAACTTTGATAAAATTAGTTTATAAATAGATATTTGTATATTTATAACCATTAAAAAATAAAAGCATTCATTAGTAGCAATTTTATGCTTGATGAATAATAATATACTTAACTTATTAGGAAAAAGCTCATACATCAGAGAACTTCTATTTTTCTTTTCATTTTTCATTTCAAAATGCATTTATGATAGTTTATAGCAAACACATTTTTAATTAAATACAAACATAACAAAAAAGTTATCCACTTCAAATTTCATTTTCGGTCAATAATGCTTTATTAACATTACAAAAATGATTCATAATATTTAAATAGTTAATTATTTAAATTTCATGAATTTGCTTTTGAAGAGTTAACTAAATAAACTCTTATCCACCCAATATTTCCATCGGAAATTTTTTTGATGCAATTTCTATACTAACGAAATTTCAAAAGTATATATTGAAATACAGATTATTTCAAAGAAAAAAAATCTGAAAAACTACTAAGACAGACAGCTTCTAAATTTAATTGGTTTGAAGAATTAAAGATTTAGATAAAAATTAATCTCTCTTCATTTAAAAAAAGTTGAATAATTATGATGCATGATGATTTATTTTTGCAGTTTCCTTGAAGAAAAATTGGTTTTCTTTGAAATTTTTGTATCTCATGCAAATGAAACATAACTTTAAAGTTGTAACGACTTACATGAGTGAGGGCAATGCATTTATGTGTATTTGAATGAAGATAATCTGATCTAGGTAGGTCAAGAACCCTTTTTTATTTTGAGTAGAAAGCCTACGGACACATCAAATTACATGAATCAGAATAACTGCATAAAAAGGATATTACAGAAAAACGCACACACACGTACAGCAGCAAGACTAAGGGTGGAATAGACATCTCAACCATACCGCACAGCAGGTAGTGTTAGTCAGTGTTTCTCAAACTTTCAATATTTGCGGCCCAATATTCAATCATGATTTTCATCGCGCCCCCCTTCCTTTTAATAACAATGTATTGAATTCCATAATACTATACTTTGATGCTAAGCTACAATGCGACTTTAACCTTTTAAGTGCCGCCGACGTATATAAATGTCTCGCTCATCCAAAGCGTTGATTGTCCCCCCCGGACGTATATATTTGCCATTCTGAATTACAATCTTTTCTGTGCATTGCTATCCTTCAAAATTATTCTGAAGACTTTGAATTACAATAAAATGACTTTATGAGTATTTGCGAAGAATTTACTTATTACAGATTATCTACTTATTTATTTCTTTTCTTCCCTTCTCCCTTCAATACATGACATACGTGTGCCTACGTGGAAAAGTGTGGAATTGGGTAGCGAAACGATTATTTTTTTATCGGCAGTTAGGGATTAATTATAAAAAAACTCCACAAATTATCTAGTTGAGTGTTAGTTTTTGTGTATAATTTTATGTATGGCAAGCCCATGGGGTCACAGGTTATTATTAATCTTGTTCTGAATGTTGTATTGTTAAATTTATTATAAATATATTGAGCAGTACTGATACATTTATAAGAGTATTAAATCAGTTTAAATGTGTAAAATTATCTGAGTTATGTTAATCTGTGCAATTATGTCAGCATGTATTTTGTTTGTGTAGTTTTTCAGTAAATTAATATTTTTTTTTAAAAAAAAATCTTTTGTTTACGACTTTTCAATACGATCGCACCCCTTTGCAGAATTACCATACACCCCTAGGGGACACGCTCCACAGTTTGAGAAATGCTATTGTGTGTAGTTCCGTTACAGTTATTGACTGTTGCAAAGTCACATTCCTATTGGTTCATGCCACATATTCCTTTCTGCTTTGTCTCATTAAAATTAAGACCAGATATCAGGAAAATTTATTTGATAAGAAGGCATGTAACTGAGAGCTAGCATACTTTTTAAACACTTTTCACGAAAAGAAATTTGTTGCATTTTTTAATCAAGATCTTTTAAACTAACTCAAAACATAAAAGCCAAGGAAAAAAACATACACAGAGTGTTTCATCCTCGTCAACATAGATCTAAGCTTCTCACCAAAATCACTTTCTCAAAGGCTAGATTAACAAAATCAATATTGGAAATGTGTGTGTGTGTGTGAGCCAAGTATTCATTAACTTGTGTTGCAATCCATTAGAGTTCGTCATGTACAGATTCCATTATGCAAGATAAACCTTACCATCTTATAAGAGAAGGAAAAAATAAAACAAAATCCTACAAAATTACATATTAAATGATTTTATGCGTATTAATTGGTTCTAAAAACTACAGCTAACGACAGGTGTAAGAATTAGCTCCTTGTCATAATAAATTTCGTGGACCTCGATCTAGCTCTGCCAATCAGGTGGAATAATAACAACAACATTTTTTTTTCCTTTTTGGATAACAACCGATATTAATAAACTTATATATTAATAAACTTTGCATTTACATACATTTTTAGCTTACTTTTAATTTCCAATAATATTAATTATTCTTATTTCAACATATCTCTAAACTCAATTAAGCCTATTATAAGGAATTACACATAATTGTAGAACATAATCGGTATTCAAATGCACATAAAATTCAAACAGAAGACTTTCTTACCCGCAAAAGGAAGTATTCTTATGAAACAATGCTTATTGTTCTCCCTTTCTCTATAGATATTTTATGGCTTACATTTTCTGAAAAGATTCTTCAAATAATTTACAGTTTCCAACTTATTTCAGCTAAATTTAATCTTATGTAAATAAATCAGCTATTCTGCTTTAGAATTATTGTCAACAACAGCTCTGGGTATCATTTATCTTAGTGCATCATTTTTTAAATAAAATAAAATAACGAAACAGCCTCCTAATGTATTTACTTTAACAATATTCTTTCTATAACAGCCGCGATCTGGTCATTAATTCATTCTTTATCTTATATTGCAAAATAGGAGAGATAGCCATTGTTTTCGATTTGCTTTCAATTGCAATTTCAGATTGATTACAAAGCTAAAATATTTCCATACCGTAAAATAATGTATAAAAAATAGTATTTTTATCTATAAAAAATATGAAAAAATCATACAAGATAAAATAAGTGGAATAACTAGATATTGTATGCTGCCTTCATTTATTGATAGGAAAAATAATGCTCAAATATAACTTACATTAGACATTTTAGCTAATGTAGAAACGTATTGTTTTCAAATAAATTTTCTTGGAATCTGATGCTACCTAATTTTTCTTACTCTGGATCAAACTTTAAAAAATCGTTTCTTAAAATTAAAGAAAAAAAATAATTTTCTGAATATGCAGAAGACAAGTATGTAGAGTTTAATACAATGTTTATATTTAGACAGTTTCTTTTAAGGCTATATTCGGCTAATGTTAAAGAATAGGGGCCAAATTCGGAATATTTTGCACACAGATATAAAATTTCTCAAACATTAATATTATATTCTTTACACTAACCTGTAGAGAATCACTTATTTTATCACACAAATCATTTTTAAATGAGTTGGCACATTTTTTTCTTTTATAGAATGTGGTATGCAATTTTTCCTAAACCGTAATCCCTTCACATGTTAAAAGGAAAAAACAAATATTTATGAAGTATATTGAAATTTTAAAAACACTATTTTATAAACAAATGCCTGAGTTACAATGTCACACATTTTTATAAAAATTGAAGCATTTTTTTCTGTCAGAAACTGTGCTTCGCGTCAAGTTCCCGCTCTCGTACATATGGCGAAAACAGCCTTAAAACTAATTATAAACATTTAATCTATCCCCTAGTTCAATGTGGATAAAATTACTATAAAATGTTTCAATCATATAATGCAGTTTATATTAGTGTTTTAGGTGTTATAATCTTATTAACTTGAACTAATTCACGCTTTTATTATGATAGATGAATTTGATATATATTAAAATTATATTAAAATATTTATATATGATATATCCTTCATGGTTGCACTGAAAAGAAAGATTGAATATCAACTTCTCTAAATAGTAATTACCAATTTTTAAATAAATAAATAAAACTTTATATTTATAAGAATATCAATTCTCTAAAGAGTAATTATCAATATTTTAAATAAATAAATAAATAAATAAATAAATAAATAAATAAATAAATAAATATATATATATATATATATATATATATTTAGATTCAGAAGTTCTATTGGAAACGGAAGTTCAAAAACAATGATAAATAACTTACATTTGCACTAATCTCTAGTTAAGGGGTACGACAATTTAAGGTGTAGCAAATTTATTGCTAAGTATGTATACTAAGGACTTTACAAAAATTCTAACTTAATATTCAGTAAACCGTTGCTCACAGCAAACATTTTTATATTTGCTAATTAAGGAGGAAAACAGAAAATATGGTTTCGAAATTTTTTTTAATAAATGTGTATGCATTTTACTATATATTTGGATTATTACTAGGTCTTCTTTGCAGCGATTTTGGGCAAAATGATTAAATATAGCAATTGAATAAACAAAGTATCATGTTATAGTTTAATTTTCTGTGACGAAATAAAAATATATAATTTAGTGCAATATAAATAGGTGAATTTATATCTTATTGTGTAAAGGTAGAATTCAGTGTAAAAATAAATAAATAATAAATATGTAACAGAAGAAAAATTTACAGCTGAAAGTAAAATAAGCAGGACACCAAAGCAAACATACAAATACATACAAATCATACATACAAATTCAAAAGACTAAAACTCTCAATTAAGGATGGGTATAAGTCAGTAATGGATCCAAATCAACCATATTAATTTCCATTGTAGGCTCATTAGAATAATAAATCTTCAGATTTTCCAAACGTCTTTCACACTGTATCTCTAAAAACAGTTGTCTTACGTGCTATTTTAAACCTAAGTAAACAATTTAACTCCGCACTAAATATCAATACAATAAAGACTTCTAATAAAGTGAAAATTTATAACTTTTTATAAAATAAACTTAACTACATCCGTCACTAAGTTATGAGCAACTGTTTAGTATTATGTATCACTTCTTTTTGTCACAAAATCCCCTAACATCCGATAAATTTTTAACTCGACAAGGTGTTGAGAGTTTTGCTGTGACACTAGCACTATAGTTGGTACTATAATTCGCGTACCTCACTAGGTTGTAGCTTGACAACACGAAATCAGTTTTTCAGGTAGGCTTATAAATATTTGATTGAATTCATGCCAAGTGGTGTTAGAAATGACTTGAAATTCAGCAGAATGTCCCTCATGATATTTCGTAGTTCTCTGTCTCTTATCACATGGTGTATTTTAGCTCATGGTATTAGTAAATACCATCACCCGCCAGGAGCATTGTTGCCATAAAAACGTGTACCTGATGTACAGTGTTGTTCACATAGTTCACCCACACATAAGGGATTATTCTATGCGGATGATAGGGTCTAATGTGCCTCAAGAATACATTGTTTGAACTGTAATTCCTACTACTTGTTACATGCACATATCAAGGTGCTATAGTTTAAGTTAGTATTAGGGTTATTTTTACCCACCCATCAATGCGATTGACCTTAAAGGGTAATTTGTCAGACCAGGCGACTCGTCTATTATTCTGAGATCCAATGCTTGTGTTCCGTGGACCATTTCAAGCACTGTTGGTGATGAAGTACCGTCAGCACAGAGAGATGACGTAATTCCAGCATGTTAGTCCATATGCAGAAGTGGATGCTGAGCTGTGCATAAAGACACATCGCATGGATCGTCATTGTTGTAAATGCTGTTGATATTTGTTGCAAACTTTCAGTTACATCGAAAAATGCGTAATAGCCTTTCTTCTTCTCTGGAATCAATGCGCCATAGCTGACAAATCGTTGACTGGTAACGAATCGTTTCCCGATCTATATTCATATGCCAGGTTATTCTCATTTCAAACTTTGAAAATCGTGCTACGGTCTATTTTTTCCGTTCTGCCACTAAGCACTCTACTTATGTAAATGCAGTTCTTGGGCACTTTATGTAATCCAATATCAGAAACGCGACTCTTGTGGTTTAGAGTCCGGGTAAGGGAATTGCTGCAAATGAAGGGTTGTCATAATATAATGGCTTTTCGGTGAATACTATACACAATAAACATCATTTGACTTAACTTTACAAAAAACAACTTTTATTACTATATTTTCAGCCTTTTAATAGGAAAATTGCGTATACTCCATCAGCTATATAGCTAATCATTTCAGTAACTAATTTTGCATGAGTTCCTTTACATCTCTAAAATAAAAACCTAGATTGCATTTACATTTTAAATTATGCTAGCTTTTGAAAAGTTAAATCTTATTTTTGAATGAAGATAAAAATGTCAAGACATTAAAAAAATTAATTTTTTTCAATATTATTTCTTTCCTTTCATTATTATGATATAAGACTTGCTACTTTGGTCAAAGAAATTATTAACCACTTTCAAAAGAGAATAAATTACACATGTGAATTTAGAGGAATCTCAGTATAAATGAAAGGAACTCAGAGACATCAAAGAATGCACACAAAAAATGTAATGAAATACGTTGCTGCAGTACGTAAAATAACTTTAAGATATCATAACTGCATATGGTAAGTATATTTTAAGGAATAATAAGAGGTCTAAATGTTTACATATATGGAATGCCAATTCAATAAAAAGACTAAGATTATTAAAAGGCGTGTGTCGTGAATTGAATAAATTCTTTGAGACACTAATAAAATATTGTGATGCGCATTTCTTATATGTTTATCGAAGTATTTTTCATATTACTAAGTGAGGGCAAGTGTAAGCTTTTAATTAAAATTCAAAAAAATTCTAAGAAAAATTTGAAATTCGGTTGATATGAATCTATTTTTTCCCTAAAATACGGAATCCCTTAAGTGAATCAACAGTTTTCTCATACAAGTACAAATTAATATCAAAAGTTAACAAATTGTTAGTGACTTGTAACTGAAAATAACAATTGTGGTACTGAATAACAACTGTAGAGATATTTCAATGTTTTTTTTTAAATAAACAATATTAAAGGAAACAAAATGAAAAAAGACACTATTGCACATGTTGTTAAACAAATTATTTATTTTAAATGTTGTAAAACTATAATGTATAACAAAAAAGAAAGTATTGTAACCCTACCATTGAAAAATAACACGATAAGAGAGAAGGTCAGCAACCGAGCTGGCACTAACTTTAAGAACTTGAGCTTCAACAAATTCCATTATGCTATGCAAAGTTTGACAACAAATGGTCTTATCCACCCAGAAACAGCGTTATTAAAATGTTATACTTGACACTAATAAAACATTATTTCAAAATTAAGTTCATAATTTATGAAAGCAGAAGGGAATTCCAAAAAATGTGTTTGTTTTTTTAATTTAAAAATAAACGATTAATTCATTAATTTTTAAGTCATCATAACATATTTAAAATGTAAATCAACAAATTTAAAAAATATTATCGTGAAATCATCCGTATGAGGCTCACCTGTATCCACTGTGTTTATTGGCACCCTCTATTTTACGAAGAAAATCGAAATATATATGTGTGTAATTCTCTATTGTGTTAAAAACATTTATTCGAGGTACTATCCCAAAATTGAAAAAATAATAGTATACTTCTAAAGTTACAATTCTAGAAATTGATAAGGAATGTCATTTCTTTTAAATAAAAAGGATTTCAATATATGTAGAAGTTTAATTTTTATGCTCATCCCTTTTTTATTGTTAAATATCTACTTCTTATATCTGGGATATAACGAGCAAACCCTTAAATTACAATCTTACTTTTTGTGTTAAAATGCATATTATACAATGGATTTTACGATACATTAAAATGGAAAATATGGTTATGGAAATCTTCTTCAGCATATTACTAAAACTATGATTCATGTCATAGTCCCTGAGAAGTTTAATAAAAAAGGAATATTAACAAAAAATAAATTTTCAGTCTCTTGAAAATATATAACCTAGTTTTTTCAAAAAAATGCTAACTTTTTTATATTTATTATTTAAGTAGATTTCAGTCCTTATGATCTAGAAATATTGCATAAAAAGTGCACATAATTTGGGATGAGATATAATTTTTTTAAAATCGAAGAAGCAATTGTAAAATATATAAGTGTGTCAAACTTTCAATACTGAACACAATTTTTCGCGCCCCCTTATTAAACTGAATGCAATAATAATGCACTTTCTAAAAAGTTACAACAGGTATCTATCCCAAATTAGTAACATAAGTATTAAATTTTGTATACTACTTTAAGCAAAATAAATAAATAAATAAAATAATAGGATAATTATTATATTTTTCCTTTCTCTAATTTTTAGATTGAACATATTACAAAATTCTAGAAGTACAAGATATCTACTAAATATAGAAAAAGAACTCAGAGGGTCAATTTCTAATAATAAGCATTTTTAAAAATAAAAGCTCATGGATGCCATTCAATATAAATGTAGTATTAATTAATTAGTTATAAAATATATATTCTGTGCAGTACTGATACATTAAAAGTATCCCGCCATCCTCGAGTTCATTTATAAAGAAAATTTATTGATATAATAGCTGAATAAAGGGAAGCAAAACCAAGTGCTCGACAATGTTTCTAAAATAATTTTTTTAAAATCGTTGCTCAAATTATAATTAGTTTGGGTAATTATAACGAGAATTAGCATTGAAACAGTAAAGCACACAGGAATTTTCAAGGGGTCCGGGGTCGAAAGTTCACCAATCTTGTATCAGGTTCCTTTTGATTTTTGTGATTTCGGAACAAAATGTAAAAAACTAATTCCTGAATAAATAATTAGCATTAACTAATAAAATTAATCATTAATTTAACTAAATTTTGCGTACCATAAACTTACATTATAATCAATGGAAAAAAAAAATATGGTGCGCCACTGATGTTAAATAATGATCAATAATATAAAAATATCGATGAAGAATAATTGTATTATTTTAATATTTAAGTGAAAAGACCAACATATTTTAACCCGGGAGCATATTACCTTTTTTTATAATTAAACAAATCATGATTCAGTGAATAATTTAATTAAGAGAAAGTTTACTTTCAAGGACTTTTCAATTTTTCTTGGTAATAAATAAACAGTTTTGAGAAGATTTCGTAATCCCGCGCACCACTTCAGGTTAAAAGTGAATATTATGTTACTGCTACAAAATTGTGTAAAACGTTTTCGTTATGCTTTATACATTGAGAACATTTAAAATATGTCTTGAGTAAATAACCGTGGTTTTCCAAATATTAAAACTCTTTTGCATGAAAAAAAAGCGCAACAGAGAACACGTAAGAAAGGGGCTAACTGTACCAATTTAGAAGGTCAAACAGATTACAGCTATATTATCAAAAATAATACAGTGATGAATTTTATGTTCCTAAAGTTTTCGATCAGGATCTGGTTTTTTCTCTGAAAGAGTAGTATGTTAGGTTAAAAAAAGCGTAATAAAAAATCTCATCACGGGATGACAGTAAATCAAATAAAATTTTTTATTTGGTTATAGGATCAATGATAGCTAGTTAGGTATTCAAGTTTTATTTTTATTTTTAAAAATCAGAGTAAAAGTGCATTTTTTATTATGTCTGAAAGTATTTGTTTTAATTCATTCCAGTAAACTAATTATTTTTTAAATCTTTTATTTTCGATATGCTCGCGCCCCCCTCATATTTTTGAGAAGCACTGATATAAGTGAAAATATTTTACCAACAAATAATATATTTATGATGACATGTATATAAATTCAAGATACCGTCTCTACATACATATTTATATTTGTATATACTGCATGATGAATCACATTTTTAAATGATAACCGGTACTATAAAAACGATTTCCTGGGGTATAGGAAAAATATACGCTGCTTGTCCTTGATATATTTCATAAAGTATACTCTTTTGTAACTGATATAAGAGAGTTTCCTACCTAAATTGTCTTGGAAATTGAAGCAATAGCTGGCTTGCGAAATGGTATTAAATAAAATGTATTTCAACTTTTTTACCGGACATGCTTCAGTACCAAGTGATGTGAATGTAAATAAATATAAAATAAGCGTAAAAAAAGAAATAGCTTAAGCGAAGTCGAAGCGTATTTTTGCATTGATTTAGATACTCTTTTTCCGAAATATTTTATTTCAAATGTAAGTATTGAAAATTCCTGTAAATGACATATTATTTTCTAAAAGTAAAAAAAAGTAACCCTACATATAAACAATTTTAATACGATAATTTAATTTATTACTTGCACTACTTTTTCTGCAATATCTTGAATATTGTTTAGAATATACAATGCTGTATATTCGGAGCAACTAACTTCTTAATAACTACCTCTTACAAAATATGAAAGTTGAATTTGGCATGCAGACCGGAAATATTAAACCTGCGGCGCAACGGGCCTTTTTAGGGGGCATATGGGTGAGAATTGATTTTTTTTTCCTAATTAGTGACAGATAGACAGCAGTGGAGCATCGACCATTTTATGAGGGGAACTAATTTTTAAATATTTCTCATATCTTACAAGCGAATAATATTCGAAAAATTGTTGTTTAAAGACGATTCAGAAGTATATTTTGTTTTGAAAAGCAAGCATGGGTCAGTAATTGTTTGATTTGTCACGAAAGTGTTTTATTTAAAAAATACCAATAAACATGAGTCGTTCAGTAACACTTTTCCTCAAAGATCTTTTTCAAAAGGTGATATAAATAGGGTTTCTTGAATAATCTTTACAACACAAAACAAGTGTTTTGTCAGTGTTAATGTCATAGTGGTAACAAAGTACCCTAATGGAACTTGTTATATTATTGGTAATCACATGACATCCTTTATTGGTGCAGAAATTGTGGAGTGATTCTAAAATGCTTCTAATTCAGAAAAAAATCAGTTACAAACATTAAAAAATAATAATTACAAAAGAACAAAACATGAGTTTTAATATTTTGATGACTTTTCCACATTTAAATTTTTTTATGTTATCTTAATCTCAAAGCATTTCTCCCCCTCCCCCTAAATTAATCCTTATTTTGCGGTCTGCGTGAAACAGCATGCAGCCTGGCAAAAAAAAAAAGATTGAGTATCCCTGATGTAGACAATTTGAACTGATATACCGGATAAGAAGGATAATACATTATTTGTATTGCGCAAATTAATGCAGTAATTTGTGCCTACAAACTTTGAAAATAAATCTACGTATGAAGTGCACTGAACCTAAAACTAAGTTATCGTTCTAAAAAAAGTCAAACAGATTTTAATATCCAAACAGTTTTTTCTCACTTTATAAGCTTGGAAGACATTATTGTTAAATATTGGACGTTGTAACGTTTTTTATAACACTTCGAGAATATTTCATTGATGTTCAATTGAGTTATAGATTTTAAAAATTATTTTCGTTTTTTCTATTAATTTCTACATGATTATTTCATTCTAACTAATTATTAAGTATATTCGGGATATTTGGAATTATTGTGGCATAAAGTTTAATTTGTTTTTTCACAGTACATTAGGATATCGAATTTCTTGCTCAATTACTTCAATTTTACCGTAAACTGTTAGATTTATTAGTATGAAATAAGTTTAAAGTAAAAACTCTCTTAGAGTTTAGCTTACAACTTTCAGAAACAGTAGTTAAACATGTTTGAGATTAGAAACTTGAAATGTGTTAGCACCACATCTAAATTTATTTTTATATTAAATTTCAGCAGGAAAAGAACCATATGCAGTGTCATTAAAAGTCAATTACTAAGAAAATTTATAAAAATAAATACGTTTATAGCAACATTTTAAAATAAAAAAATGTGAACATTTGTGAAAATATGCAAATAATCATTTAAATTAAAGAAATAATTCATGGCTGTCGAGGGAAAATATACAACTCTGGTCTTCGTAAACTGTAATTTAACATTCTTTGACTTTTAAATAATATGCACTAAAAGTTAAGCTAATTAATGAAGAAGATGTGAGCGACCTTTTTACTTTTAAGTGAAAACTACCAAAAGTAGCTAATATTAAATAATAAAAATAAATAATAGTTTTTGGAGGGTTATGAAAACCAAACTGTCGAATTTTCTTAAAACCTTTTCACAGAAAGTAACTTCTTAAACGTCTATGCATAAACGTTTTAAAGCGTGAAATATATATATATATATATATATATATATATATATATATATATATATATATATATATAAGAAATGTTTTCTTACTCTCTTCCTCACCATTTCTATCTTAATATTTATCTTTCTCTCTCTCTCTCTCTATATATATATCCTCTCTATCTCTTTATATATATATATATATTCTCTTTCTCACTACATATGTATCCCTCTCTCTATACATCTTACTTGTTTCCTCTCCATCTTTCTCAGTCTTATATATCTCTCCTTCTCTTAACCTTTTTCTATCTTTCTCCTTTACTCTACACATACAAATCTCTATCCCTCTCTTTATATTACTTGTTTTCTCTGTATCTTTCTTTGTCTTATAATATTCTTCCTCTCTTTATCTGTTTCCTCTCTATCTTTCTCCCTCTGTTTATATATGCCATGCCTTTTAAGACAGAATCAGATTAAAGTTAGAAAAGTGAAAAGACGACATTTATTCTTTCATTTGTACCTCCGTTCTGACACCGAGAGCAGGGAGGAAAAAGCACGCCATGGTGGTGGTTTCAAGTGGATAACACTTGAAAAACATATGGTAAGTATCGCTGCTTTGAAGAGGGTGCTTGCAAGTTAATGCTGACATATGTTGACAATTAAATCTAACGATCTGGAATTAGACATGTTTATTGGCTAGGCCAAATGTTCGGAAGAAATAAATGGGTGATTAGTTTGATACTTGAAGATGGGCACTGAGAAAGATGAGTCAAGAGCTAGATAGGGAATTTAATTTTCAATCTAATTTAATTATCCTTATAATTATATAATTATTTATATACCTAACCTATCTTTATATTTTACTCTTTTTTCTCTCTTTATCTTAATTTCTCACTCTCTTTATATATATCCCTCACTCTCTTTATATATCTCCCTGATTCTCACTGTCTCTCCCTCTTTCTCTCTCTCTCTATATATGTATATAATACACCTTCTTTCTCTACATACATCTTTCTGTCTCTTTTCTTTTTAATCTTTTTCTCCCTTCCTTTCTCACTATCTCTATATATAACATATTTCTCTCCCTCTCGTCCTCTATCTCTATAAATAATCTTTATTTTTGCAACAACTTGCCCATTTTTATCATGTTTAGCTACCTAGTATAAACTTTGTCGGATCTAAATTGATTTTTAACGAACAAAATATACCAAAAATACTTACAATGCTGTTTATAAACGATTTTTTTATAAACCTTTTAGAACTTAAAATAAAATAAGCTAAGTTTTTATCTCTGTTTAAAGATGTTAATGGTAAAAAAAAACAATATATTCATTTTTATAATGCCCTCTATTTTTTTTGCTTTTATTTACAATATTAGGGAAGGAAGGTATCTAAGTTTATTTTTAGATATTTACCTTCATAAAATTTTAAGAAAAACGGCTTTTATATTATTTAACAGTGAAAGGTCACTTACAATTAGCTACTTAACTAAATAGAAGGGGGAAAAAACTTAAAAAATATTTTTGAGCTAAAGCAGATTATACTTGATGCTTGAGTAAAAAAAAAAATCACATTGTTTACTTTTGGTAATATAAAAGCTATTTTCTTGGGTTTATTATTATAACCAATATTTCCTTCTTAGCTTATTTATTTATTGACGTTTACTGATATCTTAATTGGTTTCCACTAATTTTAAAGAAATGTGGACATAATAACCTTACACAGATTATATCCCAAGTGAGGATCGATACATTCATGACAGCTTTTAATAAGTATTTGATATTCTTCATAAAGTTGTATTTAATTATTTTTGTAACTGAGTTTTGGTTTTCTAAGCCAATTAAATTTCCATCGACATATGTCAGTATCTTTTTACTTATATTTTTAATTAAGTAGCATGATTAATTAAATAGTAAGCAAATGGTAATTATTTTCTTTTTCCAACACAGCTGAGCTAAAATTTTGAAAATAATATCAACATTTTTTCTATTTTCTATGCTCAGAAATGTAGAAAAGATATTAATTTACTATAAATGTTTTCATTGAATGTTTTGCATATTGTCCGCTTTGGGAAAAATTTAAATTTCTTAAGACTTGCATTGTGTGAAAAATACTTCTCTCAATGTAATTAAATTAATTTAAAGCAAACTGTTGTTTCACTTCGGCTGTTTAGTTAATTTATGACGAGTTCTATCCAAGGACCTCTCTCTTCAGCAAAATCTCTTGAATTTCGAGTTTTAATCCGCCTGTTATAAAAATGATTTAATTTTATGCTAACTGTAAACCCTGGCAATGGGCGTGATAAGGCTAAATCGTAGATCGTTACTCGTGAATCCTGTGTAGCTCGTCGTTTACCGTAGTAGTGAGTCGTTCGTCTATAAGATATCATTTGAGCTATAACTTTCGTTCTAAGAAGTGGAAATAATAGAGAAGTTGATTTAAATAGGACCATTGCTGTTTAGGTAAAAACTAATAAGTGATTTACATTCAGATCAAGAGAAAAAATGTACTTTGTATAATCTTACAAAATACATTAATAAATTAATTAGAATTGCTCCCACGGTTATTATACTTTAAATAATCATAAATTGATCATAAATATATTAGTATCAAATGAAAGTAATTATTTTTATACCCATATCTGTTTTTTTCAATAATCCGAACCACTTGTGAAAACTTCGGGTTGCAATAAGTTACAATTTGCTATTAATTACATTTTGAATTAAATAAAAAAATATCTACATATAATTCAAATGATAGTTTTCTACAGCCTGTTCTCTCTCTCTCTCTCTCTTTCTCTCTAGTTAAATATATTTCAGCCCTTTAAATTCATAGCTTAAGATTTCTTTACTATGTCTACCTCTTGTTAAAGTTGAAAACCTAATGCTAAATGCATGGATACAAATTTTTATCGATGCGAAGAATTCAAGAACAAGACTCAGTATGAATGTTACAAGCTGTATTTTAAAATTATTAACCAATGTAATTGTAAACTTCCTATTTGTGTTTTTGTCCAATTACTGTCTCTATCAATTATGAGCTTTAAATTTTTTTAATAAACAGATGGTTCTGAAAAGTGTAAAGCTGCTCGTTACTCAATTATAAGTACTATTCAATTAATAATACTTATTCAATTTCACTATCATGTGTGTAAATATTATATTTTTATTTTTTTAATCCTACTTATATAATTGAGTTTGGAATAAGCCAGTTTTAGCTTTGGAATAGTTTCCTCGAGTTTTTTTCATTTATAATACATTGCATAATAATCCCCATTATGGTTACTTTCATTAATATTTTTTTCTATTGAAAAACTGACAAAATAATCATATTTTATTTAATACAAAATTAAGAAATACATTAGCAATTTTTGCTATCTTTTTAACACTTAATTTCAAATATCAAACTTAATCGACTAACACTTACTTCTGCATTTTCATCATCTTGACAATCTAATAATACAATACTCTAGGAAGCTTCTTTGAGCACCTACTCTAATTACTATTATTGGCTCGTAGATTACAGTAATTATCGTTTTTCCATCCACACTATTAATCAATTTATTAAAAACTATCTAATGTATTAGTTAAAACAGATAAAAAAGAATATACATGCATAATCATGCATATTACTAGGAGAAATTATTCTCTAATTCTGTCTCAAATAATATAGCATAGCTCTTTTGCAATTTTTTTCTTTAATAATTTATTTATTTTTTCAATAAGAAAACGATACCGCTTGGCTTTTTTAAATCTGATTTTCTTTTTCAATTATTATTTCTAAGAACATTTAAATTGATATTATATTTCGTAGAAAAATAGCAAAAATGGTGGAGTATTATATAATTAAATCTATTGCTGCTACTATTTATTATTTTTGAAGTAGATCTTTTTCCATACTTAATCTTTTTTTTATTATTTATTTTTATGAAACATATATGCTTCAGAAAAGATGATTTAAAATTGAATTACTGTATATAAAAATTTAAGAAAGTGTATATTTCCTTTTCTTATAAGTTAAAAAAGATTTTAGAAAGGTTATTATAAAGGAGACATTATATACAAAGTCAGAAATTAGTATTTGAAAAGAATATACGAACAATTTATACACCCATGTGGAAAGAATGTAATTGACACTCCATGATACTGAAATTATAATAGAATATGTTAAGAGGAGTCAGTAGCCGAATCATCTTCAAAAATCGATTTTCGGTTCTTGATTTTTCTAAAATTTCCAATGCATGACCTTTCCAGAATAACATATTTGCTATTTTATGAATTAGAAGTATGCCAAAAGTACTTTAAGAAATATAAGCTGACATACCACGCCCACTTTGATAGACAAAAAAGTAAACACCGACACTTTTTAATCCCAGGAAGCACTTCAAAAGCCTCAAAAGGTTTTATTTATTCATACGCAATTAACAGTAGAGTAACTGGAAGTATAACAGTTAGATTTTGCTTATTTGTTTTTGGAGCTATGTTTGTGCAAGTATGTCGAAGAACATTAGGATTTATGTATTTGAGTACTTATGCTAATCGAACAATAATAGTGTAAAAAATATTCAAAAGAAATCATGAGCAAAAGAAAGGAAAATTCCCAAATTGAATGCAAGTTTTCTTTCTCAAAGAAGAAATAAATATGTTAATGTATAATAAAAAAAGTTATGTATACTATAAAATGTTAAATGTAAAACATAGATGACACTGCAAGTCAGCTAAGAATATACTTTGTTTGGTTTGTAGAGTCAGAGTAATGTAATGTTCTTTGCTGTGAAAATATCTTCTATATGTGTCATCCAATAAAGCAAATTACTAAGGGAATGCACTAACTACTGGATTAAGATAAAAGTATTGATGCGACGCTATTTTGACTTTGTTTAAATTCTATAACTTTGAACCCAGATTCCTAATTTCACATCGCATCATGGCAATTAATTAAGTTAACTAATTCTAAAATTAAAACACTCATCTCACAATAAATTATACACTGATCGTATAGTTTTAAAACATTATTAAATTTATTTTTAAGCACAAGTATCGGGAAATTTACTTCACTACAAGATCAAAATTTAACTTAGCTTGAGAGAGGGAAGAGTAGGGGAATGGACATGTTTGATGCCCGGAGTCTCCGGAGTTTCAGTGATTGTCTCTAGCTCTGGGATCGGCTCTGTCTCTCAAAATCGGGCAGCGTCGCGTTTTATTTTGCTACTTTTCGCACAAAAATCCTAGATCGGACTCTTTGTCTTGTCCACTTAATTGTCTCTGATTGGTCCAGAGACCAGCTCAGAGTTACAGCATTCCAAACCCTAAGGGTTTAATGAACTTTCGGGAGCGCTGGAAATCTCTTGACGCACCCCGCAATTTATGGGTCTAGTGACCCCCAGGCGCGGGAATTTTCTGGCACACCCTTGTCGAAGGAATTTCACCCTCCAGTGAGGGAAAAAGAAACGAATTCCAAAAAACTGACTTTGAAATTTTGAGGTCTGCTGAATAAATCGTTCTGGCCTCCCATCACTCCTCCCCTCTCTCAAATACACAGCACAAAAAAAATTCACAATAACGTATAAACAGAATTGTCCCATCAGGAGAAAAAACGGAAACACATCAATTCCTTCCAATCCTTGAACGATGACATCCACTGGAGTCCTTCAACTATAAATGTCCCATCAGGAGAAAAAACGGAAACACATCAATTCTCTCCAATCCTTGAACGATGCCATCCACTGGAGTTCTTCAACTATAAATGTCCCATCAGGAGAAAAAACGGAAACACATCAATTCCTTCCAATCCTTGAATGATGTCATCCACTGGAGTCCTTCAATTATACAAGAGCTCGGCCATCCTGTGGCCCCGACAGGTGGTGAACAAGTAGCTGATGCATGCTGTAAGAGAAAGAATTGTCTCCCAGGGAAACCATATTAGTCATGAAACCAAAACCAGTGTATAGAAAGAAAAACTTGACCCCATTTGACTTCCGCCGCAGACTCCATGCACCAACCACGTCATTCCTACAATTAACAATTGAAAATGTAACAGAAAGGAAGAAAAAAAATATAAAGTAAATTATAAAAATTAAGTCCCAATTCCGTTAGCGGTAAAAGGGAAAAAATTGACTACTAACAACTACAATTAAATTCATGTTACGAACAAATAATTGTCGAATGGGTCACCAAACAATTCACAAGGACAACATATATAAAATAACAAATAGAAATAATCGAATAATCACAAAGGATCATGTGCCCCTAAATCATAAAAAAATAATAAGACGAGTAACACATAGTAAATTCAAAAATTGCATATATAACAGCTTAGATATTCACAATAACCACGCATACGAGCATCGAACAAAATACTTTGTGATAAGAAATAAGTACAAGTGAAAACATATATAATCAATACAAACGTGGCACAAAGAAACAGACATCTCATAATCGTATAATATGATGTGCATGTATCAGACGACCAAAAAACAAAATTATTATTTTAACCTTTAACAGTACTCAAAGCATAAGAAATTGCGATGGTTCACAAAGAGCAACGATAACATTCTTTAGTAAAAAAAAAACTATAAAAAATTATTATAAAATAAAAAATTAGAAATTCAAGCGAATAGTGCGTAGGTGAAGAAAAATTAAAATAACCTTCGAGAATGCTTAATAGCCTATGAAATTTTAAAAAAAATCACTACAAGCATTGGTTACAATTTAAAATTAAAAAAAAATAAATGTAATTAAATTCGGATTTGCAAATTAAAATCTATAAATTGGAGCGAATAGTGTACACAGTAAAAAAAAAATTATAACCTCACTACAAGCATTGGTTACAATTTTTGAAATTAATAAAAAAAAAATTAATGCGATTAAATTTAGAATTGCAAACTATGAGTGTGCATTTGATCAGGATGCACCCCCAATGTTTACAAAGGCAGAAAAAAAATTCGCACATGCCATTCCCTGCGCAATTCCAAAAAACTGACTTTGAAATTTTGACGTCTGCTGAATAATTAGTTCTGGCCTCCCATCAGTATTATGGATATGATCGCTTAACCCTTTAACTGGTACACAGCTAAAATACAATTTTCTATGATAAAGTACTTGATAAATGTAATGTTCTCATTCTCTAAAAATATTATTTAATCACACAAAAAAAATAAATATCTAATCGTGGATATTTTTCCTGGGTGGTGGCTAGACGTTATAGCCCCACTGCGCATTTAGGATATTTAACTTAGTTTTCAGGACAGAAGTAATGAATCAAATTACAATAATTTTTTTATGGAAAAATGACATTTATGTAATAACTGTTTCAATAACAATTAAACACAAAGTATAAGTGTAATCTAATAATAATTGAATAATTGTACAACATAGAGAGAGAGAGAGAGAGAGAATACATATATATATATACTTAGAAATATATTAATACTTAGAATATACATTGAACTTGGTATATATCCATATTTTATATTTCATTTAATTTTAGTATGAAAAGTTAGAAATAAAGTAATATTTTTGAGAATTTAAATTAGTTATTTCTCAAATTTGATGAGCTATTTACTGTGGAACTTAAAAATATGCAAACGTTATCTCCGTGCAAGAAAGGTGTAATGGAAGATTTCGAACCCGAGAATCTTGTACCACATATTGTAAACAAAGTGTTTTATATTTACTAACCCCAACGTTCTCACGTGATTCTAAACTCTCTCTCTCTCGGGTACAGGAAAAGCGAAAATTTCTAGGTCATTTTTCTGTCCTAAGTGGGCATAGGATACAGCCTCTATCCACATATTAAAGATTTCCAAAAACCTAAATAAAACCTTTTTTTTTTTAATTGTACAATTGCTTAATTCATTCAGATGAGAGAAAAGTTTACTTAAGACCTGTCGAATTTTTTTTTCAAATATCCTAAATTTTATTTATAATAATCAAAATACAATTTGTAGATTTACACTAAGAAAAGCTGTTTTTAACTACCCATCATATGACATGGAATGCAAAAAAAGCTATCGTCCTGCCATCCGTATTAATTCTTATGCGTTTTAGCTTCAATTAACGCATATTGATAGACTAAATATCCAATACCCGCTTTGAGATTTTTTTTTGTATGTGGCTAGACGTATTAGTCATTGCCCTCTAAAGGGTTAACTTACCCATGGAAATAAGGATTTAAGGAAATATAACATATGCATTATTAGTACTATAAACAGTTTAAATATAATTTTATTGATTTTAAAAATGTGCATAAATAATGTATTTAAAAAAGGCACACAAATAGTTTAACATTGTCGGTATAGGAGGTACCGATTTCCCTCAAGACACAGAAAAAAAGACTACTTACTCTCCAGCCAAATAAATTCACGAGGTAACATCGTAGCTGAAAGAATTCAGTAGACTTGGAAATTTAGAGAATTGCGTGAAAGCTCAGGTATCACCCCTTGGCCATCGTGACTCAAAATTACGAGATTACTAGCCAAGACACGTGTCAAAAAGAAATTAATCAATCAGTCCATCGAAGCCGGAGAAGAAAAGCGAGAACCTCCTGCACGGGTTAAGCTGAGAATTACGCAAAAGTAAAATATCTCAAAGTTGTACTAATTGTACATAATATTTTTTTTTAAAAAAAAGACATGTCACACACAGATATAATACGTTATTAGAAGTGTAGCAAAGGGATAGATACCAAAATACGTAATAGTTGAACATTTTTATGTAGAATTGTTCGAGTTTAAAATAAAAGACGATTCTTAAATTCTAGACATTGGCTTGAAAATAAAGAAGAAATTGAAAAACGAGGATGTATCAAAATTTATTACAGAAGGCAAAAAAAAATAATTCAAGTATTACTGTCAAAAATCTACGATTTTTCTACTCGGGAAAAAAAAAGCGTAACAAAAATTTTCTTTTTTTTTTTTGGCAATGTTACTTTTAACAACACATTTTACAAAAACTTTCTTTAGAAGTACTTTTTTTTATTTACTTTTATTTTTTAGATGTTTTCTAAAAACTGTGTTCCTATAGTTGAATTTTGTATCTTTTTTGTTTGTGATTTCTCTTTATTTCTCAATTTTGTATTTTAGATTCTCCCATTAAGTGTGGTTTTTCTCCTCATGAAGTAATACAAATACTAGAAAATTTAAAGAAATATGGTGGTAAATCATTAAATGAAAGAAAAAAAATCACCCAAATCAATAAAAGCAATATTATTGAAATAAAACAATGAACGACATTTCAGGAATATATCTTGATGAAAAAATGACAGTAAATTGAAATATTCTGAGTTCATATAAGTAACTTTATGTGCTCTGATAGTTTAGCATATTTTGGTACGAGTAAAAAAAAACAAAGTTTTTTTAAATTTTTAAATTACATTTATATTGAAATATAAAGGATTGATATGTAAAAATTCTTCCGATCCGAACTCTGTACATAAAAGATTAAGATTTCATCTAAGAAGAAAAGATTAAGAGTCTTAACATTTTTTTATTCGCTTCATCTGCTTATCAGTACTAATAAGAAAAAAGAAAGGCACCAGCTAAATTTGGACTAGGGTTTATCTGCTTTAGGTAGTTTTTAACTGAAATTCATGCTAATATCGTTATTCATTTTTTTAAGTTTTCGTAGTGTTGCAGATAGATAAATCAAATCTAGGCCTATTTTATCTATTTCAGAATATTCTTCTTTTACTTCAACTACTGTTAATATCCTAATTTTTTTTCAGTTTAGTTCCAAGCTAAATTAGTTCAGGTTATTTGTTTTAGTTAATTTTTAACTCTCTTTTCTCGTAAATGTTTCTTTTAGAATTCCTTTTCCAGTTTAAAACTTCTTGGTACATATTATTTTCTACGCTTCGATGCTTTCTTAGTATACCACTTTATTTGTCATCAAATTTTCGATGCAATCTCATCATATTAGATATAAGTCCGAATAATGCAATTTGGCAACATTTCTTTTCTCCATCCGTAGAAGTGTAAAGAGTGAACTAGAATTTTTATCAGAGCTATTTATGGTACAATTTAATAAAAGCTTGGTCTATTTTATCTGTTTTAAATAGTTGGTGGACAATTAATATGGCATATATGGTATATTTTTCTGTCTAATTCATAGAGAAAACAGCTCGAAAATATGTAATAGTGCAACTATTAGACTAAAATGAGTGTATTCCTGGTTTTTTAAATGATGGCTGAATTTGTGCGAAGCGTATAAATTAGTAGGGAATTTTCGCTGATTTTCTTAAAAATGGTACTAAAACACGTTAATTTCTGATTTTTTATTATTTATTTTTATGTCGTAATATCTAGAAATCCATCGATTCAAAGAGCAAGGAGTTTACACAGTACAAAAGAATGGGAGTTGATGGGGTTTATAATTTGGTGAATTTAATGTAGTACCACCAAATTCAAAAAGGGAGATTTCCATTTTTTTTCTTACAGCAAGGGAAAAAGCGGAACCTCCTTGTATTTTTGGTGTATATTTCCTCACAAAATGGCATGGTTTAGTTGGGGAAAATTTTGTGCTTATTCTTTGCAGCTGAATTTTCAATAAATCATCTAAAAGATATATTAATTCCTAAACCTGAAAATTATCCAGGATATTACTAAAGAGCGGGTAGATATCATTAGAAAGTTATTCTAAATGTTTGGAAATATTGTGTTAAGTCTGATTCAACAGGAACAACCTTTAAAAAAAGTTTTCAAACTAGTTAGAGATATTGATGAGTTTTATACATAAAATGCACTCGTAAAACGAAAGGGTGTTGTAACAAGTTTAAAATAATTTCTAGAAGCTGTATTAAAATATCTCAATTATTCAGAATATTCTTGAAAATGTAAATGAAGAAATAATTGTACGACTTTTTGCCAAAGCAGATAGAATTTTTTTCTTGGAAGGATTTTAATCTTTTGTAACTTGTTATCAGCGACGTTTTAAAACTATCTGATCCTAGAAAAATCTTAAGATTTTTTTGAGGCCCTGGACTCCTATGAAAAAGTAGATATTTAAAAGTAGGCTGTAAATAGAATCCATTGTGAAATAATCGTACAAATGGTCATTTGAAAAAAGTAAATGTGCACGATTCAGAATCTCAAAAACCTAGGCACAAGATGGTTCGATCAATGGCCACCTTTTGACTAAACTAGTTGAATGAATGCTTATGGTATTAGGCCTAGGCCTACACATAGACAACGCTCATCACGTAATAATACGGTTAGACCATTTTGCCAGCTGACATGCTGTTTGAAATTCCCTGTTTTTCAGAGAATATGTACGGGAATAATATTTGACCATTAAGGATATCCAGATTATGATCATATTAACATAGAGGGGAGAACGAAACGAGGCCCCAACCGAAAGCGTGGATCTGGGCCCAAGCCTGAAAACGTCTCTGCTTAATATTGATTTTTCTCCATACATTTAAATCTATGCGTCACCAGATGTGATTTTGTTCTTTATTCTTGTAATATTATGTGTAATTAATCTATATTCTATGTTAAGCCTATTTTTCTTTCCTTCTTTTTAAATGTTTGAGTTTAAATATAACCTATAAAAACTCAATGTGCTACAATGAAGCATTTTCTTACCAATCAGTTTTTTTTCTTCTAAATCGTGATGGAGAAGAGAATTAAAAGTATTCATGGCACTCGATATCAATGTTTGTGCTTCCCAGTTTGGTCAAACAATTTTAAGGTAAGCATTTCCTTCGAATATGCAAGTACCTCCTTAAAGGCTTAATGAGGAGGCAAAATTTTATCGGTTCCACGTGAATGAGTGATTTTGTAAATGTAGATGGAGACCCCGTGGCGGAAAGCCGGAAAAGAGGTAAGTGTTGCTCAGAGGAAGTTTCAACCTCTTTAAGTACTCGTTAATTTCAGATAATGGCTAACTTTTGACACGAAATAACAAGCAAACTACTTTAATTTCAGAGATGTCGTTTATCTTTGTAACATGCGATTTATTTCTCAACAATAGGACTACTATGTATGAAATTTACAATCATATATTCTTCTCTAAAATAACATTGATTATTTATTTATTCAACTAAACAATTGGATAAAGAGGGGATCCTTAAGCATTATACCTCAATAAAGCTAATTTGTTTTGAGCATTAATTAAAATGTTTTTATATCAAACTAATCCCATCTTTAGAACGATGTGTTACCATTAAGCTTCATTCTTAACATTTATTAAACGTAGATGGACTGTTTTAAGACTTTTTACATGTACATGTGCTATAAAGTATCTATTTATCCTTGCTTTGGTTTTATTGTTTAAATCAGCACTTTATCAATTAACTCAGAATCAAGTGGCTTATTATCTTAAAATTCTTTTTTTTAAGTAATGTCCATTATAACAAGGCAAATTAAAACTTTTGAAATTTTCAGTTGATTATCTTTACAACTATTTAATTACATTTAAAATCATAAATATTTTTACATCGTGATAACAATTAGTATAGAGCAAAAGATAGAAATAAATGTACCGGAAAAGAAAAGTGAAATAAGTGTTAAAGAACATAATGCAGTGCTTCTGAAACTGTGGGGTGAGCTTTCCTAGGGAGGCGTGATAATCCTACGTGGGAGGCGTGATAATCCTACGTGGGAGGCGTGATAATGCTACGTGGGAGGCGTGATAATCCTACGTGGGAGGCGTGATAATGCTACGTGGGAGGCGTGATAATGCTACGTGGGAGGCGTGATAATGCTACGTGGGAGGCGTGATAATGCTACGTGGGAGGCGTGATAATGCTACGTGGGAGGCGTGATAATCCTACGTGGGAGGCGTGATAATCCTACGTGGGAGGCGCGAGCATATCGAGAAGTTGAAAATGAAAGATTATTTAAAAGTTTTATTAATGTATTCAAAGGAAGCAAAGCACAAAATGCATGTATAAAATATATAATAATAATAATAATAAAAGATACTTACCTACACTGATATAAAATAAATATATGAGTGATGTACAATTTATTTGTTAATCAATTTATCAATACTAAGTTAAGCACAAACTTAATAAATACTAGGGACTCCTATGAACTTGTATACAGATATTTACACAAAATTTAACAATTATCTTATTAATTTGTATGATTTATAATTAAAGTCATATTGTAGCTTTAGTCAAAGTACATTATTATTGTCTACACATTATTATTGTAAATGATTGCTATGAAAATTATGATTGGAAATCGGGTCACAAATATTGAAAGTTTGAGAAGTACGGACGTAATGTAAATTATCAGATCTCTGCGTAGTTTTGAATAGTTTCGAACAATTTAAAAGTGATGTTAGCACTATATTCGTTAAAAAGTGGTATTATGCTATAAAGATCAGTTATGCATTTTTTAAACATGTTTTACTTTAAAAAACAAATAGTGTACATAAAAAGTATAGTGGTTAATTTTATGAGGAAGGCTTTTGTAATGAGACTTCATCAGTAAATTATATTTTAAAAATAAAATGTATAATTTAGCTCTTTTAATCTTTTTCAAAATAAATTTAAAAATTAACCTCATTTTAAACTTCCAAATTTCATTTGAGCAGAGTTGTGAATACTTACAAAGTCTTATATGAGAATTTCCTTTTCTTAGAAACTGTATTTGCTTCGATGGAAAAACATTTTTTTGAACGAAATAGTGAAAGTTTTCTCTTTTTTCCATGACCTTCTTTTTGTTTTACTTTTCCGTGTAGAAAATTAAGCTTGTCAAGCATTTGAAAAAAAGACATTTTTTCAAAAGACCGTTGCCCCATGAAAACAATTTATGCGTCCACATAGAAGACTAGAAATGAGTATAGAAGCATTAAGTGTAGTATATGTTTCCGAAAAAAGGTTACGGAGATCTATGAAATATCTTTTAGTAAACTTAATCAACTTTATATAAAATTATAATATTCTTTACCAAATGTCGTCATTTTATTCCTGACTTTTAATCCCTGAACTATTATTGAATTGTTGTATTATATAAATAAAAAATTGAATATTTAAAAGTAATAGTTGGAAATGTAAATGGAATACATTGTTTTAATCTATTTTTGAAGCAATTTTACCTACCTTTTGTATTAATTACGAAAACCGATGTATGCGTATTATTTCTTAGAAAATTGAAAAAATTGATGCCTGTTAAATAACATTTATCATCTTCTAAAAGTAAATCTCGAGCTATGAAAATTAAGATTACATTTAATTTTTCTTCTTAGTTTTTGCCAAATTCAGACTATCTAAAAAATTCTAACAATAAGTTATGAAGCTCGCATATTTGTAATTTTAAAACTAAGGGTAGACGCTGTGATCGTCACCCCCGCCTCGTTGTGACGACCACAGCGCCAACACTACGAAACTTATTTTCACTTTTTAATAAATTTTGAAATAGAAGAACATTGAAATTATTTTTATGCATAGTGAATAAGTAAACATATTTTAATCCGGAATCAAGAGCTTACATTGTTTTAAAAAATTGCAAATATTTTATGAAACAAAAATCAAATCTATATAAAAAATTGCTTATGTCTAAACCATTACCAGCATAGTTTTTCAATCTAATCTATAATAAAACATTATTTAAAATGCAAATAAATACCGATACGCTTCAAAAATTCTCATTTTATTCGCCCCTTCTTATTGAATAACCATTCGTTAAAGTTTGTATGCATACGGTTTATTGTGAATTGTCCTATTTTATGCTATTCATGAATTTTGAAAATTAAATTTATTCCTACTCGATAAGTTTTATATTTAATTATCCTTAAGCTTAAAAGAGAAAAGGGAGAGTTTATTGTACTTTGTTACTCCATTCTAATACCTTCAATTTATTCTACTTTTTCTTGAGCAAACTCTATGGCCGTGCACTCATTACGATCAAATTCGCAAACTTCTGAATGGACTTGTTTTGCAGTATGCTCAAATCGTCAAGTGCCACTGAAGACTCGCATTGTAGAATGGCTGATGGACAAAATTAAATCTGTCGTGGTTCAAGGTATTCCCATTGATGCTGTGTAGAATTTAGAAGTTCAGGGGTGGTCCTCGTCACTTTACTCTAAATTTCGAAGATCCTCACCAAAAGCTCTCTTATTGCGGCAGAGTGAGACGAAAATTAAAATCAAAGATTAGACAAACTAATAATAAGTGATTTGTCATGATTTTTTTAAATTTTCAAATATTGATACCATTAATTATTTTTAAAAGTATATTATTGTTAATACTTTTAGGCTCACTTTATTGTAACTGTATATACAACCTAATTTTACTCAAAGTTTGGAAATTTAGTTATACTGGATTAACAAGATACAAGTAATATAAAAAAGAAAAACTAAGTCAATTCCTACTTAGATCAACAAAGAAAAATTTAATTTTAGCTACTTTTTTTTCATTAAATAGTTACAATTAATGTAAGTACCTATATACATATGACATAAGTACAACTTAAAGTGGTAATGAATTTTTATTAATTGTCATTAAAGTATCGTATTTTCATCTAAAACAATCGCGTATAAAATTTTTTAGTTCAACTGAATGCTTTAAAACGTGAGAAAAAAAATCTTTTAAAGTTTTGACCCAAGCCACTAAAAATGATAATAATTTAATTTTAATTTATTATAATTAAATTATCGTATTTTTACACTTAACAATTGTGTATAGAAAATTGCAGCTCAAACGAGTGCTTTAAAATGTGAGGAAAAGAAAACTTTTTCATGTTTTTACACAAGTCACCAAAAATGATCCCAACGTGGCTGTTTTTGTAATTCTTTGAATAATTAGTTTTAATCAATTGTATTAATTATAATTAAATCACTGCATTGTCATCCAAAATAATCATGCATATAAAATTTCAGCTAAATTGAGAGCTTTAAAATGTATTTTATTAACGATTGTAAATTCCACGAACATAAATAAATAAATAAAAAGTGTGAGCTAATAGTAGGAATTGAAAAATCATTAACTTGACATGATAAACATGTTTTCAAATTCATGATAAATAAAATCAATAAGTTTCAAGGAAACAAGAAAACGAATTTGTGATTTTAGGAAAAATGTTTAGTTTAGAAAAAATAACTTTATATCCTCTATCATCATCTTATAAAACTAATTTCATCATATCATCTTGCAAAAGAATCTTAACATGTTTAGGTGTCCGTTGCGAAAACGTAACATTAAGTTCTTAATTCTTATAAGCATAGTTCTGGAAATTTTTCAATTAAACTAAAATTTTAATTTTATTTTTTATAACTTAACTGTTGATTATAAATTAATTTTATTTTTAATTATTGAAAAATTTCCTAACTAGATCAAATGATTTTATTTAAAAAAATTGTGATTCTCTTAAATTCACTTTTATTATGTTATTTGCGCTCAGTTTTATTTTCCTTCTCAATATTAAATACAGGTCGATGCATTAGTTACATTTTTTTAACACAACCCAGAAGAATTTTTTTTGTATATGTTAGATTTTTATAAACTTTCATAATACTTTTTAATTGAGATAAAAAAACCAAAAACGCAGACCTTTGAAATAATTAAAGAAAAACATTAATTTATATCAATGAAAAGCGATATTTTTAAATCCGTCCTTTTCCAATTCCTCTCTCTTTTCATGGGTTCTCTTTTGTACTTAAATATTTGTTCAGTCAATTCCAAAATAAGTACAATTTTTATATTATAAAAAGAAGAATTATGATGCTAAAGGGGTATACAGTACAGATATAAAAAAGTACTAAAACTATTAATAAAGCCATTTATTTAATATTAATAAATCACGTTTTTTAATTAAGGATTTCAAATTGCACTTTTGTCTTCTTGAAATAATATTTCTTGAGCAGTATTTACATGTTTTTATATAAATTAAGTCATTTCATGTATCTGAAATAAATAATTTCTGATGTTATGAATGCTTGAAAAAACAAAAAAAAAGAATACACTTAATATTCATATTTTATTGAAGCTCCATATTGATGCAGAAATTACGGAAATGGTTATATTGCATAATTAGTCAGATGACTTTTATTTGAATTACATTCCTAATAATGCAATCACACACAAACATTATGTTGAATAATTTGTCAAATTTTAAAAAAAAATTATAAAATCAATACTTTTACTTTGATAAAAAGAATGCAAATTTCTAAAATTTTCAACAGAATAATAAGAGCTGCAAAATAATGTAAATGCCAATGACAAACGTATTATTTGTAATTTAAGCAAAATATTCTGTTAATCATGTTTTAATACTAGCTACCAAGGTCTTATCGTCTTAGCCATCAATAAACGTGCTTTTACCAATGAACTTAATTTGTCGTGGTTTCTATTCGTGGTACTTTTCAACCTCTTGAAGAAACTATCCTTTAACTGTGGTATTAGTTAAAAAACAATTTTATGTAGAAATTGTGATGACCCCCTGGGTAACACCTTGAACACCAAGATTAATTCGAGGCAAAGAACCACTTAGAGCCATTTTGAATAATAATAATATTTATTTTTTATTACACTTTTCTCAAAAAAATCTCTGATAACATATAATAAGATAATGTTACGTCTCTTAAAGGGATTCGCCTTTATATTAAATTAAATTACTAAGAATGCAATTAATTAATAATCAAGCTCAAGCTCAAGTAAGGTTTACCGAAATAAGAGATCGGAGAAATACACGTATTCGAATTCTTAACTTTCATTAATTTTAACTAAGTCGCTTAAACTGACGCTTATTTTAAGCGTACGTAAATTATATTTACCGCTGGCTTATATCAGCTTTCTGGTGCGTCTCGCAGCACATCTTCACGAATCTAATCTCCTTGAATCTTCTAGTAATGCGTTTAAAGTTACTGGCTCAATAGCCTACCATCATCTCTCTTGCTATCTCGCAACGCTCGACTTAAATACCTTATCTAATTTAAATATCCCGTACATCTTTTTGGAGTTGATTGGAAATAAACGCGAATTTATATTCCCCAAAAATACGCCTAAGAAGATTAGTGGAAAGGTTCCGTACAGATTCGTCACAAAATGACTTAATTGTATGAAGATGTAAATGCTATTTAATCGTGATATCCAGGAATAATAGACAGTGATTTGCGACTAGAAAATCGTGCGACTGAAAATAATATTCATCTTAGAATCTACGGGGAGTTGTGGAAGAAAATATCAATTGAGCTGTACCAAGCTATCGTGGTTCCAGAAGGAAATGGAATAAGGATCTCCAATTTCAGTTAAGTCTTTTTGAATAATTTCATAAGTTAGGTTAAGAATTAGCTTTTTAGATTGCTCTTAATGTTAAGCAATGAAGTTTAAAATCATTCATGCAGTGTTCAAGCTAAAATAAAAGTATGTATTTTTGAAATCATGTTTCCTTCTTCTCCACCCCTGCGACTTGTGGGTCGAGAGAAATTTTAAAATTTCAGTGCACTTATGAGTAAATTATTTTTTTCATTCGACTGAAATAATTTTTCATAACATAACTCTTGGTTGCTAAGACTTTCATCTATCGAGTATTGCAAAAATAAATCTGTCGGCATTTAAAGTCACAATTTAGGATGCTGGTTCAGTTGTGGGTCTTTTTAACTGAATATTATTATTTTTATTTATTTACATATTTACTCTAATTAAATAATTTAAAAGCATGAGATAGTTAATTGTTATAAAACACAACTATAGTTTTCAATAAAAATTGCAGGTAACTTATGCAAACAAGTTCTATATAAAAAAAAAAATAAAGTCAATTCCTACTGAGGTCAAAAAAGAAAAAAACATTATTTTAGTTATTTTTATTAAATGATTATACAATTAGTATAAATATGTATTTATGTAATAACAGAATCACAATATTAAGTGGCAAAATTTTTGCAATCTGGAAATCTATCGACTCTAGCCGTGATCGAACCCGCAACCTTATTCTGGTGTAACTTAAACCACCGTAAGTCCAGGTCTCAAAAGAAAGAAGCTGTTGAATATTCTTTTAAATTAGTTTTAATAACACACATCACAACTTTATACATATGTACATTCAAAAAGAAAAAATGCAGCATAACATTTCTGTCCTAACTTATTCCGCCATTTTACATACTCGTTAATCTTTTTTCTCCTCTCGCCACGCGCGTGGGCGAGACACTTATGACGTAAACAGGCGCCGAAAGAGTTGGCGCTTGTATTTCAGTTGCAACACATCCTCCCACCTTTTGAGTGGATTCTACCACTACTTGTTGAACACACAAGGATAGCATTATCATTCACCTTTCCAACTGAATTATCCAATTCCAGTCTGAATCACCTTTGCACAGGCCGTGAGAATTATGAATGTTCTGTCTTGATAAGAGCAAGTCTTATATGACCATCACGGCCAGGTATTAATTTTAATGCACGTGCTAAACTCCAATATGCACGCTGTTTGTTATTATCTTCAAGCAGAACAATTTATACCACACTGAGAGGTTTGTCTTTATAGTTCTTTATGGACTGTTAACGATATTCAATTCGGAATTTTGACCTGCGTTGTCGCATTTTCTGTAGATATTTTGCTCTTTTACTTAATTTATCTCTATCTGCATTGTTAATATCAGGAACTCCAGATTCACACACACACACACACACACACACACAGGAATTTCCCGCAAAAACATTTCGGGAGTTAAGGGAGAAACATCATCAACGTCTTCTGACACGTAGGTGAGTGATCTGCAGTTGATCACTCTCACACAATCACAAAGTACCGTAATTAACTCTTCGTAATCGAGAGCAGCACGACCAAGAATTTTTCGTAGAATTGCCTTTGTCATTTACACTAAGCGCTCCCACCATCCGCCACACCAGGATGCAGATGGAAGTTTAACCTTCCACTGATTTTTTTCTTTTGCAATTCTGGCAAGGATGCTATCCCAAACCAAAACATGCAGAAGTCTCTCTGCTTCCTTAAAATCCGTGCCGTTGTCAGAATATATGGTGGTAGGTCGTCTACGACGAGAAATAAAACGCCTTAGTGATTGAAAAATTGCTTTAGTTGCCAAGAAGGTGATCAACTCTAAATGAATAGCCCTATAAAAAGCACAAGTATAAAGAACTAAGTACGCCTTTGGACCATGTTTTAGATACAACGGTCCTGCAAGATCGACACCTACAATTTCAAAGGTAGCGGCATCACGTACATGATCTTTTGGCAAAATACCTGGAGTTACATCACAGTTCTTAGCGTTAAACCTTTGACACTTTACACACTTTATGATACAATTCCGTATAGTCTTACGAACCTTAATGATCCATTACTTTTCTCGTAAGTGAGACATTAACATAGAGGTACCAGCATGCAACAAATCATTATGAGCATTAATTATCAATAGCTTAACTACAGTATTACCAGAAAATAAAATAATAGGAAATCTAAAATCATTAGTATCATCTCTATTAGAAACATTGGTTTTTGCTCTTATTAGACCATTTCAATCAATTATTGGTCTAAGTTGCTTAAGTTTATCATCATTTATATTCTTAAACGATTCCTTCTGAACGAAATGCATGAGGGCTATCTCAGCATTCTTTAATTCAGAAACAGACAGAGTTTCTGAGGAATCACAAACAATTTTTTCTTATCTTATTATAAAATCTAAAAAATCTTGCAAAATTAATTTCGGGATCAACGTAACAGGTGCCGTAAAACCTATAGGATCAAAACCCCGATGAGCTAGAGCGAAAACTAACCTTTTCGTAATAGGTTTTCCTGAAATATTAGTTATTTCTTCTTTGCAAGATGACATATCACTGTCTGTATGCCACACAAGGCCTAAGACTGAAACACTTTTATCTGTGAATCTAAACTATGTAAATTTGACCTCCAACCTCTTAAATTGAAATTGCCAGAAGACATGATTATTTGTGATTCTAATATAAACTTTCGCATTTCTAATTCAAAATCCAAACTAGTTACACAGTTATCGACGTAAAATGCAGTCTTAAGAATTTCAGATGTGTAACTCAAATTTTCTTCTACCTTAGTTAAATGATATTGTAGTGTAGCAGCCAATAAGTAAGGACTACATATTAACACAAAAACCACTCTTCGATGTCTATACTCCTGAACACGCTCCAAGTCATCTTTCCCCAACCATAAGAAACGTAAATAATCACGATCCTTTTCCCTAATCGATATTTGTAGGAAAACCTTTTCTATATCTGACATAACACCAATGTAGTTCCTACGAAATCGATTTAGAATCGTTGGGATGATTTCTATCAAATTAGGTCCAGTTGATGAACAATCATTTAATGATGGAGACCCTAATACATGTGAACTTGCATTAAATACAGGCCTTATGCGCGTAGGGCTGCCTGATTTTATCACTGGCCTATGCGGTAAATAGTGCGCTCCACCTATTTCTCCCTGTGGTATTTTCTCGATAATACCAAGATTCAACCAGTTATCAAAAACTACCCCGTAATCGTCTAATTTTCCTGATGCCATTAATTTCCTTTTTGTACTCATTAAACCCTTTTCGGCCAATTTTCCTTTTTCAGGTAAGGAAAAATTATCTGCTACCCATGGCAATGAAACTTCATATCTGCCTTCTCCTTTTTTACTAAGAGTTTCATTAAAATAATTCGTAGTCTCTTCCTCTAAGTCTTTTGCAGTTTGGTGATGTGCCGTCCCCGTAATCCCCAGTACATCTAAATTTCAAAGATCCCTGATGCATTGAGTTTGAGTTAAAAGTGAAGAAATGAGCAGATAATGTTTACTTTCAACACTTGGCTCACTGCCAAAAAGGTTTCCCATAACTGCCCAGCCTAAACGTGTATGCACTGCAGTCGGGTTTGACTTAAGAGGTATAATTTTCCCCCCAACATCAGCACCAATTAATAACTTAATTTCCTTATCTACTTTTAGAGTGCTGTTTTCCAAATCCGTGAGTTTAATAACGTACATATCAAATTTTATTAACCACAGACCAGATGGGATTTGTTTTACCTCAGAACAGATACAATTTTGACCTAGTACAGTCAGGTCTCGTTTTATGCGGTAGATACGTTCTACCGAAAAACGCATATAAAAAAATCGCATTAAAAAGACATTACTTGAATGGAAAAAGTAGGGATACGTTCCTTAATTTTCTAAAAATCGCATAAAACCAAAACAACTAGTTAAAATTAACTTAAACCTGCATAAAAAATTGCAGAAATGAAAAGAAGAAGGCTGCATGATAAATTACTTCGAATGTCTGAAAGAAATTCATACAAAAGCTTAAAAAAACACTTGTATTCAAACCTTAATCCATTTTATTTTATCGAAAAGTAATACACATAGTTTTACATTTTTAATCATTATCGCTATCTGATAATGGTTTGCACCGTTTGCGAAGTGGTTCCAAATCACCTTCATCATCAGAAGAGACTGTCTCTGCCATAGATATTTGCGGTAAAGACCATGGATTTTTCACAAAACTTCATTCTCGTTCTGTGTAGCTCTTCCTTTTTCTGACAATGTAATCAGTAATTAAACTTTGCGATGAGGATTCTTTTATTTTTTTATATAGTTCACGATATCCAGACAAGCAGTTCTGCAGCTCACGTTGTAATTTAGAGGCTCGTTCAGAATTGAGGTCATTAATATGAAAATGATTTTCTAATTTACTGCAAAGTTGAAGATCTTCTTGAATTAATTTTCCAGTGAGGGGAGTTGATTTTTCTTCCTCATCATTATCACCTTCTAGACCTACGACGCCGTCTACAGTTATATATAGATCTAGAGTTAAATCAATAATATCATTGTCACTTAATGCATCATCTACAAGCAATTCATCTATATCATCGTGGTTGAAGGTATTAAAACCATCTCCTCCAATTTCATGTGCCAAATTAATTATTTCATCTGATAGTGTCGATGTTTGAGTGGTTGTATTGTTTGTCACACATGCTGGCCAAATCTTTTTCCAACAGGCATTTAAAGTTCTAGGTCTTATTTGAGCGGAAGCAGATGCAACATGAATTAAACAATCAAAAATAGAAAATTGTTTCCACACATCTTTTTTACTGTTAAGGACTCATTTTTCTAGTTTATTCAAGATGAATTTGTACGTTGTCTTAATATAATATTTTTTAAAAGTTGCAGTTATGCCTTGATCTTATGGCTGAATAAAGGTTGTTGTATTGGGCGGAAGAAATATAGTTGAACACTTGGATGTTCTAATTGTGGATGACTTGCTGCATTGTCAACAATTAATAAAACTTTAAAATCGAGAGATTTTTCCTTCATATAGGCTTCCACTTCTGGTACGAAACAATTATTGAACCATTCTGTAAAAATAGCTGTTGTCATCCAGGCTTTCGGGTTAGCCATCCAATGCACGCGCAGTTGTTTTAAATCTTTACCTTTAAGGGCGTGTGGTCTAAGATATTTATTTATTAAGAGAGGTTTCAACATCCGATCTCCTGATGCATTGCTACAAAGTAATAAGGTAACTCGATCTTTACTTGCTTTATGTCCACTTGCAGTTTTTTCATCCTTTGCGATGTAAGTACGGTTAGACAATTTTTTTCCAATAAACTCCTGTTTCATCAGCGTTAAATACTTGATCGGCAGAATAGTCCCCATCTTCAATAATTTTCGCTAGCTCCTCTGGAAATATTTTTGCTGCTCCTTCATCTGCTGTTGCACTCTCCCCTGTTATCTTAATATTATGAGGTGCATTTTTCTTTTTAAGAACCCGGTTAGCCATCCTTTGCTAGCTGAAAATTCTTTTCTAGCTTGAGAAGTGGAAGTTGATGGTTCTGATTGTTTCATTGACTTATAAAACTGAAGAGCTTTTTCTTGGATTAAATAACCACTTACAGGAATCCTTCTTTGAACTTGTTCCTCAATCCAAATTGCGATGGCTCTTTCCGTTCTTTCTAATAATACATCCCTTGTGTACGATGCAAATTTGGTGCTTAATTTTGTACCAGAAATGACCGATTTTCTTATTGCAGCTTCATTCTTTTTAATTGCTCTGATAGTAGATTCGCCTAAATTAATTTTTTTTCCAATAGCCGTAGATCCTTCTTCTTTTCCCAAGCGATCTAAAATTGCTATTTTCGTTTCCAACGAAATTGACTGTCTTTGATGTTTTTTTTCTCCATTGGGCCAAATAAAATATTAGAAAAGAAACTTTAAAAAATTACACTTACGATTTTCTAATGAAAAATAAAACTTTACGACACTCTCTTTAAATCCAGAAATCAAAATTTGCTGCTTATTGTATTGCAACTTAAATTCGCCGCTTATTAAAGTGAAACTTTTATAAAAATGAACGAGGCACCGCAAAGAGAAAATATAATTTCTAAATAATGATATCGTATCGGTATACGCCTGAAATACTACTGAAATAACGAATGCGAATCTAAGACTGTCGCAGCGGAGCCGCAGACGTAATCACCAAAAAGATACGGAAATTCTCGGAATACTACGATCTACGCCTCAGTATAAAAAATAATAATAATAACAAAAATCTAGAAATGTTTTGAATACAAACCGCAAATGTTTGAAATACAAACCGCACAACTTCAAAATCGCATAAAAAAATCCGCATAAAAAGAGACCTGACTGTACTTCATACTAACACTTATAAATATTATCAACAGTACACAATTGAATAACATAATTCTTATACGACATTTCATTTGTTTCAATACCACCAAATAATGACTGTTTCAAATTCACTTCACTCATTGTCTCATAATTCATATTTTGAACAATATCATTGCATATATAGGATTTAATACTACCAGTATCATATATGGATCTTACTAACATTTCCTATTTACCATTACATAATTTTACAACTAAAGTTTGTAAATATTCATCAGAGAATTGCACATGACTGTTTAACGTACTAATTTTGTTTTCTTCATTCTCCCTGTATGAGATTGATTGATTGATTGAATATTAACGTCGCACTGTTCAGCTACACGAGGGCTTTTGGCGACGGACCACGTAATTTTGAACCATGGTCAAGTGACGTGGACGACACCTGAGCTGGCACCCCCTGTCCTAACTACCACACCACACCAACGGGAGGACGTTTCAGCTCTCGACAGATTTAACGTGCATCGCTGCCCTCCACGGCGGGTCTTTAGTGGTACTGGGCTCGAACTCGTGACCAGGCAAGCCACGATCCGATACCTATGCCACTCGGCTACCGCGGCCACCTGCCTGTATGAGAGTGTATCCAATTTATTAGAATGTAAATCAGGACACAAAATAACAAAATGTCTTTTCTTACATATATGACATTTATGACCCGATTTACATTGGTTGCCCTGTGAAATCGTTTAAGGCATACAAAACAGGCATTTTTTCTCTTAAGAATATCCTTTTTGAAATCTAACTTCATGTTAGACACTTCATTAGAACACTCAGATGCATGCAATTTATCACAAAAAATACAATTATCAAATTTCGTAAATTTACGACTATTTTTAATGGATTTACTATTATCATTAGCAGTTAATAATTCACGTACATTTTCTACAACAGCTTTAGATTCAGAATATTGATTATCATTTTTCTTATTATTTACTTTATCAGGATGAAATATTTCTCTGGCAATTTTAACTCTAAATTCACTATCAATTTCATTCTTTATAAATTCCATTAATAAATATAGATCAGTCTTTCCTTGGTTTTTATCAGTTGATAAATGTCGTTCTTTCCCCTAATTTGACAATATCTACCGACAATGCCGATTCTACTAAAGGAAATAGAATGTCTGCGTATTTGCCCTTGGTCAAACCGAGAGAGTCCAATGCACGAATTCGGGTTTGCAGTTTATCATAGAGAGAGGAGAAATCCTATTTATTTTTTGCCATGACCAGCTGTAACAAGTACCGAATGTAGACTTGGATCAAAACACTGGTGTTTCCATATCTTTCTTTTAGATATTCTACTGCCTTTTTGTAGTTTTCTGCCGTAGCAGGGAAACTTTCGACAATCTCTCTTGGACTTGACCTAGGTGCAATACTCTGTATGAGATAGTGGAATTTAACCCAAACGTCGATATTGACATCATCGTGTATTTTTTCAAACTGAGTCAAGAAGTTTAACCAGTCTCTTGGGTTATCATCGCATGTCGGTAGCTCAATATTCGGGAGTTTGAATTTCGTACATGGATCTGTAAAACGTAGCACATCTACTTCTTGCTCCTTTCTAGCTAGAATATTTTTAATTTTGATTTTATACGTAATAAATTTGTCTTCATACAACTCGCAGGCGTTGCATTCCTTATCATAGTCTTATTGAGTACACTTATCTTTTTGCAGAAGATCCAAAATTCTAATGTCACAGTCCTTTAAATTCTTAAATCGTTCAAACAACAGTTCGTATATTACTTCAACATCTGCTGAATTTGCTTGGGCAGCCGTAAACAGTGCATCCAAACTATTGGTGCTCCTAGTAAAAGTGCTTCTTAACGTAGTGCGCTTTTGTTTTAGCGCCTCTATATCGCCAAGCGTAAAACCTATACAACTTCGGAATTCAATAGAATTCTATCAATCCAGGCTGGCACGCCATTAAATGTGGTGTAACTTAAAGCACCATAAGTCCAGGTCTTAAAAGAAAGAAGCTGTTGATAGGCTTTTAAATTAGTTTTAATAACACACATCACAACTTTATACTTATGTACATTCAAAAAGAAAAGTGCAGCATATAACATTTCTGCCGTAACTTGCTCCGCCATCTTACGTACTTGTTAATCTTTTTTCTCCTCTCGCCACGCGCGCTAAGCGCATGCGTGGGCGAGACACTTATGACGTAAACAGGCGCCGAAAGAGTTAGCGCTTGTATTTCAGTTGTAACACTTAAGCTTACGAAGCAGGCACGCTACCTCTTAGCCGACGAAATGTTTATTTATATGACACCTGCCACCTGTATGGTGTTCATAGCTATGACTAACTACAGGCATACATCTAACACTTTTGCGCGGTGAATTTCATGAGTCTTGATCTGACACTGTCAGACAGGTGACATTAACAGCAACAACATGATATTGAAAGAATATTTATGAGAAATAAAATACTTTACAAAGCCTTTATTCACTAAACACTTGTTACTGAAGCACATACAACTTCAAGATATAACATTTAATACTCCTTCATAAAATCCATACTATGGAAAAATCGATATAATGAAAATCTCTAGCTTATTTCTAATAAATATTTTTACATTTGGTGATATTTTTCATAATGGTTGTAAATTACACATTATTTAGAAATTTAAAAAAAAATCACCACATTAAGTTTGTTGGGGAGTGGTCCCTATGTGTTTTCTCTCTAAGGGAACTAGGCGAGGATGTTGACACAACTCTTTTATTTTCCACACTCGGTTGCTCGGGGAGTATGTCGGAACACTTACGATGAACACCGTAATTCCACGCTCTCCCTCGTCTGATCTCCCACACTCACTCTGAAAACTCTTAATTCTCGTTTCGCTAAATACATTTAATAACCGCCGCGCGGAGCCCACTGCGCATGCTCGAACAAGGTTTTAATGATAAAAAACTTCTTGGCATATGAATTTCCCAAGAAAACCTTAAATAATAATGATTATTATTAAAGCAATACAAGTTATAATATGTTTTTTTAAATTGATGATTAAGTTTTTTTTTAAAAAAACTTAATTTATACTAAAATAAATTATTTATTGATTAAAATTTACTTCATATCCTTACCTAAGAGATTGATTATACCTAAGAGATTGATTGAAAAACGAAAATTATTCTCTGACAATATAGCGTAGCTTATTTATGGAATTGTATAAATACACATTTGTAAAGATATCTCGTAACAGACATTTTGTAAATATATTTCTTTCTGTTATTTTGGTTTCCATTCCAAACCAAACTTTCGGATAAACTGTTTTCTCAACTATTTGAGATTTAACACTTAACATCGAAGAATAAAATAAATATCCCTAAGTAGCCAGCGTTTGGGCACAATTCCACAATGCAAAGCTCTTGAGGAATGTAAACTTTTCCGCCAAGCCATTTAATTTATTTGAGCCACGTATAAGTGAAGATTTCTGTAGTTGAGAAGGAACTACGCGCGGTTAATAAATTCTGTACGCAAATGGCATGTGTGTTGAACCGTTCCGGATACTTAAGCCATTAATGAAATATGTTAACTAGAAAATTGCCCGTTACTATGAATTATGCAAAATTTAAAAGGTTTCATTTAGATATTACCTACTTCACGAAACTGAATAGTCCAAAGTCAAAATGAGTTTATTCACCTAGTTAATTTACGTCTAAGTCAATAAATGGCAGATAATATACAAGTATTATAGTGTTTGTGGTTTATATATATCCTTAAAACTGATTTATCTAATTTTTATTCATGGAACTGTAATATATATTTATAGCTTGTGTTATCGGGAAAAATCGTATTGATAATCTGTGAAATGTAATATTATATCGGAATAATCTAATATATATTTCAATTTAGAACACATAAAAAAAATTCTTAAAATTAATTGAATATTTCTTAAGAAACCAGTTTTAAATATTAATTAAAAAAATGTTCATAAATTCCACATTAGTGGGATTTTAAACTCTCTGTCTGTTATAAGAATTCTCGATTATAAGAGTTTTTACCGACGTTATTAAGAAAATGATTTTTGCAAATACAATGAATTAAAGTTAATTTCTGTCCGGTTTATAGATACAAAACTTTTATGTGCGTTTAAAAAATGTAAGTGCTTGTGTTTTTTAATTATATATATATATATATATATATATATATATATATATATATATATATATATAGTATTTTCAAAAATTAATAAAACATTTAAGAAATATATAAAGTTAATTTAGCAACAAGGAAAATACATCACTAATTAAAAAAAATAAGAACGAACTCATACTTTATATACTACTGACTTTACCAAAAAATTTTTCTTAATTATGTTTCATCTATACCTTAAAGAATCGGTACTTTCTGAGCTGTTATAATGATAAATTACTTAAAATTAAAATAAATCATCATAGTGTTTACTAAAACGCTAACCATTAATAAGTGACAAAATTTCTTAAGTGGAAAATGGTTTCATTTCAAATACAGTACAAGGGTACAAAATGTCTCCTTCAAGTGCTATATGTAAATATATAAAAATAGATTCATTTTAAAATACTAATGAATCATGTATTTGAGATAAATATTTTCAGTTTTCTTCTATTCATTTTCGGAATATGTATTATTTTTTTTTAATTCCAAAACTTTACAAATTAATCATTGCTCATAATTTGATCCAAAATATCGGCAGTAGGGGAGGCTAATTGAAAAAATGATATATCTATTACATTCTTTGAGGTCACCTTTCTTCACGTAATGACATTATATTTTTAAATGAATAACACGAAAAATAACTTCTCTCTTTTAATTCCTGATGATGGGGTAGTGTGGAAGTTCAAAGAGTGTAGAACCAACTCAAGTGTCGTTCTCGTCATTTGACCGATATTCAAAATTATGAGGTCCATCACTAGTAGCCCCAGCACAGCTTCTGTGTGCTACGCGAATAAGCAATCAATAATGCTAATTTTTAAAGCTGATAGGAACAAAAAATTAAACAAAAGTAATTTAGAGACAAAAACTAAATATCGCTGATCAAAATTTAAATAAATACTGAGAAGATAAAATAGAAATCTACAGAAAAAAAATGTACCCTAAGCCATTTTATACAGACTGAATAAAACCATTTAAAGGAAAATGCAAGGAAAACTAGTGTCAAAAGCAGTGACACAGGAATAAAAAAAGACTTTTTGATGCTCGAAAGAGACATCCACTCTTTCTTCTGAGGTAAATTGTCCGTTGCTTCTCCATTATGCTCCTTGAATGACAAAAAGGACAAGGTTTTCCTTTGCTCTTCTAAGTGGACAAAGAGTTGCTAGGAAGAAAAGATCCCAACCCTTTCATTTCTCTATGTGTGTTTTTAATATATGTATGTGTATCAGTGAAGTAAATATGTTTAAAATTTTAAATACGTTCTAACGTACAACTAGTCTTAATTTTCCCCCCTACACATTATTTAACATGCGCAGTTGTCTCTAAAGTACTTTGATAAGAAATGGGCAGTATTAATATTACACGAAGCAAGAAATAGTTTACATTAAATAATACAAAAAAATTAGTATGAATTATCATTGTTATTATTAATTATGTATTTCAGAAGTCTCAGGAGTGTTAAATTTCTCCAGAGAGCTGAAATTAAAAACACATTTCAAAAAGGTATAATTCTTTTAAATCTATATTTAATAATTCTAATCTTTTACACATTATTTATAAAGGAATGGGGATTTAGAAAAATGTAAAATGTTAAAATATAATCATAATTTTAAAAATTATAAGCATATGAATATAAGAAACATTTCCATAAGAAATATTAATTAAATTTTACATATCGCTTGCTATTTTCTTAAATATTAGCTTTAATTAATATCTGTAAGTTGGTTTATAAAGTTAAATGTATCCGTATTACACTGTAGTAATTTATGTCAATAGAATAATAAATTATATTTTTAAAAAATAAAAAAAATCATTTTCAGAATTTTTAAAAATTTCAATATTTTTCAAATATTTTGAAATACGAAAGATATATTACTCTTAAACGATGTACGGTTTAAAATGTATGATACATTTTATAATTCTATAAAGTTTTATTCATCACAGGCAAATATTTTAGAAAATAGCGTGTGCAACGCAAAAAATACTTATTATTTATTACAGAATTTTCATATGCTTATAATTTTTAAGCTTATGATTAGATTTCCAACATTTTGTACTTTTTTGAAGCCACAATCTCTTGTAAATAATGTGTAAGCGATTCGAATTATTTAATTTAAATTTAAAAGAATTATACCTGTTTGAAAATTGTTTAAACTTTCATCCCTCGAGAAAAAATTAACACCAGAGAGACCCCTTAAACAATAATGTTTAAATAAATATTTGTTAAATTAAGCTTTACGAGTAAGCTAAAAAATGTATGCATTCTTACAAAGAAATCTAAAGATTAAATTAAAAGTTTCCTTAAAAGTGCGTTCCTTAATTTCAAATAAATTATCTAACATGTATTTAAACTTTCGAAAAATTTTAATTGTGTACGTGATTTAAACTTTTTTAGCAATTATGGTAAAAAAATTAATTATTAAAGTCTAAAAAGTAATTTGGAAAGTAAATCATGTTTAAAATTTAATCACTCTCAAAGAATTTATTAGAAATCAGTTAACGAGAGTCAATGCTGAGAACATTATTAAATTAATTATTATGGAAAAAAATGTAGGTCTTAGGTTATATATATATATATAAATGCATATTATATGTTATGTATTTGATCAGTAGTATCATAGGTCTTATTAATATAAACAGGCATTATAAAAATTTTAAAATATTGTTATTTACTGATATACGAAAGGGAGAAAAAACACAAATAATATAAACATTTTCCCGCCCTTTGCAAAGGAATCATAATCAAATATTCCCTTATGTTTCCATTAAAAATTCAATAATATTCTAAGCATTTTATTAAAAAATATAAAAGAAGTAGCATTTGTATTTTATGTTGAAGCTCTTGAAAAACTTTCATACTATCTTAAAATCTTAAGAAAATTAAATAACAAAAGTTCTATAAATTTCATTTTATGTTTATTAGAATTTCAAATAAAATATATGCAATTAATATATAAATAAACTTTAAAATATATATACAGTAGTAATTTCTTTTAATTAACAAAAGAGTAAATTTTTAGAAGAAATGTAAACATATAAAGTGTTAAGCAAAACGTTTGAATCATTCTTATAAGTTCCTTTTCAAGTATATTTCATTTATACCATTAAAAAAAGATTCCAATTGTTTTCTAAGATGTAAGGATACTTTATTATAGTTTAAGGGGAGTTGGAAACCTCTCTCTATATATATACTGGCAATGTTAAATTGGCTGTTTTCGATGTACCTTTTCTCAAAATCTGTTTTAAGTACATGCGTGAAATTTTTCATACTGTTAAAGTACACCTCTCTCATTATACTAAAATGAGCTTTTAGCTAATTTTGAATTTTTTAATAAATTATGAAATATTTTATCAAACATTGCGAAATTTGACCCATTTTTTACTTAAAAATTAAATTTTTGAGTTTTTTTTACAAAAAGCTCATTTTAGTATATATTAGACATCATTATAAATAATTCATAAAAAATTTACATACCTAAGAACAGTAGTTTCTCAGAAAAGGTACATCGCACAATAAAATTTACATTTTGAGATAAATTGATTTTAATGTATACAGTGAAACTTCTAATTGGCTAGGAAATAAAAAAATAAAAGGCCCAATTTAAAATAAAAGATACATATTTTGGTTTATATCAGTCGTTACACTTTTAAGCAAAAACAAACTAATTTGTTTACAATTTTCGCCATTAAAATGGGCGTGGCCCAAATTCAACGATTATTTAAAAATACGTTTTAAGGGCTTCTAAATACCCTAGATGTTAAAGTAAGGTATTTTTAAAAAGGACAAAATCCATACAATTTGAAAATGTAAAAATCTCAAATTGTCAAAAAAATAAGATTTTAGCTTTCCAACACCCCTTAAAGATTGTGTTTTAAATATAGTATCGCGAAAACCTGTTTTGAAAATAAAGTGTATACAACTAACACAACATTTATTTTTCAAAGCAATCAGTCATACAAAAAAAAAATGTCGAAAGACATCTAAATTTTTAATGCATGAAGTGGCTATCTACGGAAAGATTATACTTCAAGATAGTTTTATTTCATTTACGGAAACATACGTCTCGTAAAAATGTATTACTGTATATACAAACTAAATTACAAAGGGAAAAAATGAGAGCATTTGCATTCAAAAAGTTTTTTGAAGGGACTTCGGTGGCTCTCTAAGAAATGTTTTTCTTTAATTCATTTAGTAATATAACACGAACGATCTCAAATATAAAAGAATATTCACAAATATTTCTTGTTTTATTTTTCCTTCAAACATACCATAAATATTTTCAATTTTAAAGAAATAAACATGTAAAAATTTTTTTTTTATTAAAGCATTTTGCATTTCTTAGTACTTATAAGTAACGTATCACATTCATATTTTAGTTTAATTTTACTTTTCCATTACCATAATTGGGTTTCCTTTGAGCTTGTAAAGAATTCTTTTGATATAAAAACAAGTTTATATTTCCTTAGAGATACGAATTTATGCATATAATATTTAAAAGATGGAGGTGTGAGTATATTTGCAAGAAAATTTTAAATTTTAAAAGCTTTTTTTTTTCTAATGAGCTAAATTTGTGCCGTCCTTTCTCTTTTCATTATCTAACACGCGATCTCAAGAATGTACTCTCCACTTCTCCTCTGGGGATTCCAGGAAAATCTTAGCTAACGGGAAGATACTTAAAAAGAGGATGAACAACCCTCCTATGAATAGTTTTAGAACATACATATTAAATATAAACGCTAAGTAATATTTCTCTTTCATGAATATTTCATTAATTATGGATTAAATTAGTTCGTGAATCTCTAAAACAGTTATATGAGATATGGTAAAGCTAAGAAATCAAAAGGAGAATTTTTAAACTCTAAACTGATAACGTTTGGAGAACACTAATTCACTTCTTACACACAAAAGCGATTTACTATATAAACAGATTGTTTCAAGTTTATCTAGTTTCTGGTAGTTTTCTTATTAGAGTATGTCTTTAAAATTATGTATTTCAATTAAGTCTATTTTTGCGGTTAAAATATTTTGGCATTTGATACATTTAGGTTTATAGTTGTTTTTTTTCTTGCTATGGAAGCTCTTGATGAACCAAAGGCGATATTTTAGAATGTTTAGTATATTAATAATTTTTGTGTCTTAATAATTTTGAAATCAAGGGAAAAACATCATTATGTAGGAATTCTCAGGTACAAGAAAAAAATCAGGGAAAAAAACATGATATTACTTAAATAAACATGAGTTCCTTACATTATGAACTGAAGCAGAATTTCTCTGTAAATAAACCTAATTAAATTCGGCAAGATTTGAATGCACTTTTTTGTATTATTTTTACATAAGTTTGGTTAGGAGTCCTACTACGCCGTCATCCTTTCCACAACCTTTATCTTCTCCGTATTTTCTCAATTACTTTTGAGTCGTCGTATATTGCTTTCCTAACGTCAACACCTTGATACTCTGTACTTCTGCATACAGAACAATGATTACTTACATATATATACTGTGGTTTCTTTACAATATCCAAAGTTTTCACATCTAATAATGAAATACAGAAGCTCCAGAGGTTAGTTAAGGAAAATGCACTCTCTCTCTCTCTCGAAAACCCCATACAATATTTATTATCCATGACATGTAAAGAATCTTAAAGATTTATAAAGAGTGTTTTTTTTTCAGGTAGAGAAGTTTAAGTTGGCATTACTTTCCAAGATGGCGACCTATTTAACAGCTGCCAAGTGATTTATTCTCAGTTTGTGGTTTGGCAATTCATCAAAACGATCACCAAGCAAGGCGTAGATTCGTCGAATGGGCCCAAAACGAGATTGCCGTTGTTCCCGATTTTCATAAGCGAATTTTGTTTAGCGATGAAGCGCACTTCTGGTTGAATGGTTACGTCAACAAACAACACTGCCGCATTTGGAGTGAAGCTAATCCACAAGTGTATGTCGAAACACCGTTACATCCAGAAAAACTGAATGTTTGGTGCGCTTTATGGGCTGGTGGAATCCTTCTTCAAAAACGATGAAGGCCACAACGTTACAGTCAATGGTGATCGGTATAGAGCCATGATTACTAACTTTTTCATTCCTGAATTGAACAATCATGATGTCCAGGAGCTGTGGTTCCAAAAAGACGGCGCAGCATGTCACGCAGCTCGTGCCACAATCGATTTGTTGAAAGACACGTTTGGTGACCGCCTAATTTCACGTTTTGGTCCTGTGAATTGGCCTCCAAGATCTTGTGATTTAACACCGCTAGACTATTTTTGTGGGGCTATGTAAAGTTATTGGTCTATGGAGATAAGCCACAAACGCTTGACCATTTGGAAGACAACATTCGCCGTGTTATTGCCGATATACGGCCACAAAGGTTTGAAAAAGTCATCGAAAATTGGACGTCCAGATTGGACTACATCCGAGCCAGCCGTGGCAGTCATATGCCTGAAATCATATTTAAAATGTAATGCCAGAAGATTATCTTTCGAATAAAAAAGAATTCATGTCATTCGAATAATACATCGTTGTTTTATTGCAATTTAAAGTTCTATACCTCTAAATAAAAACACCCTTTATTAACCAGTTAACTGTTATTCACGAGTATACTCGCCATGGAAAAGTTGCAAGATTTTTGTGTATATATATATATATATATATATGCGAGTATACTCAGAATGCTTAAAAAGTAGTGATCAGTGGATATTAAAATTGTAATTTTTGAGAAAAAATAAATTTTCAACTTTCAAGATTTTTAGAATATTTAAAGGCCAAATCGGTTAAAAACATATAAATGAAAAAATATCAAAAACATAAGATGAACTCATTTGTTCCCGTATGAGCTGGAATTAACATCGTAAAGTTCTCAAAATGAATTTATTTATGGTGAATGATCATGCTTTTTTGGATGTTAGCATAAAAAGGGGCTAAAACAAAAATCTAAAAGTTAATTTTTAACAGGGTTCCCTCCATTTTGATTACCCATGGGACAAATGCATGCCGCCGAGAAGGTGCTGAGCCCAATACTAGCTGCTGACCAGAAGTTACCGAGATATCTAGCGGTGTAAAAGTCTAGTGTTTGATGTTAGAGCCATGTGCTGACATTAGAATAATGGCCCAAAGTTGTACTGTCTAATACAAGGTTATTATATCGGGGTAGGAAAAGCAAAGGTATATTTTAGTAAGATGAATGTGACAACCTCACAGCACCTCTCCAGAATTTTTTTAGCCTCAAGACCGGTGGAAAATATTTTGTCAGTAATGAAAGATGAAAATCAGTGTGTGTTTAGGTCTCTCAATCCTGGAATTTTGACATTCACTTAAATTCATCGATGTCCATAAAAAACTATGATTGGTAGCGATTTTCGAGATATGCATGCAATATGTGTTTATATTAGCCGATTAAATAAGTCTTAGTAATAAAATTGGAAATTTTATAAAATAAACCCATCTTTTTTTTTGTTCCAATATTTTAACAGCGTAACTTAGTCTGTTATTGACGAATATAATCGCCATTGCTAGATTTCCGTGGCGCACATATTTACATGCTCTCAAACTGGAGTAACACTGTTAACATTCTAGTAGTTTTCGCTTACATTAATCAAATATCTCCTATGGCTTCACTGAATGTGGAAATATGAAATTTTAAAATTGATTACTAATAAATTTCATTAATGCAGCTAAATATACATTATTGTTGGCGCTGGCAGTTTCAAATGATTGTCGCAAACACTTTTTGGTAATTTCTTTCTTGTTTTGTTTTTCCTGTGCGTGAGTCTTGTATAAGTTACATGCCACTGCACCCCCTTCTACAAACGATCACATCAACGGGAGGGCATTGACCCTCTACAGATCTAACATGAATCGGCGCCCTCTACTCAATGGCACCAGGACTTGAATTCGCGACAATCCCGTGATGGGCCAGTAACCATAACCACTGGGTTACCGGTGTCTTCAATACACTGCGAGCAAGAAGTCCTACTTTATATTTGATTAATTAGAATGTTTAAAGAACAAAACTTATCTGTATAGTCCCCTAGTCCCCTGTATCAGGTCGAGGCCCATCATGGTAAGGGGCAATATGCACGCCTGTCTCTATACGTGGGTTTCAGAACCATATATATGGCGGTACGATTTGGCTAGGTTCCACCTCAATTTTGAGGGAGAACACTCAGGGGTTCGTCAGGAGACTACCGCCTTGCTTCCTTGTCCACCCTCACGGGCGGACTTCACAGCTCTTTAGAGTTTCCCCATGCCACAAAAGCCCTTTACATTTAGAAACATCCATGCCTTTTCCAACCCTACGGGGACACTAGCCAACGACATTAACCACTACACCAGATGGGCGGCCGTTTCCTGGTCTGAAAGAGGACAGTGACGGCAGCATTTGATAAGTGTTCGCGATTATTTTGATTTGAAGTTGGCCCTCAAAATTCTGGCGATAAACTGAGATATCTTATTTATGGATTGATAATTTGAGGTATCAATTAGTTACCCCGTGCCAAGTATGGGTTGTTCCCAGGATCTACGATTTACAAATTCCTGAGTGATTACTTGACTTTTCCGCATATTTCCCAAAGTGAGAAAATGTTTCTAGGAATTGCAGAGACCACGGAGATCCATGTATGAGAAAAAAAAAACAAGCATTTATTTGACTTTTTGAGCTAAATATTTGTGATGTTATTAGCAATAATGTAGAAGTCCGCATTTGGATTTTTGTCATTTAAAATACAATGCATGTGACTGTACCCAGCCTTTTATTTAGAGTTTTGAAGTATTGCATAAGTATTATCAATCATTATAGTTTATGTATATTTCAACAATTGCATATTTAAAACAATTGTATCCATAAAATTCATTTTTTTCTGTGAAAGAAGCAATTTAAAGGATCACGCAATAAGAAGGATTATTAATTAAAGAAATTTACTTATAAAAAATTAAAATTTAGGAAGCGTTACTGGAAAACTAATAATGTGTTCACATATAACACATCACAATAAATTATGTTTTTCTTTCTTATTGAATTTTGATTACTTTTACAGAAATGTGTTGTTAAGTATGATTTATAATATAAATGTAGCTTGTTCTGAAATCTTTTATGAAAAAACATGTTCAGTAATACCGTTTTCCTTACAAAAGTCCGTATTTTCTACAAAAATTTATAAACAATATTTATGTAAACTTTTTATCCGTACGTTTCTTCTGTCATAAAAAAGAGCAAGAATGAAAATAAAATTACAATTCGAATGCACCTTACTTGCTTTTTATTACTGTTTTGCATTATTGAGCTTTCGGAACAAATAAACTTCGTAAGAATTCAGGAAAAATTGGAAAGAAGTTTTTCATGTTTCTCACACTTGAAAGAACAGCACAGAAAATTCACCCACATATTCAAGCAATCCAATAAATTTTATCTGCAACTTTCAAAATTTTTTAGTTAAACTTAAGTTGTTTGTTGATAAAAAAATGTTTTATTGTTTCGTTTAAAACAAGTTATATAAAATTAATTTCTTAAGTCAATTCCTACTTAGATCAACAAACAAATATTTTACTTTAGCTACTTTTTAATAAATAGTTACAATTAATGTAAATATGCATATACAACATTAAGTGGTATTTAATTTGTATTAGTTATCATTAAAGTATCGTTTGTCATTCAATACAATCGTGTAAATAAAATTTCAGTTCAACTGAATACTTTATGTGAGAAAAAAAAACATTTTCAAATTATGACACACAAGTCAAAAAAGGGTCACTAACGCTCGTATTCCCCACTAAACTAACCCAGCGATGAAACCTGGACTTAAGTAACCGGCAGTCAACCCCAGGTTAGAACTTCCAATTCACAGCTCTTTTTCCACCAGTTACTTGACTCTGAGTTTCTTAGCCTGGGTTTACTGGTCGATTCCCATTGGTCGAAATAAACCCCGTGACTTCCAGCTGGAGCCACAATTTCTACATTCGCCTCGTGCCAGCTTGTTTTTAACTTCGAGTATCGCTAACTAATTAAAATGAATACCAATAGGATTTATTTTACGCAGTACGAAAAAGAGTTGGTGTTGCCTTTGATGAAGTCGCACTTAAATGTAATAGAATGTAGGGAAACAAATGCTGTTAGTAGCACAAAAAGAAAAAAAAAATGAAACGTATATTGAAATAACGCGGCAATCCTATGACACTGATGGAGTGGTGAATCCGCGAACACCACAACAGATCCGTCAGTGTTACTTAAATTTAAAAAAGAAAATGACAAACAAAAGTATAGTGTTTTGCGGCAAGAAAACGCAAATGTAAACACTCAAAAAATCACTTACTGCGCATGTGCGGTTAAAACTAACCCGGCAGTGACCCTGGGTCAGGATTTTTTAACTTGAACCGGAGTTAAGTTATTAAATTGCGATGGTGAGAATAGCGTTTTCGGCGAAACCCAGATTTGCTTCCTCTAACCAGCGATCAGGTTAGTGGTGAATATGGGCGTAAGTCGCCAAAAAAAGAAGTCAAAGTGGTTGTATTTGGAATTATTTCAATAATTAATTTTATCAATTATAATTAAATTACTGTATTACCATAAAAAATCAAGTATATAAAATTTCAGCTCAATTGAGCACTTTAAAATGCATTTTATTAACGATTGAAAATTCCACCAAGATAAATAAATAAATATATAAATAAATATATAGAGATTGTGAGCTAATATTAGGAATTAAAAAAAGATTTAAGTCAATTGCTACATTAATTTTAATTAATTATAATTAAATTATCTTATTTTTATACAAAACAATACTGTATAGAAAATTTCAGCTCAATTGGGCACTTTAAAATGTATTTTATTAACGATTGAAAATTCCACCAAGATAAATAAAAAAATATAGAGAGAGTGTGAGCTAATAGTAGGAATTGAAAAATGTGAATAATTCTTTTATACTGAAAGAGAAAATTATTTTATCATGATTTTTTTTATTATCTATATCCAAGTTTCTATGTTGGTCGATATATGGAGGATATTCGAGTGCATCATGGATTATCGTTTTCAATAAAAGAATAATGAATATTTTTTTTTCTTCAATCAGTATACTTAAAGTATTTCGTTTATTAAATGGGAAGAAATTCATTCATGGAATATTAAACTTATTTAAATATGAAAGAAATTCACCTTTTTACACATGAAAATAGTTTTCTAAAAAATTTCTAATTATATATATATAGGCAGTTCACATAAAATAATGGTTTTATTGCATAAAAATTAAACTGTGATTCAAAATTAATCGAAGTCATATATTTCTTTGGCTTTTTTTGAAAAGCATTGAACTTACTGTAAGGCAAATGCTCCACGATAAACATACAAACAAAAATTTGTTATAACTAAATAACAGTATTCGCACATGCAGGTTGTTTGTATAATGAGCAGCTTTGTACGAATGTAAGCACATTTATGTGTGCGCATTACACATAAATCGTACATAGGATTATTTTTGCAGTATATTCGAGAAAATTCACATGACAACTATTAAAATTAGTAGCAGCAAGCACTTAGATCGAAAATTAGGAGCAGAATTATTGGCAGAATTAAGGAAAAAAAAGCAGTATTCACACACTATAGGAATTGCTTAAAACTTTTCAGTACCACACAGTTTGAAGTGTAATTAATGAAAGTAATTGAATGAAAACTAATTTGTAAGTAGCGCTGGAAAATGTAACATATCCCACTTCGTTTTCATAAATAGCTGATTTATTGGTCTTATGGGTTCCTTGGTCAACAAGTTATTGGAAAATAAGAACATTCGCCGGATGGAATGTCCCGCCAACTTAGAAAATTTTAGCTGTACTGAATAGTTTGGAGAAAATTATAACTCACCTTTTTCTTCATTGAATCCTCCATGACATGAAAACAGTGTTATTAGAAGAGTGACAGTGACTGTCCCACGATTCAAAACCTGTCTCCTTTCGAGAGCGAAGTCGCATCGTTAAGGGTGCATAACTGTTAGAAAGAAACCTTGTCCTTGATACCCTATTTTTTCCTTCGTCTAATAACCTCCTTCTTAAACACGTTTGTTCTAATGTGCTATATGGATGATTAGGCGTGTGTACCATAATTAATGTACGGCAATGCTTCTCAAACTTTCAATATGTATGACCAAATTTTAATCAGTTTTCATCGCCCCCCATACAATAACAATGAGTTGAGTGTAAAATAATATAACCTTACAAGTTATCAAGATAAGTATTACATTTTGTATACGGCAAGTCCATGGAAGTCACTAATAATTTTTAAACTTGCTTTAAGTGTTTAGAATTGATAAAGTAATTATCAAAAACATTGTGCAGTACTGATATATTTGTATTATATAAATGTAAATATGTATTTGGTTTTTTTATGTCAGAATGTATTTTGTTTTGATTTCACTTTTTCAATAATCTCGCGTCCCATAGTTTAAGAAATTCTGGCTTAGAGAGTTAAAAAAATGGCTTTTAGGACATAAATTTTCCTGCTTTGCATAGTATACGGTGTTATATAAGTTATGCAAACGGAACTTACGTATTATGGCAACGTTATTGAGGCGACATTATATAAAAGAAAACTAATGGTTGCCAATTCAGCGAGTACTACACATTAGAAGTCAGGATTGTTAACTTGGTGAGTTACTTTGAACGTTGGAATTGTTGCGATAATACGTAAGTACCTTATAGAAATACATGTTATATAAATATAACCTACATAAGTAATTTACATGCAAATATTTTTAATATTTAAACGAACAATATTTAAATTGTATATACTCATATACAACTATTTTAGAATGCCTAATTCTTTAAGCGTCCCATACAAAAAAGGATGGAATAAACAAATACACAATTAAATGGGCACGAAAAACACCCTCATGCGGAGAAATCTCGTAAAAGAACCCATAGTACAGCTGAACAATTAAATTACAATACCCAGAATAAATCAGAAGTTTTCACTTATATCGTACGGTCCTAAGCACTGATGGGACGCCGGCCTGTCCCTGAGATACAATTTTAATTTTGCATCTAAACCAAAAATTCGCAAATAAATGGCCAGTAGTAAAACTTCTCTCAAAATCTAAGATTTAAATATTACACTGAAATCCTTCATGTCATTACTTTATCAATTTATAAGTGAAATTATTTTTCTCTTCGAATGACAATATTGACCATACTTAAACACAATTTTCACATACGCCCCTCTTAAAATATTATTGCTCTCTTTTTTTTATTGTCTGCCTCCTCTATTCTATTTTTATTATCTGCATTAAAAATATCTGAAAAACTACCCACTATAATTTTTTTAATTAAAGAGTAAATGAATTAAATAAAAGAAGTAATTTATATATAACGCAAGGAACAATAAAAAATAAACCAAAATCGAATTTAGTTAAGTATATAAGAAAAGAAACATTGAAGCTTGTTTTAACTGTATATTCCAAAAAAAGTTTCAAAACATGGAAAGGAAGAGAGATCGGGGGATTTTAAACTGAAAAATGAAACTATTTAGTTAAAATAAAATGAGCATTACAAAGATAAGTAATAAGTTCTTTGAAAGAATCTGGAAAAAGAAGCTATTCAGAATTCTTATTTGCATTTTAATTCCCCTTTACTTTATTTTTTATTTCGCTTAAGAGTTTTTCGATTTGTGAAATGTCATTTAATTTTTTTAATTACTCTGCGTAGTTGTTTAATTTAGCTTTTAACTGCTTGCGTTTGTTAAGTGGTAACAAAATGTAGAAGTTTATGCTGAGATGTTTCGTTTAATTGTTCTCTTTATAAAAATTATTTCTCTCGGGCTTTCTTTGTCGGTAAAGGATTCCTGAAAGAGAAGTTCTTAAATAAGTGTTCTTTAAATGCAATAAATTTAACATTACGTTTTCCCAACTATTTGAATTATTTAAATAAAAAAAGATAAAAGAAGTTACACATATATGCCCGAAAGTTTTTTTAAGAGCAATTATATAGTAGCTGATGTTGAATTAAGTTAAGAGAAGTTAGAGGATTTATATATGTATATCTAGTCATTAGATATTAAAAAAATCATTTGGCTGCAACGAACGTTTACATTCCATACTTCTTGTCAGTTGGTCTTATTTTCCTTTAAAAAAGGAAAATATTTTTTTTTATATTCTTCTCAAGATAAGAATTTATGAAATAATTTTTAGCAAAACGAATGTTATATTAGGTGAGCCAAAAGTGTTGCCCTTATTAAACCCTTATTACCCTTAAAATTAAATTTCAATCAAATTACCAATCATCATTGAATATTTTGATTGAACTGGATCTAAAGAATCAAGTTCTACAATGTTTTGTTCTTGCTCATGCATTTGTAAGAGCTCGTCAATTGTAAGCTATTGATTGTGGTAATCCAACAGTTCTTGACGTCATCATTATTCACGTCTAAATTTATTTGCCTGGCGAGATCGACAACTTCTTTAGTCTCATTATCAATTTTATCAGGCTCTGACACTAATCCTTCCTGAATTTCAGTGACAACCAAAGAAAAAAGAGTGACAAATGGACGAAATTTGAAATTCGTAATCGCGTTAATCAGAGAATTCACGCAAGTCGGGGGAGCGTAAGTCGAGGTATTACTGCACCCGTAGTCAAAGGGTTCATATCTGTAGGTATAATAAGAAATTACCATCAGATGTTTTCTATTAGCAAGGGGGTTGGACGATCACTGCAGACTTGCAATTTCAGGTAATCCTACAACATACAATGACACGGATTGAGGTCTGGAGACGTGTGAGGCTAAGTATAATGGAAGTGACTGCTCAGCACGCGATGCTGACCAAACGATGTGTGACCCACTCTTCTTATAGCGATAGGATCGTAAAGCTGCAGAAACAAATTCTCTATTCTGATATATTACTGCTTTATTAACATTAACTTTAATGGTAATGCCCACATGCCACAATTGCTGTTGCATCTGTATCCCTTCTGAATACAGTTTATTTCATACACGATTTTTATACAGAGTCACTGACATTTTTCTATCCAGTTCCATCAGTTTGCCATTTTTTCCCCTTTCATTTGAATTCAACAAACCCACTGACATTTCAAGCATGTTTATCCATTTTTACCTGCCTATCTACTTCATTACTTGAGTTATTGCGTTTTTAAAAGTTAACGGACTTTTGAGTCATCTGGTACATCCGGAAAAAATGCTATCTGAATTATAACATTATCTGTATTTAGTGTATTGTTAAAAGACAAAAAACCATTTAAAACTTCTAAGGCACACGCTAAATTTAACAAACTACTCACTACAAGAAGTAATGTTTCCAAGAAATTCAGTTCCATATTACATTTTACAAAGGGCACAGTAAATTTTATCACTCCTTTCTAACTTCTGATACATTTTTTTCAGGAATCTCAGACTTAAGCTTTCAAAGACTTATTGGAAAATCTTTTTTCCAAGATTTTCTTTGTCGAGGAAATTTTTTTTCTTTATCTTTTCCACGAAAGAATAAGATATTTCAATTTTATTCCGAATCTTGTTTTCTTCTATCCTGCTTTAGCTAGAGACGATCCCCAAATTTTAGAAAGGTATTTTGGTTTAAAAACGTTGCTTTTTTAAAGAGATAATACTCTCATGTTAAATATATATATGGGTGTTTCTCAAACTGTGGAGCGCGCCCCCTGGGGGGGCGCGATAACCTTACGAGGGGGCGCGAGCATATCGAAAATAAAAGATTTAAAAAATAATTAATTTACTGGAATTAATTAAAACAAAATACTTTCAGGCATAATAAAAAATGCACGTTTACTCTGATATAAGTTAAAGACGATATTAAATCATCAAAGAAAAAAATTCTTCAATACTTAATTAGCTATCTTTGATCCTATAATCAAATAAAAATATTTTATTTAACTTGCTGTAATCTCATGATGAGAGAGTTTTTATTACGTTTTCTTTTTTAAAACTAACATTCTACTCTTTTAGAGAAAAAACAGATCCCAGATCCAGAATCGAAAAAATTTAGGAACATAAAAAATTCATCACTGTCATTATTTTTGAAATACTGCACATTATAGCTGTAATTTGTTTGACCTTCTAAGTTATTGGTACAGTTAGTTATGACCCATATCTTATGTGTTTATTTCTTATTTAAGGAATTTGTAAGTAATGTATTTCTCTGTTGCGCTTTTTTCCATGTGAAACAGTTTTATGATATTTGGAAAACCACTGAGGGCACACACTTTGATGGATTACTTGGCCCAGACTTAAACCAAGATGAGTATTTTCAAACATATAAAGCATAACAATTGTTATTAGCAGTAACATACATAATATCATAATGAATACACATTTTACCCGGAAGTGGTCACGCGGAACACACATATCACGAAATTGTTAATTCTGGCAAAACTGTTTATTTGTTACCAAAGAAAAATTGAAAAGTCCTTGAAAGTAGGTAAGTAAGCTTTCTCTTAATTAAATTATTCACTGGAATAACGATTTGTATCGTGTACAATAAAATAATTATTTAAAAAAAATGATTGGGGTGACTCAATAACCTCGCTCGACCGTATCGAGTGTGCGCCTGCTCCATGGTTAAAACATGTTGAAGTCTTTTTGCTTTAAATATTAAAAATAATACATCTATTCTTCATCGGAATTTTATATTATTGTTCTTTATTTAACATCAATTATAAGTGCTAATTCTGTGAGGCTTAAAATTAAAATTCGCTTAAAGCTAATTATAATTTGAGCAATCATTTAAAAAAACATTTTATATTTTTGTAAACATTGTCGCGCACTTACTCTTATTGCAATACAGCTATTATATCAAGAATGTTTTATTTTTTTATAAATGAACTCCTGCAAAGAGCGGGTACTTCGGCTGGTATACTTTTAATGTGTCAGTGCTGCAAAGAGTTTTTTGTAACTAATTAATTAATACCAAATTAAGAACAAGTTTAATAAGTATTAACGACTTCTATGGGCTTGTCTTGCAAAGCAAAGTTTTTATAAGGAATGCTTATGATTAGAAATTGACCCTCTGAGTTATTTTTCTATATTTAGCAGATATCCATATGTTGTCTTCTAAGAAGTCACCGCATTTTGCAATATGTTCAATTTAAAGGAGGAAGGAAAAATAACATAATAATTATCCTATTACTTTTTTAATTATTTTTTTTGCTTAAAGGTAGTATTGAAAATTTAATACTTATGCTATTAATTTGTATGGTTCATAATAAAACTCGTATTGTAGCTTTAGCTTCAAAGTGCATTATTATTGCATTTATTGCATTATTAATGTATAAAGGGGGCGCGATAAAAATTGTGATTGAAAAGGGGTGCGCCAGTATTAAAAATTTGAGAAGCACTGATATATATATATATATATATATATATACATGCAAAGATAATTAAATTAGATTGATTAGATTAGAAATTAAATTCTGTTTCTGACACTTGACTTTTATTTTTCATTACATCTTCAAGTATCACATTAATCACCCACTTATTTCTCTGAAACAGATGCTCTAACCAAACAACATCTCTGATCCTAGATCATTATATTTAATAGCCCTATATGCCAGCATTAACTTTCAAGTACAGTCATAAAATCCGCGATACTTATCTCATTTGTGTTTTAAGTCGTAACCCACTTAGTTTTCACGGTGGGGTGCCTTTTTCTCTCTGCTCGTAGAGTCAAATGATCTTTAGAAATGATTGAATAAAGTTCCTTTTTAAAATTAAGTCTGATTTTGGCTCCAAAACATGTCATGATATATATATAGATATATATATCTATCTATATACATGATTTATATATATATATGATATATATATATATATAAATATCAGTAAATAAATTAAAAAGAAGACAAATGAATTCTAAAACATCTTTAGATCAAACCGAAAGAACCAAGAACACTAAACCATGACAAACCAAAAAAGAGAAATTTAGCTAGAGTGGGAAAAACTATTATGATTTCCCAGCTGTCACTGGTTTATTACAGTGAAACAAGGTTAAACAGTATTTTATGAGATCTCAACCTTCCCCTACAGCAGAAATTTTCGACATAATGGCACAGGAGATAAACCAAGGCAAAGGCCCAAAACCCACGTAGGGGAATATAACAGCATTAGAATATAATTGGAATATTAAATTACTATACATATCAAGATTTGTCATTTAAATTTTGAATAATATCGTCGTACACATTCCAAATCTTATTTTTTTTTCTTCAAGTGTTGTTCACATAGCATTAAATATCTCTTGTAATAAATGAGGGAAAATATACTTAAATATATTCAGAATTAAAAATAAATTATACGTGCTTGTATCTCCTTTTATTAAGAATACAGTGCAGAAATTAGATATATCAAGTTTTAATTTGAAGGAAATTATCTATTGTAAAATTAATCTATTTTCATTAACAAATAAATTAGTATTTTTCAAAATGAAAATCTGGGTCTGCATAAGCATTTCATAACATATAAAAACTAAACATCAAGTGATTTACAATAATATCTACAGTATTACCTACAATTTACAATATTACTACAGTGTGACCGGAAAATAAACCCAAAAATATTACTTTTTCCCTAAATTTATTTTCCTCAGCATAGTTAGTTGATGGTTTCAACATTTAATGAATTTTTATATTAAGGCAAAACAAAAATAAATTTTAATCTTCATGGGTGTCATCCACCCGATGATGGAAGGTTTTATTTTTCTAAATAAGTTCCAAAACAGTTGGTAAAAACACAGGGTGCCCCTAAAGTCTTGCTCTGATTGTATAAATCCATTTTTGAATAACCACATTCAATATAATTATGTACCTTTTTGCATCCTTGGATATGTCTGTACTAGTAGTTTTATTGTGCAATGTATGGCATAAAACTTCCTTCACGAGGGAAACAGTTGTAAAGGAAGACATCATTTTTTTGCCGAAGTGATGTATATTCAAAAGAAAATCTAACGTGTGTTTCGTTTTCACGAAACAAAATCGTCCATTAAATCGCATCGTAAATTCAACGTTGTAATGGAAGAAAACGTCCTGGTGCAAAATCAAAAAGCGATAATAAGAAATGTTTACAGAAACAGGCAGCTTCACATATTTCCCTAGAAATGTCAGTTGTAGTATGAATGAATCAACTGTTGAACACGTTCGGTAATCTTTTAAACTAAGTCTTTCTGAAACAACTTGTGAAGCATCCGTTACACTTCAAATATCACAAACAATTTATGTAAGAATTCTTAAGAAAAAGGTTTATATTATATGCCTTTAAAGTGCAAGACATATTAAATAACACATGACGGGAATTACAGCATTATTTAGAAAAGGTGTACTTAACTTTTTTTTCTGTCGGACCGCGTACATACGTTACCTAGTTCACGCGGGCCGCAACAGGATGATTAATGGAGGGGGGATGCATTAAGACCAATATAACATAGAAAATTTAAATATGGAAATTGATCAAAAATATAAAAGTCCTATTTTGATTTTCTAATTAATTTTTTTGTATTTTTTTATTTATGTCACTGAAGTATTCTAAATTGGAGGCATTTAAGAATCACTCTTTCACAATTTCTGCATCAGTAAACTCTGCCATATGACTACCAATGATATAACAAATTTCACAGGGTACCTTTGTTATTTCTGTGACAATATCACTGACAAAATACTTTTTTTTGCTGTTGTAAAGCTTATTCAAGAAAGTCTATTTATCTTCTCTTGAAAGAGATCTTCGAGGAAAAGTGTCATTGAACGATTCCTGCTTGTTGGTATTTTTAAATACACTTTCGTGACAACTCAAACTATTACTGTGAACTATACTTGTTTTCCCAATAAAATATTCAACCTCCCCCAATCGTCTTGATCAATCTATTTTGTTCCAATATATTTCACTTGCAAGATATGGAAGGTAGATAAAAATGAGTTCCTCTCATAAAATGAGCGCAACTTCCCTGTTGTCTATTACCACTAATCAGAAAAAAATATAATTTCGTACCCAAACGATATCGGCAGCGAAATTGATATATTTGCGAGCTACCATAAGGAAACACGTTTAAATTTACAGAGGTAAATGGTTTGATAAAAAATTGTAACAGTACTTCTAATATATATATATATATATATATATATATATATATATATATATTTAAACAAACATATATCTAATGAAAATACTAATTTGCTAGTTTGAGTAAAATAAATATTTATAATGAGGGCACGACTTTTTATTTACCCTACACACACGGATACACACATACACACACGCACGCGCAAACACACGTGCACACACACTCATGGATGCATATATATATATATATATATATAAAACATTACGAGATACATCATATTTACTAAAGAAAATTCTAAGAAAAGATGGAATAAAATTGCACGGATATTTAAAGTAGCATAATAACGGAAAAAATAAACCTGGAGAAATGGAAAGGTGCTTTTTCAAAAATTACACTGGTATGACGATAGACAGAGGGAACATTTTTCTTTTACATCCAGGATATTTTATAAACAGCTGACAATGACGTAATTATTCGAACTGTTGTGAGAGGATTACCTAAGAGCACAAGTATTACAAAAGAATCGAAAAATAAACTTTAAAGTATATTTTAGGATATATTTGAATATGTTACGTAGAAATATTTAAACCTGCATGATATTATTATCCGTTCCTATTCCTGTCTAGCGTTTGTGTAGGATATATATATGTTTACCAAAGCAGAAGCATGATGCTTAATAATGCAGCGTAACAAATATTTATCGTAAGTTACTTTTTATATCAATGTCTCCCTCTCAGTATTTGTACAAGAGATTTTGGAACATCCTGTTCAAAATATTCATGTGTTAAGGGTTCCAGAAATGCAAAATAATTTTAAAAATAAAAACAGCATTACCTTTTGCCGGTTCAAAGGAACAAATGTTCTCATTTCGGTTTTATCTGATTTACGCGTTTGTATATGAAGGTATATAAATAACAACGTTTTTTATGGCAGCAATCTACTCTGTTTCTTGAAAGAAAGTGAATTTTTCAGAGTCATTTCGAGTCTCCTTAAGCACACCATAAAATACGGAATGTGTGTTTTTGTTACTTCTACTGAGGCTGAATCTTTGCTAAAGTGTATATCTTATAAATTTCACGAAATCTCTGATGTATGCAAAGAAGGAAATGTGTGTGTGTGTGTTGCCAACAATCACTTTTAGAAGCAGCAGTCTAAGATGGTATTTTTACTAGTAAAAATTTATTTACAAAAATTTATATCCTTATTTGATTTTAAAATGTATCATTTTCACTCATGAAAAATTTATACATTTTAATATAGATGCATTAACATTTAAAACCTCTCAGTAAGCAACTCTGGTACAATCAGAGATTTCCTGAGATTTTTCAATATTTATTTTTCATTCATTATTTATTTTTCGAAAATGAATAGAAAAATCTACTCAAATCATGTAGAATGGGGCAAAAGGGGATTTGAGATCAAAGTCCCAGGTTACAAAGAAACATGGAAAAGAGAAGAAGATAATTGTTAAGAGGACACAGTACGATTCAATTGACGAAAATCGGTCAAAAAATTAAATTATATATTTTTAACATAAACTATTTTTATATAGTTTTCTACAAACTCACAAAATTTGAAAGATCTAAGTTCTAAAAACGCAGAGTTATGATATTTTTTATGTTTGTTTTTATTCACATTCCAATGGCAAATCAAAACATTAAACTGACTTTTCTTAGAAAGATAAAATAACTAGTTTGACTTCATTTAAAATGCTAAAACTTTTTATGTATTGGAAATTTTTTACATTTGTTGCTAGTAGTGCATGTAACAAAAGTTGGTATGCATTTTTCAATCAAAGCGATACTTATTTATTAAAAAATAATTGAATATATAATATACACATTTTTAAGGATTTTTCAATAAGCATTCATGAAAAGAAGTATTGTACAAATACCAATCATGTTATCGCAAAACCCATACCAACTTTTGTTACACATAGTTTAATGCACTTGTAAATCAAATTTCAAATATGAACGTCCTCATTTGTAGGAGGAGTAGCATTTTAAAATCCGCCCATAGGCTTCCAGTTTTTCCCTTAGAAAATTAAATGATTAGCTTTTCATGAAATGTTGTGCAAAAAATCTGTTTAACATAATACATACTCATAGAAGGAAACCAAAAAAATTATAAAAAAGATTATAAACTTTTTTGTGTGTGTATAATCCGTACCATGTCTCTTTAACCTAATCATAGCAGATATTGAAAAGGATTACTATTCATGTGTTGGCTCCTTAGGGTCCTTGTCAGAAATTTGAGGAAAGCAGATCGAAACTGGACTGCTGAAATCGCTGCAATCTCATCAGAAATGCTTTGCTGCAGATCTTGAAGACTATGAGCATTGATGCGATACGCCTTAGACTTGAGGGTTGCAAAGAAAAATAAATCGCACACTAGCACATCAGTTTGACCTAAGTAATCAGCTAGGTCTGAGACTAGACTGACATCTGTTAATAATTCTGTCAGGAATGAAGATTGTGTTACTCTGATCCATGGTTCGGTGGGATGAATAGGCACTCGAAATTTTTAACAAAGCAGAGTAGAGGATAAATATAATTAAGGTAATACGAAAAAACTTCAGAAACTAAGATCTCTCATGATGACCTAAAATACTAAACATTATCAAAGTATTTTCTTAAAGAATGCAGTTGTTACAATGTTTTCCATTTTCTTGTTAATTTACTAATATTTTATTTTTATGAACTCTGAACTAGTTAAGATATTTGAGTACTCCAAAAATATTTTTATCAGATAATTGTTATACAATGCGATTTATCAAATTTTGTTTTTAATGTTACTATTAAAATCAAGAGAAACTATACTTACCTATTTCAAGGACTTTTCAATTAGTCTTCGAAAAGTTGAGAAGAAATCCAATAAATCTGAACTAAATTGTTTCAAATGTGCGTGACTTTCATAAAGGACACAAATCACAGACACTTTTCACTAACATTCAATTCAGTGTTTTCAATATAAAAAAAAATGGATATTAGTTCTAAAACAGAATTGTGTTCCAACATTTTTCATTATGCATTATATGTTTCAGAAAACTCATAAAAATAAATCTTGGCCAAATAATTCTTCAAAGTGCTTAATATGCTTACCCATCCATATATCATAAAACTCCTTCACATGGAAAAAGGCGAAACAGAAATATATTAAACATATATATATATATAATATATATATATATATATTATATATATTATATATATATATATATATATATATATATATATATACTGGTGTGCAAAAATTAAGGACGAGACGGTTTTTTTCAATATAACTTTGTACAAAAGCTTTCCAAATCAACACATTTAATACCGTAAGATCCCCAATACGTAAGGACATGTGTAATGTAAGCAACACTTACTAAAAGAGAAATCAGAGGGATAAAAAGAAGCTTGATATTGAAAAGGTAGCATGGAGCGCAATGCGACTGAAGGCCGAAACATCCCTGTGATGGGTGTCCAGCAAGAAACACCCGGTCTTTAGTAGGGGATATGATCTCCCCTGACTGCTAGGCAGGTTTCACAGCGTCTGCCCATGCTGAGAATGAGGTTGTCAATGGGTTGTTGAGGTATTGCTGCCCATTATTCTTGCAGTGCCAATCGAAGCTCCCGAATCGTTACTGGTGGTATAGTACGAGCTGCCAAGCGTCTGCCTAGAAAATCCCATACATGCTCGATGGGATTGAGATCCGGAGATCGTGCATGCCAATCCATACGTTCAATATCCTCACTCTCTAAGAGCTGTTCGGCAGCTACTGTGCGATGACATGTGGCATTGTCATCCATGAAAAGGAACCGCAGACCCATAGCGCCTCTAAAAAGACGCAAATATGGAAGAAGAATCTCGTTACAATAACGGGTCCCGTTGACTGAACATGCGTTGAAGATGTGAAGGTCTGTACGACTACCAAGCATGATGCCTCCCCAAACGAGAACACCGCGACCTCCATACCTGTCCCTTTCAATGATGTTCGAGGGGATGATTGCGGCTTCCCGCTCTCTCCAGATGAGTATGCGATGAGAATCGCTACTCAAACTGAATCTGCTCTCATCTGTAAAGAGTACTCGTCCCCATTCATTGTCTTTTCAATTCCGGTGTTCCCGGCACCACAGAGAACGCCTTCTCCGATGGGCAGGCGTTAAAGGTACACACCGTACAGGGCGTCGTGCAAACAGACCACCACCGTGCAGTCTTCTGGCCACGGTAAAACGCGATATCGGTCGTCCAGTCACCTGTGTCGTGTGTCTAGCGATTTCTCTCGCTGTCTGCCGCCTGTTTCTTCTGGCCTGTAAGACAATGCGGTCATCTGCGGGTGTGGTTCCTCGTGGACGACCACTACTGAACCCCCGGATAGCTGTTCCTGTATTTGAAATTGTCTCCCCGTGAAACGATGCTGTGAGCAATTTCGAACTCTGCCGCCACACTTGTCACACTGCGGCCTTCCTCCAACTTCCCAATGGTTCGACCTCAGGTAAAAGCATCCAGATGTCGTCTAACAGATTGATTATTCGCCATTTCTCGCTGGGGCAGTAACTCGGTGTGATTTTAACTGCTATACTGCGTGCAATCTCTTTGCCAGAAATACTGATCTTACAACGACATTATGCTTTATACTACTCAGACACTCCCCCATTACGTCTACCTGCATATCTGCGCATGTGCTACCGTACATCACCTTACTTAATCTCCTGATTGGTCTTTCTGTCCGCTCTGCCTCTTCGTTCAGCTGATATGCTAATTTTTCGACTTCGTCCTTAATTTTTGCACACCAGTGTATATATACAACTTCCCTAAAAAAACTGGGATGGAGATAAAAATACCAGTAAATTCGAAGGTCAGATAAAGTGATATTTTAGGTTAAGAGAAACGTAATGAAAAAATCTCTCATCGTGGTATTACAGAAAAGCAAACAAAATGTTTCTTTTTAATTTGGTTATAGGATCAAAGATAGCTAATGAGCGTTTGAAATAGAATCTTTTATTTTTGATGACGTAATTTTGCCAGATAACATATGTAAATCATATCAGTGTAAATCTGTATTTTTTATTATGTCAGAAAGTATTGTGTTATATATATATATATATATATATATATATATATATATATATATATATATGCTTATATATAATTCAAGTAAATTAATTTTTAACCTTTTAATTTCGATATACTCGTGCCCCCCTCATTGGGTTATCATACCCTTTGAGAGGGTGCACCCTACAGTTTGAGAAACACTGTTATACATGTATACTAAATATAATGAAAATTATCCATTTATGTGCTTATTTAATTGCATGGTGCCGTACGTAGTCGGATACCTTAACGAATAAAAAAAAGGAATATTAGGGAAAGTACATCTTGACATTTTATTTTATTCATCTATCTGTACAGAAAAACAAATTCAAATGTAGTTAAAATCAGAATGAATGTTTCAATAATTCCTTTTTTGGTATTCATACACTTTAATTCTGAGAATTTAAAATCAATCGCTAAATCATGTCATAGTTGAAGGTGGTTGCATATGAAACAAATGTTATCCAAAAGTAAGAATATAATTATTATTTCGTGTTTCGAACTAACTTCATAACATTGTAAGAAAAATATACATATAAACTTTGTAAACGCGTCTTAAGGTATCTGTACACCTTCGAAGAAAATTTTTTTAAAAACTGTAATAATTGCTATTAAAATATTTTTTACTGATGATATATAACTTAAAACTATGAAAAATACATTTAATATGTTACTTGTAGTACATAAAAAAATTTTAGGGAGTAAAGCATAGTGTAAATAGTAATTAAATTGATTATTAGAATAACGCACATAACTCAAATGTAAACAAAAATATCCCTTTTCTGTAAATTTGATGATGATCATTATAACATTTTTTAGGGCTGGTACTATTTTCCTGACGATAATCAATTTATTACAATTTTTATCAAGTTTCGAGTAAAAGAACATTGAAAAATCATTAAAAAATTATTACGAGCATAATATATACCTTAGTTACTAAATACGTATCAAATATATAATTATGAAAGTAGTAGGGGTTCTTTAAATCTATAAAACAAATATATTTGTAAAATCTGAACTAATTTGGTTCACAACTTTTTCTGATATTTACGTTGTCAGATGTCAATACGTTAAACAAATTCATTTTGAGATAAATCAGAAATAAACTTTGAGCTGCAATTTTTAATATTAAACACAATTTGATATACTTAAAATGCTCTTGATTTATAAATAACACCTTCTTTACTCTCTAAAACATTGATTTTTTTCCTTGTAGCTCTTAAAATTTTTCTACGCTGCTTTACATTTGGTGTTGAATGTCGTTCTGCGTCGTTAATTCTATTGATGTCAAAATGTTTGTATGCTTTTAAAGTAAAATAACCAGGAGTTATATTAAGTTTTTAAAAAATTTCAACACAACCCTTGTATCCATCATTAAATTGGATCACAGCATTCAATGCACCAGATTTTAAAGTTTTGAGGCACACGAAAACTTCCTTGGTACTCTCTGCCATATAACGCCATTTAAACACTCGTTTGAATTTTGTATTTTGCCATGCAGGCATTTAGTAAGCAGTTCTTTGGTACACAACTCTAAATATGTAGGCTTAATCGTGTTTAGTACTTCATTTGATAAGCCTTTATATTTTTCGTTTGGCTTTTGCCACAAGACAGTGCTCGCTGGTAGTAGCACCTACTATCTTTTCCGATGGTACACTGCCCATGCATCGGTTTCTCGACACTTGATGAGCAATGAAACAAAGCCGCAATAACATTTTGCTGAAGACCGGATAGGTTTCCAACATTGCTACGAACAGCAATCCCATAATAGTTTTGCAATCGGTCAATAAAAGAGTCGGTGAGTTTGCCTTTACCAGACAGATTTTTTATTTTTAGACTTTAGTTTGCGCAATCTCGCACCTACTCTCTTTGAACATGACCAATGCATTCATATTTTGTGACGCTATCCTTCCCATAAGTATCTTTGACACTGATAAAGCCCCTAGAGTCCCCGTCACCATAATAATGTGCATATTTAAGGCCTCGTTTGACAATAGAACGTTGGAAGATTCTCGTAGCACCAACAGCTTCCATTTTTAACGCAGAACCTTGAAAATTGCTATGGCACACGTGATCTGCTGCAAAAAGTTTCCGACTCAATGCTTCTAGGCATTTTAGAAATCTTTCTGCAGGTGGGACAATATGACGACATTATTTCAATGTCTACTACTTTACCAGTGTCAACTGACAAAGCTGCGACACACCGATTCATGGAAGAGTAACCTCTACGCTGCCACGTTCCATCAACTGAAATGCCACATTCAACAATTTTATTTTTAGTAGGATGTAGCACTTAAAACAGTTCAGAAGCTGCTTTTGCATTGATAGTTCACTAACTTCTGAAATCACAGACATGAGTTTATTCTCATGATTAGTGTACGCAGTTTGACTGAGCCTGGGTAAATTTAACGTTCCATATAATTTAAACCCAGCAGAAAACCTTTCCCAATTTGTCTCATAACATACACAAATCTTGTATTTACTTCAGGACAGTTTAAAGTTTTCTTTGAACTAGAAAACCCTGAGTAAAAGTCACAATGTTTACACCTGATAACAAAATTTGAGCACAAACCATATGTGGAATCCTCAGAAAGCAGGATACCTTCTTCGAAACATCTTGGGCAGCAAAGTTGTAAAAACAAATTTAAAAGAGGACTTCCATATCAATTATTCTGTTACCAGTAAGTGGTTTACGTTGATATTCTGCTATTTCTTCATCAAAGGCAGCAGGTGTTTTAATTTTTGAAGAACTGGCGTTGGTAGATGTTGCGCTGCTATTTTTTGAATGTTTAATGGTAGATCCATTACCTCGAAATTGGCGTTTTCTCTTTGCACTAACTCTATATTTAGCATTACCCATTTTAAATGACAAAAATTAAAATTTTCTGCTATAAAAAAGGATTAAACAAAAGCTTATAAAGAGCTACGCAATCATAAGCAAAAGTAAACAAACAGTAAAGCACTCTATTTTCTTGTCAGATTCTAGATAAAAATATAAATAAAAATCTGTTGCCAATTATATTCTTGATAATTCTGAAAACTCAAATTCATATTTTAAAAAAGTTTAAATTTCTTACTATTGCATATTTAAACAATACTTTGAAAATAAAAATGTCAACAAACATTTTTTCTACTTTCGCAATGCAGACTTGTACTTCCGGGTTCAAAAAGGTGCTATCGAATGAAACTCAAATCCCCATAACTTAAGTTCTAAATAAGATAGAAACAAAATTTAAACACCATTTTAAAAAAAAAAAGTTCTCATATTTTCAAATAACATTTAAATTAAAAAAATCGAAAAATTTGACGAAAATGACGTTTTGAAGGTGTACGGATACCTTAAGAGCAGTCATTTCAAAACGTCTTTATAAAATTGCTTTGCCTTCAGAAAATGTATCAACTCTTAAGTGGCACTGAATGGTAACTTTTAACAATTATGAACTGAATTTTCAAAAACATTTTTCAACAAATCTCTCGTAATATGTACATTTCATTAAAGTAATTTTTCTTAAAGTCCAGTCTATTTATTAAACGATTAGTGCATTAATACCATTTATACGTAATTATAGTCATTAAAATATTTGAAATATAATTAAATTATTAAAATTTGTGCGATTTCTTAGATTATTGCGCTCTTCTGGAGAACAATTTTTTCATAATTTCGTCTCTGTTGAACTATTTTTGCGGTAAAACGAATTACAGCTTAAAACAGTGCTTCTCAAACTTTCAATATTTGCGACTCAATATTCAAAGCATAATTTTCCTTTCACCACCCTCCATGCTATAACAATGCATTGAATTCGATAGTATTACATTTTATTGATAAAGCTACAATAACCTCCTAATGCCAATAACGTATATAAACGTTTCCCTCGGCCAAAGCAATAATTGCCCCAGACGTATATACGTATTTCTTAAGTACGATATGTTCTGTGAACTTGCTATCCATATAATAATTCGGAAGACTTGGGAATTCAATAAATGGATCTTGACAATGTTTGCGAAATATTTACGTACTTTAGAGGATTTGCTTATGTATCCCCCCCACTCGCAATACACTACATACACGATACTACATAGGAAAACGGTGGCACTGGGGAGCGCAAATCGCGTTACTTTAAATCGGCAATTATGTGATTATTCCTAAACTACACAACTTATCAAGATTAGTGTTATTTGTTCCATGTAATATTATATACAACATGCCCATGGGGTCAGTTGTAATTATTGCATTTTATTAACTTAGTTTCGTGCAATCAATTATAAAATACATTGTGCAGTACATTTCTAAATGTGTAATGTTACTGTAAATGTGTATTTTATTTTTTTATTATGCCAGAATATATATTTTATTGTTTTACTTTCAGTAAAACAATAACATGGCGCACTTTCAATGTATTGGCGGCGTTGTGTAAGCGTATCCGCTAGAATGGAGGGAGCTGCGAGTAAGACGTGAGAGAGAGATGAGCTTTTGGAGAGAGTGTGAGAGTAGAATATTCAAAAGTGTTATGAGTTGTGAGAATTAGTTAGTTTATAAGGTGTGAGATATAAAGTTAGAGCAGTGCTTCTCAAACTTTCAATACTTGCGCCCCCATATTCAATCATAATTTTCATCGCCCCCTCCATATAGTAAAAATGTATTGAATTCAGTTATACTGTCCTTTGATGATAAATATTGAATACGAGTTAATGCAGCTGAAGTGTTACTTTTCTCGGACGTATATATACGTCTTATCGAAGTACGTTCATTTCTGTGCACTTCTATCCATACACTTATTCCGAAGGCTATGGAATACAAGAAAAAACCTTGACACTGTATCCGGTGGCATTGGGAGAGAATTGCATAACATTTAATCGGCGTTTAAGGGATTAATTATAAACCGAAGAAATTATCAAGATAAGTGTTTTTTTTTTTGTATATAATTTTATAAATGACAAAACTATGGGGGATCACTGAGAATTATTAAACTTGTTCTTAACTTAGTATTGTTAAATTAATTATCAAACACATTCAGTAGTATCGATACATTTATATTATATCAGTGTAAATGTGTATTTTTTATTATGTCAGAATGTCTTTTGTTTACTTTCAGTAAATTAATATTTTTTAAATAAGTGTTTTGTTTTAAATTTTTAACCCTCGCTCCCCCTCGTAGAGTTATCACGCCCCTATAGGGGGACGCACCCCACAGTTTGAGAAACACAGAGTTAGAGTAATGAATAAGGTATGAGTAGTTAGGAGTTATAAATAAAGTTGTTAGTTGTTATTAGAGAGTCGTAGAGTTAATTGTAGTTAGTTGCGTAATCAGTATAATATTGTTTGATTAATTATATTGCTTTAAATTCTATTAAAATATACATTTTATTTTCAAAATTTATATATATATATATATATATATATATATATATATATATATATATATATATATATATATATATATATACATATATATATATATATATATATATATATATATATATATATATATATATATATATATATATATATATATATATATATATTTGTGGGAAGCGAATTAATTTCTTTGCCATTAGAGGGGGCTGGCAGTAACATCCGAGTCAATTTCCTGTTAACCGAGAGAATGAAAAAGTGACGATAACTGTAGGTGGTTGTTAAGGTTCGTTTTGTTTTTGTTTTGATTTCTATTAATGCGAGAAGGCCCTAAGTTTCTTTTTTACTTGTTTACGATAAAATAAAACCGTTTAATTGGAGTAGAGAGGTATAATTTTGGATTTTGGTGGTGATTTCTTTCCTCGTTAAGAATATATATAATCCAGTCACACTTAATGAAGAAATGCCGGAAAATGGAGAAGAATTTCGAATTTGGTACACCTTACAAACTTCTAAAATATCATGAAGGAAGGGACAAAAGTCTTTTGAAATCGCACGCCATTATTTTGAACAAGATGCATCGGCAATTGACTTACTCTCTCATCGTTGTCTTCGTGATGAAGCAGCACAACGAAGAGAGAGTAGTAAGGAAGATAACTGGACATTATGCATTTCGTCAAAAAAAGTAGCTAGTTTTTTTAAGGTTGGCTACTTAATTTTCATTATAGACAGTTCTATGACTCCATAAGTTATTTTTCTGAGACGTCTCTGACTAGGTAAGCATTAATTTTCATTTTCATGTAGTAAATGCTTTAGGTTTTCATAAAATATATACTTTTCTTTTTTTTTAAGGTTATTTGGGCAGTTCTAATTTATGTTGTTTTCTCAAGAAACCAATGTACCCAAGTACAGTACAATACTTTCTGAGGTTAACATATTTTTCAATCCCAGTCTCAACAACTCGGCATTTTCCCTAACTCGGCCTCTTTGTGTTCCACATTACGCCAAGTTTTCGGTACTTTACTGTATATATATTTATGCAACATTCAAGAAAATGAACTGAACACTAAAAATATTTAAAGGGTAATAGAAGAAGATACATGCGACCAAATTTAAAAATTGAGTCTAGCAAGCAATTTTGGTATTGTGAATTATTGTTTGGTACTGTCGAATAAGAGTGGCTTTAAACTAGTTTGATTGTACCAAACTTTCCTCCTTTGTGAATTGGTGCGCTAATACGGAACAAATTCAAACGAAAACCAAACAGAAAATGATTTCACGAGCAAAAACTTCAAAGCACATAAATGAGATGTTAACGATTAAAATTTCATTGCAAATAGTAGGGTATCAGTTAAAGTGTCGATCTCGTCATATTCACTGTTGTGGATTAAAAAATATCTTAGATTCCAACTCAAGCTTTATTATTGTAAGGAATAAAATCAGTTGGCAACAACATTGTGGTAATACGTGGATTTTTGAAAACGTATTATTTAAAAAGGCTGTGTTAATCTAAAACTGAGCTCTTAAACGTTACCAGGTGCTGTGGTTTTACACATATAATTTTAAATCCTGATCTTGACTTCGTTAATACTAGGTGTGCCGTTCTAGGAATTTCTCCCGAATATTACGATTTTTGTAAAGCATATTTTCGGTCTAATAACTTACCTGGTAATTCAATTTGATTAAGATAATTGATTTATTAAAGTTTATAGCATGTTTTAATAAAACCTGGAAAAACAAATTGAATGAATTATTGAATGACACCCACACAGAATACCAGTATCTACTGCCATTTAACATTTTATTCTTAGTGATAATTGAACATTTTATATTTTGGAAACTTCATATTTAAACTAAATTACATTCCATATATAATATTTAACATAATTTTTGAATACATAATATAAAACCTCATTTAAACAGAGGACATATCTATAATATATGAAATATGCAAGGAAACTTGCTGGTTCCAATCTAATTCTAACGTAGAGTAAGTACCATTAGAAAAAAAGAGCAATTATATACTTTAACACGTTTTTAGAAATTTCCTTTATCATTGTGAAAAAGTAATTGGTAATAAATAAAGTATTAGCAGAAGTATTTTCTCTTCCTCTGAAGGTAGTAAAAAATTAAGTTCTCGTATAAAATCCCCAGAATTTGAGAATTTTACAAAACATAAAGTAATTTTAACATGAGTTATTCGAACTAGTTCGGATATATGGGAAGTTTATGAACAGGTCGTTTAAACACTGAGTCTTGGGTTTTCACAGTTGCAACACGAACCAGTCCGTCGTTGCCTGGATGCACTTGAAGAACTCGAGCCATTGGCCATGTACCGGAAGGACCCTCCTCTTTGATCAATACGATGTCATCTTCCTTCAAGTTTGGTTGTGCGTCCTGCCATTTCTTGCGAGGTTGTAAGGAGGAGATAAATTCGGAGCTCCACTTCTTCCAAAAGCCCCGTTTGATGTTCTGTAGCAACTCCCAACGATCTCTGTGGTTGGAGGTTGAAGGTAGCTCCTCGGGAACTGAAAGAAGAACATCACCTGTAAGAAAATGTGAAGGTGTGAGTGTAGATATGCATTCTATGTCAGAGTCATTAACGTAGGAGAGAGGCCTGGAATTTAGTAATCCTTCGATTTGCGTGAGCAAGGTTGTTAACTCTTCAAAAGTTAATATGGTTTCTCCCAATACTCTCTTCAGATGAAATTTGACGGATCGAATTCCTGATTCCCAAATACCTCCAAAATGTGGTGATGAGGGTGGAATAAAGTGCCAATCTATTGAAGATTTGGATAAGTAGTAAGAGATGGCTTCATTAGTTGGTAAAGAAAGCCATAACTTCCGTATTTCGTCAAGTTTTCGACGAGCTCCAACAAAAATTGGTTCCATTGTCACTATAAATGTGGCGGGGAGCACCACGACGAGCACTAAAACGACGAAGTGCAGCTATGAAGGAATCAGTTGTTAAGTCTCCGACTGCTTCAATATGAACAGCTTTAGTTGCTAAGCATACAAATAAAGCAATGTAACCCTTTGTAGATTTAGTCCCTCGACCTTTGTTGCATTTAATCAGTACAGGACCAGCATAATCAATACCGCAACTGAAGAAAGGTCTCTCCAGCGTGGCACGGTGTTTTGGTAAATTGCCCATCAGTTGTGGTGTTGTGGTGGATGTTTTGAATTTGTTACACTTTAAGCATTTTCTAATACATTTGTTAATTAATTTTCTACTTCCTACGATCCAATGGGACTGTCGAAGAACGTGAGCTAACAAAGTCGGCCCAGCATGTAAATGAGCAATGTGTTGTTCCTTGATAAGGAGTTCACTAATACTGTGCTGAGAAGGAAGTATGATAGGATGCTTGGAATTGAATTGAAGCTGGGAATTTTGCAATCTCCCTCCCACCCGTACTAAACCATGTTCATCTATGAATGGATGGAGGGAACGTAATGGACTTTTGGGTGGCAGAGAAATCTGTTTTTTAATGCCTCGTATTTCTTCCTGAAAGTAAAAACCTTGAACCCAACGAATGATGGTTTCTTCAGCGGTTTTGGTTTCCGAAAAGGTAAGTGAAGTAGTATTAATATGGGATGAACTGATCGATGATCCTTGAGATGCTATCCTTTTACAGTTTTTAATAAATCTTTGGCAATAAGCAAAAATGCGAATTACTTTGGTGAGTGAAGAGTAATGTTCGAATAAACCATGAATTACATCATTTGATGTGTGAGTAAACAGATTGAAGATGGAGACTGATTTTTTTGTTCCGCTTTTACCTCATCCGAAGCCTCATCGCAACTGGATTCAGCCTTGGGCCAACTAGAAGTTTCTAGCCTTAGCCAGGGTGGTACTTGCCACCATAACTTGCAATCAGGTAAGCATTTAGGATCAATACCTCGGGATGCAATATCTGCGGGATTTTCCTTAGAAGGCACATGTCTCCAATGCTTTGTAGGTAGAACTTCTATAATTTCAGATGTTCTATTTGCTACGAAAGTTTTCCATTGGCGAGGATGACCAGACAGCCAGGAGAGAACTATTTTAGAATCCGTCCAAGCGAATACATCAAAGGTATAATATTTTAATGTCCGTAAGACCGATTTAAATAGCTTGGATAGTAAATGTGCACCGCACAACTCCAATCGAGGAATGGAAACTTGTTTGACAGGGGATACTTTAGTTTTTGATACAAGTAGTTGAACCTTTTATTTTGCCGTTGTGTTTCTGCCGACAGTAGATTGCAGCAGCATAAGCTAATGAAGAAGCATCTGCAAAACCATGCAATTCTACTATGTTGTCTGCTGTAAGGATGACCCATCTGGGAACAGTGAGGTAATTGATGGCATTAAAGGCCTTTTGAAACCTAAGCCAATCATCTGTTAATTGTTGTGGAATGGGAGAATCCCAATCTGTTTTTGTAAGCCAAAGTTTTTGATAAAAAATCTTCATGAATACTGTACAAAGGTGAAAGAAGTCCTAAAGGATCGAAAATTTTGGAAGATTCAGATAAAATACGTCTCTTTGTGAGTGGTGGTGTAAGTTCAAGCGATGGTTGGAAACCAAAAGTGTCATTGGATGAATTCCAAAATAAGCCTAATACTTTAGAACTTTCATTAGAATCTTTGGAAAATTCAACTCGTGCATCATGAGAACTATGTTCTGAAAATTGAGCGAGAAATTCGGTGGAATTAGAATTCCATTTTCTTAAATGAAATCCGCGAGTACTCAAAACATGAGCAATGTCCTTGCAAATAGAGATTGCGTTATTTGGCGTATCTGCTCCTGATAGTAAATCATCCATATAAATATCTTCCTGTAAAACTCGGGAGAGGTTGGGATTATCTTTATCATCGAGAGCGATTTGCTTAATACACCTAGTGGCCAAAAAGGAAGCTGAGGCTAAACCGTAGGTGACAGTTTTTAGCTTGTATGTGCGAATGTTTTCACTAGAGTTATTTCTCCACAGAATTTGTTGGTATTTCTGATCTTCATCAGCTACTAAAATTTGACGGTACATTTTTTCAATGTCCGCTGTAAATACAATTCTAGGAATTCTAAAATTAAGCAATATTTCAAAAATATCCCTTTGTAATTTGGGACCTACTCCTAGCATAGAAATTAATGACGTACCATTTGTAGTTTTGCAAGATGCGTCAAAAACTACTCTTAACTTTATTGTAGGGCTGGATGGCTTGATAACGGCGTGATGCGGTAAAAATTCTGATCTTTGGAAGTATGGGATCTGGAATTTACTAAGCTCATGTGACCTAACGATTCGTATTCGTTCATGAATTCTTTGTATTGTTTTTCAAAATCTGGGTTATTTTTAAATTTCCGCTCCATTGCTAATAAGCGAGAAATTGCTGCGGGTTTTGAGTCTCCCAATTCTGAATTTGATTTATAAAATGGAAGTTTTACAACAAAGCGTCCATCGGAATTACATGCATAAGTATTTTGAAAATGTGTTTCCACAAATTGCTCTTCAGAAGTTAATAATTTATCTTTTACGTTAGGAATTTCTTCTAATTCCCAAAATTGCTTTAATTGATTGTCAATATTTGTACCATTAATGTGAAGATTTAGCATTGAATTTGAGTTTAAAGACTCAGTTAATTTGCCTGAAATTAGGAAACCAAAAATGGAATTTTGAGCGATTAAATTACTTTGAGAGCAAGTAATTTGCCCAGGAAGCAAAATAGAAAAAAAGTAGTCAGATCCGAGAATCATATCGATATTTTTGAGATAAAAAATTTCGGATCCGCTAAGCAGGCATTTTTAAATGAGAGAAATGTGTTTCGTTTATTTTTTCCGTTGGTAACGGAGCAGTTAGTTTTTCCAAAACATATGCTTTAACTGGTAGTTTGACCTTGGGGTCATGTAACGATACTAAATCTATTTCAACACACCCTCTAGTCATCGCGATTTTAGAATCTTGCAATCCTTTAATTTGAAATCTAGCGTTTTTTCTTTTCAGGCCTAGCAGTTTTAAACATTTTTCCGAAATGAATGTTGATTCACTTCCGCTGTCCGCCATAACTCGAACTTGACAGTTCTCCCCCAAAATATTTTTAATGTTAACGCTTAAAGTTGGTAATAAAGAAAAACATGTTTGTATAGAGTTCACGGAAGCTGCAACTTCTCTGTTTTGATTAGTATCATTTCCTGTCTGGTTTTGACCTTCAGCACGATGAGATTTATTTGCTGACATTGCGAAATTTTTAAAATTATTATCATGTAATAGCGAATGATGCTTTTTCTTACAATAGGGGCAAGTAAAAGTTGAATTACAATGTGACTCAGTGTGCCTATCAGATAAACAGTTCATACATAATTTTTGTTTATTAACAAGTTGTATACGCTCTTTAACAGACATTTCTTTAAATTTAGAACATTTGAAAACAAGATGATTCATTTTACAACAAGAACATTTTAAACTATTGTTAAATTTCGATTTATTAATATAAGGTTGTTTTTCATGAGTAACGCTAACATTATAAAGTTCTAAGCATGTACATCTGTTATTTAAAAATTCTATAAATGCTTCAAATGTGGGAAAATCAATATTATTTGAGAATTGCGCCCATTCTTGGCGCGTTTTAGGATCAACCTTTTGTAACAAAATGTAAATCAACCATACATCTCTAGACTCTGCTTTAGTATCAATAGATTTAAGACCTCTAATTACTTCGTCGGAAGTGTCTGCTATGTTGCGTAAGTTGTGAGAGTTAGTATCGTTAAAAGAAGGTTGTTCCATGAAGGTTTTAATGAGTGAAAAAATGATTTGCTTCTTTTTATCATAACGAGCTAATAATTTTTCCCAAGCCTCGTTATAAGCCGTTTCAGTAATGGGAATGTGCTTAATTATATTTGCTGGTTCTGACAGCAATAAACCTCTGAGATATTGAAACTTTTGTATATTCGATAAACACATATTATCATGCACTAATGATACATATAAATCCTTAAATGAAGGCCAATTTTTATAATCACCAGAAAAACGCTCAATATTAATTTTTGGCAACTTAAAATTGCTAGATTTCATATTTGAGACATTTTCAAAGACATCAGAATTATCATTATATACATATGTTCTCACAGATAAATTTTCTAAGATATTTTGTAGCTTGGCTTTGGTTTCGTAATATTTTGTTTCGAATTCTTCCATTTCAGAGGATTCGATAGGTAAAGCAGCATCCGCTTTATCAAATTCCGTATAAGTTAATTCAAGTTTCTCTAACTTGTTGCGTATATCATTTTTGTCAAAAGTTTGATCATTTTTATCAATGAAATTTATAGTTCTTGTAAGTGCAGCCTTCGCTCTGCCGCGAAGCACTGTAGCCGTTTCGGCGTCCATTATAAATGATAAAATGAAATATGGATGGAATGAATCAGTAAGAGAAACCAAAGTCAAACGTTGAATGAAAATATAAAATAGTACTTATCTCTTGTTTCTCTGAATCGTTGACGAATCTCGTCGGTGCCTCCAAATGATGCCGTTGGTTGAGTTCGAATAATAGCCAGAGATGGAGATAGTACTTAAATTTATATTACAAGAAAATAAATATTTACAGTTAAAGTTTACACTAAAAGGTAATAATGCGGTTAAATGAAAATTACACCCTTGAAGGTGCTGCGGATTGATGCGAACAAGACCTTGCGTCCGTCCGTTGCGTTTCAGTTTACAGAATGTCCCCGTACCGGTTCCAAAAAGTTTCCGTTGGGGTAGGAAAGCGGGAAAATCTCGCGCACTCAGTTACAGTTAAGTGAGGAGTGGAAAGTCTGGCGCACTCAGTTGCAGTTAAGTGAGGAGTGTGGGAAACATGAGTCATTTCAGAAAAGAGTGTGTTTAAATAATATTATCTAAGATTTAATAACTATACACTAAGAAATTAACTATCCTAAATTACATTTCAAACATCTATCAAAAATAACATTTTTAAAAGCCTCGCGAGCACTTTACGATAAATTGAAATTTTCTGTAAATATAAGATTATGAAGTAAATTATTCAAAGCATTTTGGCAGATGAAATGGGTTTTAAAGTAATCCAAAATTTAGATTCAGTAAATTAGATTAATCATTTCTACTACTTCCATCAAGCAATTATAACGTATGAATGAAATGAATTAAGTAGCAAACTGTGTTGAAAGCAGAGACGGACAGGAGGTTAACATTTTAATGATATAACTAGGTACATCATTTTGCATACATTAATATATTAGTTGATGTAATGAAAAGTGCTGCTCAAATAATTATGAATGAATAATTTATAAAATGCCCTTTCTTTAAATGTTTTATGAGAAGGTTTTATCCTAAGTCAGAATTGATTTGAAGTTTTAAATCAGCATTCCCTTTTTAAAATGCGCATAAACTCTTATGACAAATTGCTTCGAACTTCAACGGACGAGGTGTCCCAATGGTCATAGGCACAGACCTGTGTCCGGTGAATCTTCAGCTTGAATAAAACCTACAGAGAAGATCCGTCATGTACAGCTGGCTGTATAGCTGACTTGGAATAGAGAGCTCCACTTTTAAGAGTCCTCCTGTTGGTACAGTGTGAAAGTTTAGAGAGTTAAGTACCAGGTAAGACATCGTCATCACTTGAAAGAGTTTTAAAAAATACGAGGTCCATTGCCAACAGCATTGCCATTGCTTTAGAGTGGACTTTAATAATCACTCATTCACTTAAACCTTTAACGGGCACAAAGCACACTTTTCTGTGATAAAGTACTTGACAAATGTAATGTTCTCATACTATATAAACATTACTCAGTCACAAAAAATAGATCTGATTAGGGGTTTTATTCCTGGGTGGTGGCTATACATTATAGCCACTGTGCATTTACAACATTTAACTTACTTTTCAGGACCAAACAAATGAATAATTTTACAATAAAATTGTTTATGAAAAATTAACATTTATGCTAAATACTATTTCAATAACAATTAAATATAAAATAGGAGTGCAATAAAATATTAATATAACAACTGTACAACATAGAATACTTATTTAGAATATACATTGAAATTGGTATACATCTATAGTTTATATTTTATTTAATTTTAGTACAAAAAGTTAGAAAGAGTAATATTTTTGAGGATATAAAGTAATTATTTCACAAATTTGATGATTTATTTACTGTGGAACTTTATAATAAGCAAACGTTTTCTCCAAGTAGAAAATCTGTGAAAATTTTCGAATCCGTTAATCGTGTACGACATATTGAAAACAAAGTTTTTTTTTTATTTCCCTCCCCCAACAATCTCACGTGATTCTAAGTGTGCTCTCTCTCTCTCGAGTACAGGAAATTGATCATTGTTCTGTTCTATGTGGGCAGTGGATATAACCTCTATCCACATATAAAAGCTTTCAAAAAACCTAATTAAACCTTTATTTTAATTGTACAATTGCTTAATTCCTTCAGATAAGAGAAAAGTATACATAAGGCATGTCGAATTTTTTTTAAAGATCGGAAATCCTATTTATAGTAATCAAAATACAATTTGTAGATTTACACCGAGAAAAACTGTTTTTAACTACCCATCAGAGGACATGAAATGCAAAATACGGCATTGTGCTGCCATCTGTATTAATTTGTATGCATTTTAGCTTCAATTAATGCATATGGATAGACTATATATCCAACACCCACTTGGAGAAAAAAAAATTATATGTGTTTAGACCTATTAGCCACTGTTCGCTAAAGGGTTAATCATTAAGGGAAACACGTACGATTCTTATACTATACGTTTAACTGTTTCTTTATCTACCTCTTATCCAATCTTATATTAATTCATAGGTTGAAGTCCTGGTGGCACTTAAGGTTTGCTGTGTAGAAAGGTTGATGCCAGTTAAATCTTTCAAGCCCTCACTTTGACGTGGTATGGAAGATTGGAGAGTGGAGTACCAGCAGAGGTGTCGTCTTTATCTACTGAATACTGTTGGGAGTTTTGAATCAATCGGCAAAAGGCTTTGCGTTGCTTTATTTTGTGACGTTATTAAAAAAAAAATTAATAAAATTAAAATTTCTAAATGCATCCCACCATTAACTAGAACATGAAATCATTCCTTAGCTTGAATATTGATCGTCATGAACATAAGGACATGTAGCATTCATTCAAGGTGAGAACTAGAAATAAATATATAATACACATAAATTTAAAAAAATCGAGCTAGCAAATTAATGCCTATTTACACATATATTCGAAATTGAAAAAATTGCCGATATGATGAAAAATAAAATTGAAATATTATCTAAATAGGAGAGATATATTTTATGAGTAAGATGATACAAATTAATAGCCTATGAGTAAAATATTAAAAAAAAAATGTATACTAAAAATTACTAAATGAATTGAAATTGAATGATAAAGTTAAACTAGGTATCTACATTATAAACCTTGTCGCAATCTGTTGGAATTTTTCAACAACATAAAACTAAATAGAAAATTAATTGAAAAATACAAACTTTTTATAAGGACAAAGTAACAAAATGAACTGAGGGACAAAACATAGCAAAAATTGCAATATCACCTAGAAAAATTTAAAAAATTAATAATTTTCATAAAAATAATAGCTTGGCAGCTTAAATAATTTATGAACTAAAATAATAAAAAAAATATAGAAGCGCATAAGTCAACATCTGCAAGTAATATATTTATTATTTTTATAATTTCTTTTATAATTTGTGCAATACAATAGTGCATATTTGAAAACTATGAAAGGAGTTCGAAAACATGTGAAAAATGCTACGTTTATTTATACTTGTCAAAAACAAGACATGTTTTAAAGATTTTCACACTAAATAAATAATGATTTAATAAAATAATTAAGTAAATGCGTCAATAAATTCCTTGTTTGTAAGAATTTTTGTTGAAAGAATTTTTGTTGAATTAAGATTATTTTTTCTATCAACTTAGATCTAAGAATGTATAATTCGTAATATTTCATTTTTTCCCAATCCGCACGATCGTGAGATTCCCGTCTACGTTCTAGGGTGGGAGCGGGAATTTTTTTATTACTTTCCCCAGTGTCATTGAGGTCCATATAATATTAATAACCAGAAAAATTTAATATTTAAAAATAAAAATAATTCGGTTAGTTTATAATACACGTATAAAATTAATTTAAGAATATTATTACTATAAAAAAATTTTGAATGCAATATTCAGACAAAAAAAATTAGACTTACCTATTTTCAAAACCTTCTAAGTTTATGAATAATGCTTCTAAAATAATAATATTTTACTTATATTTAGCTAAGACTTCTCCAGAGAGATGGAACTAGAACTTTTGAAAAAATCATACAATTTTCAGAGTTACTATCAATTGAAATAATTACCGATGTTATTTTGTAAACATTTCTCCACTCTGATGAATTAAAATATGGGCAAATCCATTTCTAAGTTATATATTTCAAAACTCCTAGTTCAGGCTCCGTACAAAAAGGTCCGAGCTATTTTTATATGCAAAATATTATTCTTATAGAAGCATTTTTCATTCAATGAGAATGTTTTGAAAGTAATTAACTGCATGTTATAACTTTTTGGCAAAATATCGCATTAAATTGATTTTTATTGTAATATTAAACTTAAAACAATTTTATAAGGGAATTCTAATCTAAGTGACACTAAATATAAAAAAAAATATTTTAGTTCATACACTTTTAGAAAACCGAGGTTCCAAACGTATTCAGACACCTTAATATAATTGCCAAATATAGGGTTTTTTATTGATTATGGTGAAGATTCATCTCGTAAGGATTCGACAATATTGGAAAATATAGGAAATAATACGGCCTTTCATCTACGTCCAAGTAGTTAATGGAGATTAAAGACAGTGACGTCAGAGGATCGAATATTTATCTCGATGGTACTGTAGATGAACCCAGTGGAGAATTATTAGAAACTCAAGTGACCAATGAATCTAGGTGATGTAGGTCAAGAATTCATCAAATGATTTAGATATTAAAGGGCAGCGAATGTTGAGTATATTATACTGTTGAAGGAGAAGGGCAGGATGTTAGAGTTGTATGAATGACGTCATCCACATTTCAATCCTCACAAACAGATGTCAGAGGAGAATTCTACCCCCACAACTTGAAAATCATTCTTCCTGTAAGAAAAATCCAGTACTCGACAATTTTTCTTCCATACCCGTGTATTTTTTTTCATCATGAGCCAATTTGAATGATGACTCATGAGTTCTGGAAATATTTACCTCCATCTTATGTCTATAGTCCAATGACGACATTTAAAAGAGCATTCCAATCCCTAAGCCTTATTTTATGCAATCATCAAAATATTTGATGATTTCTGTTTCCCTCAAAGAGAAGATAATTTTTGATGCTTGGTCTATTAACATTTATTTTTTTGTGTGTATTAGTGTTAAATTATAGGAAACTCTATCTGTCTCTCTTTTGCACTTATGAAACTTCTATCATCAGTTACAATAATATCTAGTTGACGAAATTCCTTTCCTTACTTTATATTTTCCTGTATTTAGCCCCTTTAAGAAGAGTTTCATTGCAATTTGGTACCGAAATATCCGTCTTGTAAGGGTTCAGGAAATTCCCAATGTATTTATTTTGGTTCATTCCTATACAAAACACAAAACACTTATAAATTTATACTTGTATATAACGTCCTTTACTATTACATATTCATGTTATAGATCTGAGATTCCCATTAAAGAGCTAAGCTTCCCTTTACTATAACAAGCTGAAACATTACTTATGTCTTTGGAAAGTATTTATTATCCAGCCGAAAAATGTATGAAATTCATTAAAAATAGTTACTCTTCAATGTGTATATCACTATACAACTTATGAAACCTTAACTGCAATTTTATATTAAAAAATTCATCTTTATTTAAGGAGCAATTTGCTTGTAATGTGTTTAGATTTCTTGTGTAGAATTTAGCTGAATGGTAAAATTAGTCACTTTTACAAAAAATAATTAAATAATAATAATAAATACAAAAAATTAAATTTAAAACCTAAAAATAAGATATTGAGTGAAAATGGTTTTATTCAGAACAATACAAATATTTCATTTATTAAATTTTTAAAGATGAGCATTTAAGGTAAATTTTGAATAGGCTATAGTAATTTTTCTTAAGTGTTATATATTTCTTTTTGTAAAACATATTTGTTAAGGTTATTTAAATCTTTGAAATTTTATTTCATTGTTTCAATTTTATTTTTTTTTTTCAAGATAGGTTGGTTGGTATTTATAGCATTTCAGACATAGTACATTCCCCAGGAGCTGGTATCACTTTTTAATGTGGCACCCTATAGGTATATAAAAATTGCCATGATGTATTTCTGACGCCTAATTTCCTTCTCAGAGGAAGGCACCTTAACTCTGGCAATGTAAAATTGTACAAGGAATTTGGATTTCCCGAGAGCACCTATGTCCAACTGGTGCTATAGGGATATTTAACATACCGCATAATCGCAGGGCATAGACTAAATCCGTAAACTAGGGCGTAGAAGGCCAACCCCAAGCTAACTATACGTCAGCCAGCCAACATTACTTGATTATATTATTATTTAAATTAAATTTCCACATATCTTAACAATTATTGACTTGAAAATGTTCTTAAAATAAAAAGCAAAGGAAGATAAGTTTAAGCATTCAAGCATTTAATGACATTGGTACTGATGGCATAATAACGGTATAATGGATTTTGACAATCCCTAATGAAAATTTATCGAACTACTTAGAAATTTGAAATTACTATGCTTTCTTGTCCTTTGAAACATTCAAATAATCAGCAATAACATGCAAGGGGTGTTTATCAAAGCATTCATGTTATCCCATACAATCTACACTTTCTTAAATCTATCCTGCAATTCCATAATTGAATTGTACACCTAAACAGTATTAAACTTCCCGGTTTGGTTATTATTATTATTCCTTATTTGGATGAAACTTTATTTGAAATATTTTAAAATTAAATAATTATATGTATATATATTTTTTGAATAATGAACTATACTGCTACTCTTAATTTAACAAAACTATACAGAAAAATCAATTTTACATGAAATTTTATTCATATCGTTTCATGGATCGGGGTACCATGATTTTATATTTTCAGTCTCAAAGATCAAGGCAAAGAAAAGATGTACTTGGGAGATTTCTTAAGAGCAACAAGTCTCAGAGAGATGGACGTTTATTGTCATAAAACAATCCTTGAAATACAGCTGTTACATTTGCTCAATAAATCTCAGAAAGCCTTGACACCTTCTGCCGCGTTCAGACATCACTCTATCAGTGTCTAAAATGCAAGTATGTTTAACCCTCTGAGTGGATGACCCGCTAAATTGAATTTCACTTCGAAAGCGGTCTACTTTTTCAAAGCTAGTGGTAGAGAAAATGTTTCTGTTGAATTTCGCGAACTGCTTCGAAAGCACACCACAGTTTTATGCCTTCCCCCCTTAAAACTGCGGGAGGTCCTCATATGGTTCTGCAGTGGATGATTTTATTGCTTTTCGGTTTCTGTGTTGTTCGAAAGGGGAGGATTCTCATTCAAAGCTGTGGCCTAGGGAGAGGATTGTGAAATGGACATTTTCTCCACTTCACGGTCAACAGAAACTTCTCCCAATTTATTGCAAACAAGCAAATAAAAGGTAAAAAATAAAGTTTTAAAGAAATGACTCATTTAAAGTTGAAAAATATTTTTAATATATGTGTATAAGCAAAAGAAAATTTATTTTTTTCTCCTGTTATTTTTAAGAGCTTTAAAAATTTTTTAAAAGGAACATTTTTATTTCGGTGTTACAATTTTAACCATACAGAAGCTCTTTGTAATCATTGTTGAATATCAGACGAAGAAAACTCAAGAATATTTTCCTGTTATTTTTTTATTTTTTTAATTATGAGGTAAAAAGTAAAAGTGATTATTTTTTTATTTAACAAAATTATAATAAATGTAGTAGCATTATATATACTGAATAAATTTGTAAAATAAAACTTGGATTTCTGCAATTTTTTATATTTTTAATTAACAATAACACATAAAAAGTCATTTCAATACTTTTAATTTATGCAAATTTATATCTTTATCTTAATATTTTTTGGTTGAATGATTTTTTTCGCTTTAAATTACCATAACAACTTGCACTGAGAGAAAATCCCCTTCTCTACGTCAGCATTTGCACATATAATACACATTCAATCAGTGCCGTGTCAATTTTTAATTGTTTAATTGCCAGTAAATTTGCCGTGTACATTTTTCAGTTAAAATTTACACGTCAGATAAAACGTCAGTAAATCTTTTATGTTCAAAACTTATCTATCTCGACGTTCAAATCTTTGAATACGCAATGAAATGGCAAAGTTTTCGGATTCTACTGGATAATATTTGTTTCATAGTAATAATTTTATGTAAATTTTCTAGTAATTTGCTTCTAAAATCTAAGTATTTCTTTTCCCTTAATTTCTTATACATGTATTTTATCCTAGTTTTTGATGTTTCACGACTAAATCGTACATATAAGAAACAACAGTCAAATATCACGAATGCAGACGGCGCTCGCTGATATTTGAGTGAGAAAATTACAGCAGCATAAAATGCGACCTCGTTTGAATTATATCTAATGTGCATATTTGGAACTGTTTAGCGTACTCGAATTAACTCACGTGCACACGTCAAGGGTTTATATTGCATTCTAAGTCAACACGGCGGCTACTGACGAGCGACTACGTATATATATATATATATAATTTTGAACCGTGGTTAAGTGACGAGGACGATACCTGAGCTGATAACTCCCCTTCCAAACTTCCACATCAAACCAACGTGAGGACTTTTGACCTCGACGTGTTTAACGTGCATCAGCTCCTCTTCAACGCTAAACTTTTGTGGTACCAGGGCTCGAACACTGGACACGAGTTCATAACCATGACCATCAGGCTACCGTGGCCGCAAAAGAAAATAGCAAGTTTGAAAGAAATGTAATGGAAAAGTATATTTGAAGAAATAACTTCAAAACTTAACGAAAAACCAAAATATCAAAATTTATTTTAGGAATAATAGTGAATATAACTTCGTACACCTAAAACGACTTTATGCAGTGTATTTTGAAAGTGAACGTTTCCCCTTTTAGAGAAACTTACTATAATTATGTCAAATTCCTTTCATTTTGCTCTAAGGGGATCCCCGAAACAACGTAATTTATTTGAATCACAAAATTACTTTTAGATCCCCGAAACAACGTAATTTATTTGAATAACAAAATTACTTATGGTTGAATCTAATACAATTCCCTACAAAATGAATGAAAACCCTTTTTTATCATATAAATTGTGTTTGAATAGGAGATGGTTAGTTAATAAGAACATTTAAAACGTGTCGGCAATCTATGGACCTGTGGCACGTGGTACAATTCTTAGTGGCACTCAGCACTACTCTACAAATTTGTAAATTCATGAGTGGATGGAAGTTGATAATAGACCTTATTTGACAAATATCTGAGTTATGGACATCTATATGGAACTACAAAATAATCTGAAAAATAATTCTAAGGATAAATTTACAGCTATTTTGTAAATAATAGAGTGTTATTGCTAGGGGATTTAATTGTTGAAAAAAGAAAATTGCATGTACTGTGCTTTCCACTTATGTGATTTGGCATATCAAAGTAAAAAATCTTTCCTAATATGAAAAATATTTCGACTTCGCAAAGAAATTGTTTAACAACTAAATGCTCAGAATCATGTCATGCATTATACTCCCTGGTTTTGCGATATGAAAGAAGAGTCGTGAAAGAGTTAATTCGCATTTCAATTTTTATTTAACTGTAATGAAGGGAATCATTAATATTTCACTTTGTCTATTTCTTATTTAAGTAAATATGTTGGAAACATACATTTTTATTTTTTTTATCTTTGTTGAAGAAATAGTAACATTTTAAATTGTTTATTTTTATGTTAATAAATGTCTTTTATTGATCCATAATTAATATAAAATAAAACTGTAAATCTAAATTGTTTACCTCTATTCTTTAAATCTGCAAATATTACCGTAAGAATCGAAGGATTTCAAAAATTTTCTACTATATGGCACGCTGAATGATACTGAGAGATTGGTTTGGCACGTCTTAGCTACACAGTTGCCGCCCCTGATTTAAAATGTTGGGTAAGATAACCATTATATTTTTAAAATTTTATAAATATACAAGAGGAGAGTATTTTGTCAATACATGTTTTAAAAGGAGTAAAGTTTACGAGAACGAAATATAAAATTGCGTTAAAATTATTGGTACTCTATCAACCGTACTTATATATATATATATATATATATATATATATATATATATATATAAGAAGTACGTCGATAGAGTACCGTAGTTACTGCCAACTCGTGACAATGAATTGGAAATTAAGTTCACAATTCATTGTTATTAAAATATGTAAAATTTTACATGACTTATTTTTGTATTTGTTATTTTTATATTCCTTACTGAGAGAGAGAAAGCAACAAATGGGAGTTCATTACCTGCCAAAACTGCAGAGGCCTGGTTCTTTACTCCACAAGCTCCTACCTTATGCTTACTCTGCCCTACTAAGTAAAAATGCCGTCTTCTGCTTGAAAGAGCATGGAATTGCAGATAATGTTTTCCATATATTTTTTAAATATTAGTCTTCTAACTTCTACATCAGCCTTTTAATAGTCTACACTCCTGCAAAGAAGTCTGAATACAAAACTATAAAAACTTATTATTCCCTATCAATGTCATTTATACCTTTATTTTTTATAATCTATGAATGCGTTAAACTATTAATTTGTTATCGCGACTATTTAATATTGAATGCGAAAAAAAAACAAATAAGTTTCAAACTGAAACTTAAATTGAATTTTTCAAAAATTGTCATCGATATTCTCATAACTCTTACATATTGTCATTTTAGCATATCACACATCTATCTTCTATGCAAAAATCTATTATAAGTTCATCAAATTTTTCAGCATATTTTTACTCATAACATGCAGTTTTCAACCACATTGTGAGGCCGCGGTAGCCTAATGGTCAAAGTAACGGACTCGTAAATTACGTGTCATGAGTTCGACTACAGCACCACTGAAGATCCGCCGTGTAAGGGAGCGATGCTCAATCGTCATCCTCGTCACTTGACCATGGTTTAAAATTACGAGGTTCGTCGCCAAGTGAGTGAATATTAACGTCGCACTGTTTAGCTACACGAGGGCTTTTAGTGATGGACCTCGTAATTTTGAAGCATGGTCAAATGACGAGGGCGACACCTGAGCTGGCACCCCCTCTCCTAATTTCTACACCACACCAACGAGAGGACATTCCAGCTCTCGATAGATTTAACGTGCATCGCTGCCCTACACGGCGGGTCTTTTGTGACACTGGGCTCGAATTCGAGACATGCCAACCATGATTCGATATCTTGACCACCTGGTACCCCGGCCACAGGTCCGTCGCCAAAAGCCCTCAAGCAGTTGAGTAGAGAAGAGAGAGAGAGAGTGCGAATTTAATATCCCTGCACTTAATTAAATTATATGAAATTTAAGGAATACTTGAAAAATATTAGAAGTTGAATATATATATATATATATATATATATATATATATATATATATATATATATATTAAAAATTATAATCTAATGATAATTTTAAATATCTAACGAATTATTAGCATTTATGGTAAATATATGTTTTTCAACTGAGTAGGTGAGACACGTATCAATATCTTTTCCGAAATTCCAATGCAGAATTTCAGTGGAGCTAATACAAAATTCCTAGTTTTGCATGGTTAAGATTATAAAAATGTCCAAATTTTTTAATAACCTTTTCTTCAGTCAACCACTAGTGGAACATGAATGATGAGGGATTATGCATAAATATATATTTTTTTAACTTGAATTTATAAAGGATCTTTATATTTATTTATATGCCAAAATGTTAACTGTAAATTTGTCCAGATGCTTTTAAATACTCTTTATTTGAAGATTCAAGTTCAAAAATATAAGCTTGTAGTTAAAGTTCTCTTTGAATGAAATTAATGTTCAGACATTCAAAATTCAAATATAATTTGTTATCTGAACAATACAAAACAAGGGAATCTATGTAAGATGCCCTGAATACCTGGCTTTAAAATTATGAAAAACTAAAAGATTTAAATAGGGTTTTTTTTAACAATGCATAAAAATTTTTTGCAAATAATGTAATACAGAAGCTTAAAAATTATTCATGTTTATAAGTGTCCTAAATTTTAAAAGATTTTAAATTTTGAACCTCTTTTTTTATTTTCACACATAACAAAATAATCATTTTTAAAAAAAATCCCTCAAGGTATTGATTAAATATTATTCACAGCCACTTACACAACAGCCAAAGTAACAACTAATCGTTGGTCGACTTTTCGCGGCCAATACTATACTACTCTGCTACGTCAAAACAAGCCAAAAACACTTTAGGCTAGTGACTCCCTATTTATAGGCCTCGAGGATCTTTCGAGAAAAATCCACTTTCATCATAGATCGAGATGTTAGTTTTATTTCTCCACTAATTTCACCAAAGATGGTAATAAAAATGGTCGCCAAAATGATGTCAACGTGGCTCTTTCACCCAGATTTCGCCAAGTATCCATAGAATCTCCATTATAATGTAAGGAACGGCATTTGTTTCAAATATTATAATTTTAACATGAAATAAATATAACATAGAGTAATATAAACCTATTATACATCCAGATATAAATAATTTACACTATTTTAAAAATTCAGTACAAAAATTCGTAACACTATGTATTACAGAGTACAACATACTTCTCCGTAACTCCTGTTAAAATTTATCTTCATACTATTTGCATTAAAAATATATTTATTAATGGCTTGCTTAATATTCATTATGTGACCACCGGGAGTTACAAAAGCTTTCAAACCACATCTGCAACTCCAACTTTCATTTTTCTATCTAGAACTAACAAGAAGAATTTTAATAACATTGTGTATGCATATACACATATTCAACTTACACCAAACTACTTTTAATGTATTTTTTACCGGCAGGGGTCAATGATTTTAAGGACAACGAACAAAGTTAAATTTGCAATTCGAACGTGATTTGTTTTGAATTTTATTTCTGCTCTGCATATTCAAAAAGGGAAAATAAATAATGTTCTAGAAATTTTTGAATGATGCCAAGACAAGAACGGATGTTTTTGCTTGCAGCCCACTAACTTAAACATACCTTTAAAGTGTACTACATAATTCAATGAACGCCTCAACGTTTTCTGTTAGTTTATGGTTGCAATTTCTGCCGAAAACTCGTTATTTACTACTCAATAATATATATATATATATATATATATATATATATATATATATATATATATAATGTTTTTCTTAAACTTGCCTGCCGTTAGCTTGTGAAAGTGTTATAAAACGTTCAAATACAAAATTTAATATAATAATCTTGTAACTTTTAAAAACTATTCATTTCATAATAATAAGGTATTAGCAGCAGAAAAACAAATTATGAGTTTGTTTTAAGGTGTATTTGCCTGTGTAAAGTAAAATATGTATATAATATACTTTTTACCTAATTAATCGGCGATGAATTCTTATGTTTAAGATTAATTATATACATATATGACTGCAACTTGGCACTTAACTAATTAGAACAAAGAACCTTCAGCGCACAACTCGTATTAAACTCAATTATTATCTCTCTAAATCTACAGAAAGTCCTGCAGGCATTTGAGTTTCTAGGAATCCTTACTCCCGTATCTGGCAAAAAAGTATATTTGAGGAGATGACATAAGTGAAATTTTCATGCTTTAAGAAGCTTCATGGTTATTGGAATTCTATCTCTAAATAGTGCGCTCTTCCTTTAAATTACACTTCTCAATGTAAAATCGCTACTCGTCGGTAAAGAGTTCACTCTATCTTTTTTATTACTCCATTAATTTTTAAGCTTAACTTTCCAGAGATTTCCACACACAGAGAGACCTGACACACACACACACACACACACACACATATTATATATATATATTGTTGTTGTTGTGTGTGTTCCTAATGCCACCTGTCTGACGTACTCAGATCAAGGCACACGAAATTCATCATGACATGGGGCTAGAGGTACGCCTGTCGTTGGCCTACAGCACCATACAGGTAACAGTACGATTTAGGTCGGCAAAATTCCCCGATGGGACGATAGATGGCGACACCACCTCTACCTCCTCGTCCACAATTTTTGCATGGTAACTGAAGGGGGATTGAAATATTCTCCAGTCTCTAAGCTCGTGACTCAGCCTACAAGATTACGGACCCACTGATTTGACGAGCACGTACTCTGTGTGTACTCGGAGGGTATTTGGTGGCATCGGGCATCGAACCCAGGCTATCCGGTCTGAAATTCGATGCTCTATCCACTAGGCTACCCCCACGGCCACACACACACACACACATATATATATATGACAAGTTTCTTGAGCCAGAATCAGACTTAGATTTAAAAGATCTTTGTTTGATGAAATCCAAACAAGTTCTGACGTTGAGAGGAGAGAGAAAATAGAACGCCAACATGAAAACTAAGCACTTAAAACACCGATGAGGTAAGTATCGCGAATTTTATTATTGTACTTGGAAGTTAATACTGACATATAAGGCTATTATATCTAAAGATCTGGAATTAGACATGTTTATTGGCTAGTCCATATGTTCGAAAGAAAAAGATGAGTGATTAGTTTGATACTTGAAGTTGAAATGAAAAAGACGAGCTAAGTGCTAGATAGGGAATTTAATTTTTAATCTAATATTTAATTATAGTTACACACACAGATATATATATATATATATATATATATATATATATATATATATATATATATATATATATATATATATATAAGTATGTGTATATATATATATATATATATGTATATATATATATATATATATATATATATATATATATATATATATATATATATATACTTATGTGTATACTTATTTAAATATCGTTTAATTCAGAAAAAAACTTAATTTGCTGAAAATTAAGTTGAAATCATTGAATTGTTTCTAAAGCTAAATATTCATCAAATGTTTGTTAACTTATAAAAATCAGCTGCATATAATGTTCAATATTTTAGTGTTAACAAAACTATTTGAATCAGAAGCTTTTGTTTTCTTTAAACTATAATTGTTTGTATTTTACACTAAAATGAATTTCAAATCGTAAACATTTAATAAAAGTGATTACATTAGAACGAAAGAACAAAACTATATTTTCACTTAAGTATAAAAACTGTTAAAAATTTATTTTTAATAACTTTTCTTGAATGTATTAACTTTGGGAAACTCATATTCTCAAAGGGTTTGAAGAAATACCCTTGTATTTCTACTTATGTATTTTATCACTTACCTAAAATCCCATGACAGCGTAAAACAATACAACGACCAAATAATTTTCTATTGTCCTTATTCTCTATATTAAAACTTTTTGCTATTGCTATAAAAATTTATAAGTCAAATATATTATAGTGAATCAAAGGCCCTTTTGAAAAACCTTCTTAAGTTGAATTACATAACTTAAACCCAAATATTTGTTCTTAATTAAGAGGATTATTTTAAGAGGTCACTTCACGAAAATCCATGAAATAATCGATTTTTCAATTTGATTGAAACATAAAATACCATTCTTTTTCTTTCTAATGCAGTTTAAATTTTTGCTCTAGCTTAATTAGAAGTATTTTTAATATTTTTTTAAAAGTTGTTTACATCTGTCAAACCCCAAAACACCTGATTGCCACGCCCTCTCAAATCAAAACAAGACACATGCTACTTTTCAGCCTTATCAAATGGTTTAAATTGATTAAAAGAATTTATTTTGATCAGCAGCTTATCCAGGAAAGAAGTGAAGTGAATAGTTATAGATGTTTGTTTACTTACAGCCCATTTTTTACCTCTTTAAATGCAACGGATTTCTGCGATTGTTTTCAATAGTGTTTTCCATCAAAAACATTAATAAAACATTTACAAAACGTTTTTTAAACTCTGTTAAGCAATAAAATGTTTAAAAAACGAAAGAGTTTGGAAATAAATATACAACATTCCAAACTTTTATGGATTTAAATGTTGATAAGTCAGACAATTTCAACATAAATAAATCTCTCAGCTTTAAAATCTAAGTTAGGTAAGTTTAATAAAGAGTATGTTTCTTTTTTAGATTCATTTGAATGTTTCTGTGAAATTCCTGACATTATACTGTTCTTTTGTGCTTTGAAACAACATTAATTACATAAAATTAATGTAAAAAAACCAAGGTATTCACATAAATTTTGGTCACCAAATCTAGGGGTTGGCTACAAAATTGTTAATATGTTGTAACTTTTGTGGTCTTATTCAAACATTTCTTATTACCAGGTTTTCTAAAACAGTAGTTAATCAAAAAAGGTACAAAATTATATGAAGTGGACACAATAGAATTTCATATGCTATGAGGTCTATTTAAAAAGTAGCAGTTGCAAAAAATATTTTGCGGAGTTATGCATTTGTCACTTACACCATAGTGGTTTTGTGATTCCATGCATACATTAAATAATGTGACAGAGAAAGTAACCAAAGTGTCTATGGCTTTAGCTGCTGCCGAAACAATATTTAATAATGGATAACCAAATGTACCAGTGGCTATCAATGGTACCTGGCTAAAAATAAGCTATATATTTCTAAATGGTGTTGTTACAGCGGTTAGTTTGGACAATGGGAAAGTTGTTGATGCTAAAATATTATCGCAGAAATGTTTGTGTAATTTTAACAGCGATGTACATAGCAATGAGTGTTCGGCAAGTTACATTGAAAATAGTAGGGGAATGGAAGTTGAAGCGGTGCATTTTTTTTTTTTTGTATCTCTCATCACTCGCAGACATTACACAATTTACGATATACACAATATTTGGACTATATGGGAACTCTAAAGCATACAAATCAGTTTTAGAATCTAAAGATATGTCAATATTGAACAATTAGAATGTGTTAATCATGTTGAGAAAATGATGGGGACATGACTTAGGGTCTTAAAATTAAAATTAAAAGACAGAAAGCTTAAAGACAAAAAATCTCTAGGATGCCGTAATGGCTTGACAGATGCTGAAATAAACAAATTGCAAAGTTGCTATGTTTTGGCTGTTCAAAACAACTCGGGAAAATTTGTCAGCCATAAGGCAAGCTATATGGGCTATAATTTTTGATAAAATGTTCACAGGTTTGAATCTACGACACGGTTTATGCCCCATGGGTTGTGACTTGTGGTGTAGATTTTATATGTCCACATACTGAAAGGTTACACATACAAGCATAAACACGACTTACCTATTGTAATTAGGAATTACATAAAGAAAGTATTTAGAGGTCACTAATCTTGAACATTTATCTGGATGCTTGCTTGATAAAACTCAAAATATTAGTGAAAGCGGAAATAGTTTTGGGTGTATAATTCCAAAAACTGTATTTGTGCAATTGGGAACTTCAAAAACTATAGTACATGAAGCTATATACTTATATAATTAAAGCTTCATTACCAAATTGAAAGTTTTAGATGTATTAAACATTCAACACCTGAATTTTACCAATGTCGAGCATTGCAAAAAGTAGATCATCCGTGTATTAGGAAAGCAGAATAGTCAGTTTTACAATGAACCAAAGAAGCCAGAATTAAAAACAAACAATTAAAATGTAGGCAAGAAGATGATCTTGCAGATGACACTAGCAATCCAAGGTATAGTTCTGGTATGCATTAGTTAATAGTAAGTTTGTACTTTAAATCACTATTTCTCAAAAGTGTAAATTTCAACACAAAAGGAACATTTTTGAAAAATCTACTTATTTTACAGCCTTGAAACTTTGCACATATGTTAACACTATACAAATAAATATTTTAATGAGAGATTTTGTCAAAAAAATTATTCAAAAAATATTTATGGATTAAAATGTACAAGAATTTTCATCGTTTTAAAATTTTTGACGTGCTACTCCACATATGAATTTTTTTAAAAAAAACTAATCAAAATTTTTAAAAAGCTCCCATTAAAATAAAGAAAACAGTGCAATAAATGTACAAAAAATTCATGACTGTGAAACTGGTCAGTTTTTAAAAAATGTTCCTTAAACTTGGTCATTTTTAACATTACGGAGATAGGGAAAATGCTGCGTGAAGTGACCCCCTTAAGAAAAAATAGTTGACTGACAAAGTATTAATTAATGATAACGTAATGAAGATATTTATTTATTAAAATATCGTACTATATATGGAAGATCAGTTAAAAGCGATTGTTGAAATTCTAGATGCAGTCTGGAATAATGAAAGAAATCCTGACTAATTAATATTTTGAATTTAAAAGTGTATCCTTCTCCTTCTCACTCAGACATTTAAGCAAAAATAAATAAAACTTTACTTACTATACTGTCCTAATTAAGGTACCCGATTACGTTCGGAACTGTAATTTTAGAAAGAGCGCATAAATGGATAATTTTCATTATATTTAGTTTCACTTAGATTAGAATACATGCATAAATCTGTTTCAAGGATACATTTTGACAATAAAAAATATTTAAATGCAATACTTCGGCAAAGAATTAACATAGAATAACCTCTTTTCAAAACCTCCTTTTGTGAAAAATGCTTCGATTATAAAAATATTTTACCTGTACATAGCTGTGACCTTTGTCTAGAGGCTCAACTATGATTTTTTTTTTAAAAATTCACATTATTTGCAAAGTTACAACCAATTGAAATAATTATCAGTGTTTTTTTTTCTTAAAATGTCTTCCCTTTGATGTCGTAAAACATGGATAAACCAACTTCTAAGTTATATATTTAGAAAAATTCTAGTTGAGATTCTGTACAGTGGTTTGAGCTATACACAGGCAAAATATTATTATAATAGAAGCATTTTCAAAAAAGGAGAATATTTTGAAAATGGGTCATTCTATGTTCCTTTTTTGTTAAAATAGTGTACATAATTTTTTTTCATTGTAATATTATTCTTAAAATAATTTTATATACATTTTCTAATCTAAATAACACTAAACATCATAAATGTTATCCATTTATACGCTTTTGCAAACTTACGGTTCCGAACGTAGTCGGATACCTTAAAAAGGGTAACTATTTTTTTTCTTGCCTGAGTTGGAATGTTATTACCAGTTATTTCCCGAACTGCCTTATACCGGCTATATCCGCTCAAAAGTAATTTGCCGGATCGAAATTGACTATAATTTACTCATTTGATTGGTTTTAGTACATTAATAGTTCAGTTTTGAGCCTTTCAGTGTGATAGTCGGTGGTTATAATTTTGTATTCCGCATAACACTTGTTCTACACACACGCCGAAGCGTTCTAAAAGAATCTTTCTTAATGAACACACTTCTATGACTAAGAGAGATACAGCTACGGAAGTTGATGTGGGTAAATCAAGTATTTCAAGAATTTTAAGAATATTTCAGTTTTCTTGATCATCGTCTCCAAAAAGAAAAGGAAAATGTGGGCTCAAATAGAAACCTACTCCAAAGATTGATAAAATACTAATACGAAATAGTAAGACAGTCACTGTGACCTTCGAAAGAATTTATTGGATTATGGTGCTGATTTGAGAGAAAGGCTCTCGAAATTAGGTGTAATGCATCAAGACTGATGAAAAAGCAATTTCAAACTCAGAAAACGATGGAAAGGTGTTTAGCATAGGGCAGAAATATCTGATCCTGGGATGCTAACAACTTGGAGAAGGTAATTTTCATTGAGGAAAAACATTTATTTGTGCAAGGATACAAATTAAGTGCAGTTAGACGAAGGGAAGTTGAAACTCTGCTGTCAGATCGTATTTGATCAGACCAGACCATCATACTATAAAACACCCTTCTAAGGAGATGTTTCAGGGCTTTTTGGACAACAAATGGTAATTGAAGCTTATTTCCTTTTGAAGGCATGACGAATTATGTCAAATGCATAAAAATATTACGCAGTAGAATTGTTCAATCCATCTATACCTTCATACATTTGGCGGAAAACTTTAACTTGATTTGGCATATTAATGCAATTCGATATTGATCCAAACTTTTATACAGGAAAATATAAAAAAGTGCTTAATTGACCTGGTATTTCACCAAACCTATTGAAAATTTATGACTTATTCTCAAGAATCATTTAGCTAAGATGAATTGCACCGCAAAAAGACAAATGATAAAAAGTGCTATACAAGAGTAGTTCTAAAACGATGAAGTTGAGAACATATGCGCTGCTTTAGTGGAATCAATACCAAGACGAGTAGAATTCATATCGGCTATAGGAGGACATACTTCGTACTAATAGCGAGATTTTCTGTTTACTTAAGGCAGTGCTTCTCAAACTTTCAATACTGGTGCCCCCCTTTTCGATCACAATTTTTATCGCGCCCCCCCTTATACATTAATAATGTACTGAATCCAATAATAATGCACTTTGATGCTAAAGCTACAATAGGCGATCTTAATTATAAACCATACAAATTAGTATCATAAGTATTAAATTTTGTATACTACTTTTAAGTAATAAATAAATAAAAAATAGGATAATTATTATGTAAGTTATTTTTCCTTTCTCTAATTTTTAAATTGAACATATTGCAAATGCGGTGGCTGCTTAGAAGACAAAATATAAATATCTGCTAAATATAGAAAAAGAACTAAGAGGGTCAATTTCTAATCATAAGCATTCCTTATAACAACTTTGCTTTGCAAGACAAGCCCATGGAATTCATTAATACTTATTAAACTTGTTCTTAATTTAGTATTAATTAATTAGTTATAAGCTACTATGGAGCACTGAAACATTAAAAGTATACCGGCTGAAGTACCCGCTTGCACGAGTTCATTTATAAGAAAATAAAGCATTATTGAAATAATCGCTGAATTTTGTAAGGAGAGTAAAGCCAAGTGCGCGACAATGTTTACAAAAATGCACAATGATTTTTTTAATGATTGCTCAAAGTATAATTAGTTTAAAGCGGACTATAATTTTTAGCCTTACAGAATTATCATTTAGAATTGGTGTTGAATAATGAACAATAATATAAAATTCATACGAAGAATAATTGTATTATTTTTAATATTTAAAGCGAAAAGACTTCAACATGTTTTAATCCTGGAGCAGGCGCGCACTTGATACTAATGGTCCAGCGGGGTTATTGAGTCACCCCAATCCTTTTTTTTATAATTATTTTTATAGTACACAATAAAAATCGTAATTCCAGTGAATAATTTACTTATGAGAAAATATACTTACCTACTTTCAAGGATTTTTCAATTTTTCTTTGGTAACATATAAACAGTTTTGCCAGAATTAACGATTTCGTAATCTGTGTGTCCCGCGTAACCACTTCCGTGTAAAAAGTGTATTCATTATGATAATATATATGTTACTAATAAAAAATTTTGTAAAACGTTTTTCGTTGTGCTTTATATATTTTAGAATACTCTTAAATATACTCTCTCCGTGGTTTTCCAAATATCATAAAACTCTTTTCATGGAAAAAAGCGCAACAGGAAAATACATTGCTTACAACTTCCCTAAATGAGAAACAAACACACATAAGAGATGGGTCATAACTAACTGTACCAATACCTTAGAAGGTCAAACAGATTACAGCTATAATGTGCAGTATTTCAAAAATAATGACAGTGATGAATTTTTTTTTTGTTCCTAAATTTTTTCGATTCTGGGTCCGGAATCTGTTTTTTCTCTGAATGAGAAGTATGTTAGGATTAAAAAGTTAGCGAAATAAAAAATCTCTCATCAGTGGATTACAGCAAATCAAATAAAAGTTTTCTTGTTTGGCTATAGGATCAAAGATAGCTAATTAGATATGGAAGATTTTTTTATTTTTGATGACTTAATATCCCTCGCGCGTGCGTATAAATTATATCAGAGTAAAAGAGCTTTTTTTATTATGTCTGAAAGCATTTTGTTTTAATTCATTCTAGTAAATTAAATATTTTTAGATCTTTTATTTTTGATATGCTCGCGTCCCCTTTAGGGGGGCGCGCCCCACAGTTTGAGAAACCCTGACTTAAGGTGTGTTAAGATTAAAAACAACAGTTTATGAAAAAATTGTTGTTTAGCATTTGTCCCAACTAATTCGAAGAATATAGTATATTCAAGTAAACTCCAAACATATTTCGTGGTTTGAATACCTATAAATATTATTGGAAAGTTTTACTGCAGAAATTCAAAGCTATGTTACTTCTTTGTCTCAAAAAATTCAATTTAAAAACTGCAATATGTATATATTGAGCTCTAATTACAAAAATGTGCCTACAGGCCTAATATTAAGGCAATTTAAAATGAACATTTATCGTAATGAAACATATATTAAAATTTTGTTTCTTTGAAAAGCAATGAGTTTTAATAAATTAAACTTGTATGTGTGTGTGAAAGAGAGAGAACACAATTTCCCTCAATGTTGTCTTAAAAGTAAGTCTACTTAAAGTTACTAAAAAGATTACATTTTTACTAAAAGTAGCCGAAATTTTGTAAATAATAGCTATTTATGTTGATTTCTATGGTTTCAGGAAGCTGAAGCTTAGAGTAACCCAATGTATGAAGAAAAGAGAACTCACAGTGTGCTCATTTATTTAAAAGATAACGACACCTGTCAAATTCACGATGAAGTGATGGCTGTTTGGAAAATGACGACCTACCATATCATACTATTGCGAGGGGGAAAATTAATTTGCAAACTGGTGCCATGTCCCTTACATACCATTCATGAATTGAAGACCTTTTTTCATGGTCATTGCTTCCGCAGGAAGTGCAGGTTTTTGTCCTATTAGATCGAAGAGCAAGTATCAAAATAATAGTAGCGTCAGTGAGTTGAAAAATATTCTGAAATTTCACATATCAAAGATGTCAGAGCGCTGGGTTTTATGATAGTTAACTTCTCAAAAGCAAATACAGCATGACTTGTCAAAAAAGATATTGAATCTTTTAGAGCTGAAATAGGATGAGCGTTTAGATCTGGATGATTTAAAATCTATAAAATTCATCCAGATACTAAGCAAAGGATCAAGGAGAAACGCAACAACTCACCTCCGCTCCTCCGAAAAAAGGTCGAGATACAGAAGTCTGAAAAATAAATAATGCAGTTGGTATTTTTGAGACTGTCGTGAAGTCATTTTAGCAGTCCTGATTTACTACTTTTGTGTTTATATTACTCTACATATAAATAATTTTTGAGGTGCATTTTCGTGGACAGAGTCTGTGACGCTAGGTCCCGCTGCCAAGTAACATAACCACTAAACAAAAAAGTGAACACTTCTATCCGTAGGCTGTTACTTACTTATGAAGATACCATCAGAAATGGCACGAAGTTGTAACCAATAAACGGGGTGGTATGATTGTTAAGTGAGCTCATATTCCTGATGACATTGCACCTGTTTACTCATCTTGAGGCATGTTGAATCGAAGTGATGAAGCTTTGAAATTGCGCCGCATCTATCTTATTTTTTTCCTTATCTTGCACCAAGTTACTTTTTACTTGTCACTAGAACTGAAAATATTGGAGGTTTGAAATCACAAATGAGGCCATTTGAGATGAAACAATGATTTCCAGCAGATTCTGCTGAGTTCTACAATAACGCATTTCAAATGGTCAGGGAAAATGCTATAGAAATGTACAACTCAGGATGGAGAGTTTGTAGAGCAATCGAAAATAAACAAAAATTAAATTTTTATCTGGATGTGTTTTTAGTAATCAACACCATTTTACGATATCACATCGTTAGTTAGCAAAATGTTACATAAAATATTTTGTAACTTCCATCATTAATTTGAAAATTGGGTATAAATCTCAAAAGTTTGCTGTGGAATTCCCAAACACAATGTATATATTTAAAGTATATAATTAAAAGTTTGGTAATACACAAGGGAAGAGAATATCACTGTCTTTGAAGTTAGACAGCAACTTTCGTAGCGTGGCAAACACAAGTAAAATGACAAAAGGGGTAACTATTACTGAAGAATCGATTGCCCTATCTGGAGCCTTAAGCGCTTGTTATCTTAAAAAATAAAGATTTAAGTCTCGCTGAAAATATAAACGAGTCTTTTCGATAGGAGGAATATCTTGCTTTTCTTATCAAGTGATTCAACGTTATTTCTGAAAGAAAGATATTCCTAAAACTCTTTATGTTTCTAGAGATTTATTCAGCCTTACAAAATTTTCAGCTACAATTTAAAAAGATAAGAATGCATAAATTGAAACAATTAGTGAAAAGGCATTTTAAAAAGTTGTAAGAGATTATTTGACATCAACTTAAAATTGTTTAAATATAACTATTATGTTTTTGCATATTTTTTCTGTTCATTTACTTAATGCATTTGAATGGCTAGTCATCGAAAAATAGCTTTGTAATGAAAATCCTTGTAAATCATATTTTACTTGCAAAATCTTATATTTTAGAAATAAATTTTACACATTGTGAAACAGAAATGAATAAAAATTAATTTATTTATTGTGGAAATTAATTCAAAACGTATGCAACCCAAATACTACTTGGAATATTTTTGTTATGAAAATAATTATTCTTTAAAAATATTAATTACCAATTTATATAATTATGCTTTTCGAAAACAATTTTGCTAATCTTTATTCGCTGTTTTACAAGTAGATTTTATGTAAAAATGCTATTTCAAACTTTTAATCAGTGGACAAAGAATTAAATATTTATTAAATGTGAGATTTAATAACTAAAAAAAATATTTTTTAAAAGAATTTTTGTGATACGAGCACATATTAAGATTTATTCATATTGAATTTTGTCTTAATTGAGCATAAGTTGCATGCTTTAAAATTTAAAATACCTTGTCTCTTAAAATATGAATCATGAATAAAATGTGTCTTATTTGTTGAATAAAAATAGAAATTGGCTTAAATAAATCTCGGGTGCGGCTTATTAACCTCTCATGTTTGAAAAGGCAGTTTCAAACAAACAAAACAAGATACAGAGAAAAGTTTTTTATTTGTGAACAACATATACGGTATCATTTTACTTTAATTGGTTTTAAAAATAATGTCTGCTAAATGGCATCCTCCAATGGTGACACATTGACGAAGACTTTCCTGAAAGTTCTTCAGAACATTGGAACTATTTTGTTTTAGTCTGATAAAGTCCACTACCACTTGTCGGGCACTGTGAATCAACAAAATTTAGATACTGGATAGCAGAAAACCCTCAGCTGCTTCACCAACGACTAATACACAATCCTCGTGTGACAGTCTTGTGCGTCGTTGCTGAATTTGGTGTGGGGGAGCCTTTTTTTTCGAAAGATAACTTCAGATCGCTACTGTCACATGATCGAGACCTTCCTCCGAGCAAACCATGAAGAAACAGAAATCTATTTTCAACAAGACGGAGCCATAGTTCACAAATCGCAACGTTCGCTGACATTTCGAGAGTTGTTTCCTGGACGTCTTCTCCCTTTGCAAGAAGATATCGTCTAGCCCTCAAGGGAAGTCACCGGACTTATCGCCTTGTGATCTTTTCTTTACGAACATTTAAAGGCACAAGTGTACCAACATCGTCCTACAACCCTGCAAGCACTAAGGGAGGCAATCACTCAGGGACAGTAGCTGCCATTCCACCGGGAATGACACGAAGAGCTATGGACAACTTTCGGGAAGGATTTCATCAATGTGACGCCAGTTGAAGACGCCATATAGTGGACATAATTTTTAAAACCATGTAATGTAAAATAGCTTCGTATTTTTTGTGCACAAATAAAAGACTACTCTCAGTATATGTTGTGTTTGTTTGTAACTGCCTTTTGCAGCAGAGAAAGTTAATATGCCGCACCCTGTATATTGATTTTTGGTTTTCTTTTATTCTTAAAAAAGTTGACAAATATTTTAACAGTGTGTCTTAGAAATAAAATTTTCCATACCTCACTTCAAATATTAATTCTGTAAAATCTTCTAAATAAATAAATAAAAAAAATATTTTTTTTTCTTTTTTTTTTTTTTTTAAATGTTAGGAAAAATTATTTTTAAGCAGATTTGAAGAGAGGGAAATCATAAATTGAAGTTATTAAAAATTATTTTCTCATAAAATATAAATAAAAAACTCTTCAGATTAAGCATCATGAATTTATCAATGTTTTTCTTTTTAAATAATTTTTTTGTATCCTCAATGCGCTTTCGGTGTAAATGGTATCCCCCTTCTACATTTCTCTCTGTCTGCAAAACAAAACAAAACAAAAAATAAATATGAAGACAGAAAATTACTTAAGGCATTGTATCATGGGGAAAGGATTATGAATCCCAGGGGAGCAATATAATAAAAAGAAATGTATTTATGGTACAGAGGAAGGTATTATGAGTAGCTGGAATATTTTCAATGCACAGTGTTTAAAAAAATCGACTATGAGTTACGTCGCTTGCATTTTGAGAAAAAATGATTATACTAATAATGATTAATTAATAATGATCATATATTTTTCCCTACAGGGTTCACATTTCATTAACATCAAAATATTCAAACATTGTTGCCGTTTATTTTAAATATCCTGTTTCAAAAATATAGGATACTTTTTATTCAATAACAGCAGGTATTTAAAATATTGTACTTGTTTAATACAAAACTCTTATGTAATATTTTTTTCTGAACTTGTGATGCCTATTATAAGTATTATTTTCGTTCAAAAGTTAAACGTTTACCATACTTTAAAATTAAGAAAACTATGTTGACATGTGTCTACCACTTTCACGTTAAATTCATTGTAATTTTTTAAGCTTGTAAAAATATATAAAAGAACATAACATAAAAATTTACAATAAACATAAGATAGAAAATAAAATAAAATGTACAGAGTAATGTTCAAAAATATTTTCAAAGACAATGGCTTAGCGAAGCACATTTGAGTCCCTCTCAAATTCAGGGGTTTGGCACCATAGTTGGATTTCACAAAGGTTAGGTACTTGGCGGCAGTCAGGCTTTGGGCCTCCTAAATCCCTCCTCAATGCGGGGTTTGTGTGGTGGTACGTTGCGCCACTGCTCAAAGATGTAAATATTTAGTTGATCAGAATATTTGCACTTACTTTTAGAAGTATTTTTCAGCAAATTTGAGGAGAATAATTTATTCGATGAATCAAATGATGAGGCTCAAAATGATGAATTCAAGCAAGTTTTTGTCCCCCTATGCGAAAGAAAAGGTATTTGAGATGCATTTTCAAACAATAACTCAGGTAATTAGTAATTTACATCAGAGTAAGAGAATAATTATTCACATTTTGGCATGTCCTCACGAAAAAACTGTGTTCAACAAAGACAAATACTTCCCTTGTTCCTAAAATCTAGATCTTGGCATTTATCCCAAGAAATGCATAGCAATGTATTAAAACATTAAGGATACACACGCCAGTAAATCTCTGAAAATCACCTGAACTAAGCCTATATTAATATTTTATCACAAACTCCAAAAAAAAGCGTCTTGAGCGTATCTTCAGTGGTTTTGAAAATCTCTCAGGATGGAGTGTGATATAAAGCTGCTTCCCATACCTGAAGGAATAAGAAAACGTTAAACAGAATTTAGCTCGTCAGGTATTATTGCTGGTAACATAAAGGAAATATTACATTAAAAAACTTAAGGAAAGCAAAAAATGTTACAAAGTAAGTAATACATGAAAATTGAAATGCTTATTAGGCAAGTACACATTACAACGTAAATTATAAGCAGAGACGTGTAACAGCAGTATGTAGTATATATATATATATATATATATATATATATATATATATATATATATATATATATATATATATATATATATATATATAAATATATACACATCATATATATATATATATATATATATATATATCTTTACATATAAAAATCTGTGCATGTGTTTGTCACTAAACTCCTCCTAAACGGCTGTTAGTTAAAAAGATATTAATTAAAAACATTCAAAAAATACAACTCAACATTAACAACGATATCGTTATAAACACACACAAGTATTATAAAAAAAATTAAATCAATTCCTACTTAGATCAAGCAAGAAAAAAATTATTTTAGCTACTTTTTATTACATAGTTGCATTTAATATAAATATGTATATACATATGACAAAATCACAACATTATGTGGTAATTAATTTTTATTTATTATCATTTAAGTATCGAATTGTCATCCAAAACAAACGTGTATATAAAATTTCCTATCAACTGAATGCTTTAGCACGTGAGAAAAAAAAAAAACCTTTTTCAAATTTTGACCTAAGTCGCCAATGTGGTTGCATTTGTAATTTTTAAATAATTAGTTTTAATCAATTAATTTTTATTAATTATAATTAAATCATTGTATTGTCATCCAAAATAATCATGCAGATTACATTTCAGCTCAATTGAACACTTTAAAATGTATTTTGTTAACGATTGAAAATTCCACCAAGATGAATAACAAAAAAAAAAAAACAATAAAAATAAAGATAATATATATAAACAAACAAACAAACAAATAAAATATGTATATAGGTAGTGAACTAATAGTAGGAATTGAAAAAGACGTAAGTTGGCGTCGAAAATTGATTTTCAGCCAAACAGGCCAAACACGGTCTTTATTGTTACGAAAATGCAGACGCGATTCACGTTTTTTATCTTTTTTAATTAAGATATTTTGAAATTAAGTTCTGTGTACAGGACAACGTCTGTCGGATCGTCTAGTGTATATATATATATATATATATATATATATATATATATATATATATATATATATATATATATATATATATATATATATATATATATATATATATGGGAGTCGAATAAATCTTCGAATAAAAATCATACTCTTCAAAAGGCGGGATTTTAGATTGGCGAGGTGGTTGTCTAGGGGTAAGTATTTAAGGGTGAGTGATGAATTAATTGAATCAAAGTCATTTAAACACAGATACTTCATTTAAGTAAAAAATAATTTATTTAAAGTTAAAGGGAAATATTTACATAAGGGGATATTTACAAAGAGAAAGACACGTTGGAATTAGGTTAATTGAAAGTTGAGTTATACCTTTAGAAGACGAGGAAATTAATTACCTTTCTCATGCTTGGACGTTAGGACTGGTGGTATCGAGCAGGGCGCGAAATGTGCTAAGGACGTGACGTGTTGAACCGGCGGTGGTTAGTAGGCCTCTGCCGAAAATTATTTAAGCCCATGCTACGAAAGCTCACTAGACGGCGCTGCTTCGGAATGTAGTAATAAATAAAATTGAGATTAATGGTCCTCTGAAAACGATATGACTCAACCGTTTAACAAAATGTTTTAAAGGGAAAATCCTACAAAATCACCCTCTCCTGACAGAGCTGGTCTCTCAGCTCTTACAAAATGTTGAGAGCTAAAGTACTTTAGATATAAACTATTTTTAGTTACAACTAAAAATTTGATGATTATTGGAATGTGGATGCAATAAAGACAAATAATACGAGTCTTAAAGATAATAAAATAAAATATTACAGATGAAAAGATGTATACCTAAGGTTCACAATTCAGGACCTAAACTAAAGCATATAAAAACAAAATATTCTATATTGTGATCTACAATTAACTAAACCATGGAAAAAAATCCTTCGTATGAATAGAAAGATAAAGAATAATACGAAAATATATTAAGGGGACTCGGCACCTTTTTTCAATTTTTTTTTATTTAAGGGTTTTAAAATATTTTTTTGTATATTATTAACAGTTACTACTAAACTAAGAAATTTCACCATGAAAAAAATTCCTAAATTTAAAAAAAAATTTAAAATTTAAAGTTTTTAAAAAATTTTTACCGATTTTCAAAATTCTTCTTCTTTTACAATTATCATTATTTTGACACCAAAATTTTTTTTTGGATTTATTAGACTATGAGTAATAACTTTAGGGATCGATTTTGCAACAAACAAATTAGTTTTGGAAAAAAAAATAAAATGTAAACATTAATGGAAAAAAAGCTAAAAAAACATGACTTCTGCTACATTTTCTTTTATAAAATTTTTTTTTTATTCAAAATATTGAAAATGGATCCCTAATTTAATTAAGCACATTGTAATAAAGATACACACCAAAATTCAAGTTGTTTGATAAATATCTGTAGAAGTTTTGTACTTTTAAAGACCATGATTTCATGAAAAAACTCGAACTGAGAAAATGCATTTTTAAGAATACCAATCAGCAAATATATATCAAAACAATGTTTAAATTTTGTAATAATTTTTCAATATGTTGTATAAATATATACCTTTAAAATAAAACATAATACAATTCAATTTCAAAATATTAAACAAAAATATAAGCTTTTTTAAAGTGCCTGTCTGTGAGCCCAAAATTACGAAAAATAGGAAATATCATTGTGACTTATTTTTACAAGAAACATCTATGAAATATATTAAAAAATAAATGAAATACATGAAATAAATGTAATAAAAATACATGAAATGTACAATAGAAAATTTAAAAGCTTTTATAAAAATAATTTGCTACTTAAATCAATATCTAAAATAAAATAAAGTAAAACAAATTTATGCTAAAATGTATTATTTTTTCAAAACAGGTTTGTTTTAAAATTGGCCTGCGCCATAAGTCATTCCTTCTCTCCTCCTAGCTAATAACTCTTTTTATGTATTGCTTTTTTAATAAGTTTAAGAGCCAGCTTATTACTGGCATTTTGACGACGTTTTCTAAATTTTTGTTTTTGACAATCTAAGATAGTAGCAAGTTGTTTCGTTGAACCTCCAGTAGCTACACCTAATGCTTTCTGTGTTTCTACAATGGTGCGTACTGTACCCTTATTGTATTCGCAGACAGCTTCTGTTACTGCCCGCTTAACACGTCTTTTGTTTACGAAAATTTCTTTCGGACACTTTGCCCAAATCATGCTATGCAAACTTTCGTTTGCATTTTGTGTTCCACATCGAATGCATCTTTCTAACAATTCATTAGATGCAAGTCTTTGATAAATCGGTAGAATTTTTGGAAGAAACTTTTCATTTATTGGTGTTCCTACATTTAATTTATGATTGTTAGGTTTTTCCCCATTAGCAATCGCAGATTGGTAGAAACACCATGAGTTTTCTCCTGCAGGACACTTCGAATGTTGAGGTTTAGCATCTGTAGAAATGCTATGCAACAATGTAGCATATATTGCTGTTTTCATAGCATTCACATCCCCTTTGTTTCTCAAAATAGCCTTTTGGTAGTAAGTAGTTAATTTTTAATCGTGGCTTCTTTCAAACTACCATGAGCTTTACCACCTAAAGAAATACCTTGAGCACGACAGTCTTTTACAGTAGATCTCAAAGCTGTTCCTAACCGCTTACTTACATGATTAATACATTCTTCCTTTTTATCACAATGTCAGGTCCATACACTTTTTCTCGCACAAGTAGTTAAACGTTTTACAACCACCATCGGATAATACTGTAATATAACGGAATCCAAGTGATGTGGATCTTTTCCACAAGGTTAATGCAGCTTCCATTTCCATTGATGTAGATGAGCCCAAGTGATTTATATCACATTCGCTTTTATGTCCTTCATACCATATGCTGAATTCAGCACTTGACTGGCCTAGCTTATTTTTTGCCACAGAGCAATGACGACACACCTTACTCATCACTTCAAAGTCCGGTGAGCATATCTATAACACATCCTACACCGATAAGTGAGGTGTGACCACGTTCCATCAAAACTAACACTTAAGTCTGTGATTTCAGCTCCATTCTCGTACACATTTTTAATTTCTCGGTGGATTTCCGCAAATATGTTTTCAGATGCCAGAGTATATGCATTATCCAGCCGTCTCGCACACTTCCCATATGTAGTTGATGAAAAAGGATCTATATTCATCACCATACAAAATTTTTCTATAGCTGAATAACCTTTCCCAATATGTGAAAAAGCTTGAGTTATTCTCAAATTCACATCATGGCTGGTCTGAACAGACTTTAGAGATGTGTTTACAACAGTTTTGTTTTCATCACAATTGCTACACAATAGTTTTAAATTGTATGAAAATCCCAACTTGGCTCCAAGCTCCAGTTTCAAAGTTTGTTTTTCACAATATTGGCACTTTGCACTTCGAAGAAGATTGTTAACTTGGTTAAAGTCCACCAATATATAATTTCCAATAGCAGAGGTATCCTTTTTTACCACAGTGTTCAATTTTTCCAGGCGTACATTTGAAAAAACTGAATTTTGTTCACTTCACAATCAACTTTCGCTTTACACCATCACTTTTCATTCATTTGCAAAGCACGTACTGAACGTTTTATAAGAGGCATAATTGCGATATCAACTAATAAAATGAATGAATGTATGATTGAAGTAGCATTAAAAATTATGATTGAAGTAGCATTAAAAAATGCTGTTTTAGGTTTATATGAAGTTAAAAACTAATTAAACTAAAAATCACACAGCAAGCGAAAATGGCAAAGCTAATGTAAATAAACAACTTTGCTGATAGTTACAGTCACAGCTTAACGGATTCCTCTGCTTCTCTGTAGTTTTTAATGTAAAATAATGGATTTATTCTCAAGTAAAAAAATGTAAACATTGAGGTGGGCGTGGCATTTAAACTGCTGACAGAGCTGTCAAAATATTTAAAATGCATTTTACTGCGTTTAAAATAATCAGATCGTTTCAAAACTTCCCTCAATTGTACCAAAGGTATCAAACTACATTTTAAACTAAAAATTGAAAAATCGATATTTTCATCGATTTTAGGTTTTTGAAAGGTGCCAAGTCTCCTTAAATGTTACAAGTGAATATAAAATGACTAATGGAAACGAGTGTTACCATAGAACATCTATTAATTTCTCAAGAGGGATATAGTTTGAGAAAAATTAAAAATAATAACAAAAATAAAAAAAATTATATTAAGCGTAAACATGTTTCATCAAATCAGCTGAGGTGGTGGTTGAGTTCGTTCCTTCGTGCTGACCAACCTTTTCCACTGCATACCTATCTTTAGGATTAACTTTCGTTACTTTGTAAGGGCCTAAGAACTTTGGTCTTAGTTTCAGTCCAGCTCCGAATTGGGTTCTTTGGATGGCTACTAAATCACCTTCTTTGTATAAAGAAGCTTTCTTTTTTCTTCTGTTATAAGTCTTTCTATTTTTAGATTGTGGGGTTTCGATGTTCTTTTTTGCATCGTTTCTTAAAAATTCGCGTTGTTCTAGTAATTCTTTCGCCATTTCTTCTAAAAGTAAGTCTTTGTTTAGAATGTCTTCCTTATTACGCATTTTGGTTCCTACTAATAGTTCGAATGGTGTCCATTTTGTACTGCGACACATAGTACTGTTTAGTATTCTCTGTAATCTGTTGACGTATTTGTACCATTTCGTTGAGTCGTCTAATGATAGTTTGATGAGAACTGGAATAAAAGTTCGATGAATTCGTTCAACTTGTCCGTTTCCTCGAGGAACACCTGTTGCTATTTGTAGATGTTGAATGCTCTCTTCATCACCGTAGCCGTTGAATAATTTTGAAGTGAACGCTGAACCTCTATGAGAGATAATTCTGATGGGATTACCAAAGGTTTTCTGTTGTTGTTTTAGCTTTTCGAGGACACTTTCAGCAGACACAGTTTTGAAGGGATATAGCCAAGTAAGTTTGGTAAATGCGTCTACTACGGGGAAAATGTGTTGATAACTTTTGTTTGTGTGGGGTAAAGGACCAATGAAGTCAACATGGTACGTACTTAGAGGAATGCTTTCCTTAGAAATAGGACTCAAAAACCCTTCCTTTTTGACAGGTTTCTTATTAGCTAAGATACATGGAACACAATTAAGTATTACTGTTTTAACGACGTGTGTTAAAATTGGGATAAAAAATTCCTGTTTCACAATTTCTTCTGTTTTTCCTACTGAGAAATGACAATTTTCGTGAATCAGTTTAATTAGTTCAGCTTGCATTGCTTTAGGGGTTACAATTAATTCTATTCCATTTAAGTACTTGTAGAGTATACCGTTTCGCTCAAAAATTATTCTGATTCTTGCTTCTCTAGTAGTGATTTCAATGTTTGGATGTTGTCATGTTCCGCTTGTGCTTTTTTAAGCTTTGAAGATAATGTATCATTGCATACCATCATTACGGGATATCGGCTAAGAGCATCAACATGCTTCATACGACTTCCAGCTCTGTGCTCTATTTCATAATCGAGTTCTTCTAACTGAAGCGCCCATCTGGCTATGCGAGTAATTAGCTCCTTTTTGCATAGTCTTCTGAAATGCTGAACAGTCAGTTACTATTTTAAAGTGTTGTCCTAAAAGATAAACACGAAACTTCTTTAAGAGACTTGGTACCCTAAAAATCACAAACTTATCGTTTTTTTTATTTTCATTTAATCTTATTCTTTGCATTATTATCTTTCGATTGATATATCACTTGTGCATGTTGGAAAGATAGAAGTTGAATAAAACTTCATTTGAAAACAAATTAGGCAATTCAGCCACACCCCCTTTTTAGAAAAAAAGCTAAAAAATGCGTTATGATAAAAAATCTATTTTATAAATAGAAATAATAACTATAAAAAAGAATGTGTAGTATTAAAAGCAGAATATTTCCGAGGCAATACAAGAATGTAATTTTTCTTTTTTGTAAAATGTGTGCATGTAAAATTTTTAAATTAAGGCATTTTATATTAATAATTTTATAATTTCAGTTCTTATTCCTGATATATTTTTCATACAAATGTAATACTTTAATATTATAAGAAGAAAAACAGCTAAAATTTCTGTCGTGCCAGAAAAAAAAATTTTTTAAGTTTTTTCTTGAGTTTTCTTGTGCAATTAGTACTCTAAAATTTGATCATTTATAAAAATGTGGGGTTGAAAACATATGAAAATGCAATTATGTTAAAGAAAAACGTTTAAGTAATATCTTAAAGTGGTATTTTAAGTTTAATTAAGCTAATAATAATTTTTTTTTCAGAATTATAAACTTTAAAGTGGTTTTTCTCAGTTTGTGTTTTTCGAAACCTTAGGGCATTCAAAATGCTACTCCTTCGACAATTATTTACCAATCACTTCAATTTTTTTCCTGTGTGTTAAAAATAAAGCATTTAATAAAATTAGGGATCCGTTTTGCTATAAACTGAATATTTTCTTTAAAAAAAAATGTTAGACATGTTGGCTTTTTCGTTGATTTTTAGCCTGTATATCAACATTTTATTTTTTTCTCGAAAACCAATGAAGTTATTCTAAAATTGATCCCTAAAGTTGTTAAGAACATCCATAAGAATATTATAAAAAAAATAAGGTCAAAAAATTATTTTTTACAAAAGGAGAGTAGGATTTTAAATTTTTCCCAATTTTCTTCAAAAAATTTAAATTTTTAAAATTGTGTGAATGATATATGAAAATTTTCTTCTGGTAACATTTTCTTCAATAGAAACATTGTATAAAATGTTAAAATATAATTTTTAAATACGTAAATAAAGAAGTTTGCTCAAAGGGTGCTAAGTCCTCTTAATGCGTTGATAATTGCTAGTACCTCTAGTTCGTAGCTGTCATACTTTTCTTCTGCTGTATTTGTCTTTTTCGATATGTAGTAAACGGGACATAACTTTCCATATTCTGCTTCTTGTAATAAAATTGCGCCGTACCCTTGTTTACAAGCGTCTGTATGCCGTTCTGTTTTTATTCCATACTTGTAAAGGTGCAAGATTGATCCTTCAGACATGATTTTCTTCAATTTTTCAAATGCTTCTTTTTGTTGAGTCCCAAAAACAAAGAGGTTTTCTTGTCTTATTAAATCGCTAAGTGGTTTAGTTAACTTTGAATAATATTTAATGTACTTGCGGAAATACCCAGTTAAACCAAGAACACTTTGTACTAGTTTTATTATTGTTGGTTCTGGAAATTTTCGGACAGCTAGTGTCTTCGTGGGAGATTGTGTTTAATAGTTCCGCTTTCTACTATGTGACCTAGAAATTCAATTTTCTTTTTTTAAGAATTGGCACTTCTTGAACTTAATTTCTAATCCGTATTTCTTTGCGACTTCGAAAATAATTTTAAGTTTTTCTAGACCTTCCTGTTCGTTTTTCGCTGGAATAACGAGATCATCTAAATAACTGATTACAATTCCTTTCCGAGTAAGATCTCTAAATATACTTGATACATAGCGTTGGAAAACTCCTGGACTTGTGCTTAGTCCGAAAGGAACTTTGTTGAATTCAAATTGTCCGTCTGGGAAGATAAAGGATGTATACTTTCTGCAGTTATCGTCAACATCGACATGAAAGAAACAATTGCGTAAATCTAAAGTAGAATATACCTTTGCTTCTTGCAAAGTGTCTAAAGCATCTTCGATGAGAGGTAACGGAAATTTATCTTTTACAAGCTTCTGATTCAATTTTCTGTAGTCAATGCACATTCTCGAAGATCCATCTTTCTTTTTTACCATCACGATTGGACTTGCATATTCCAAAGAACTCGGACGTATAATGCCTTCGTTGAACCATTCTTCCATCTGTTTATTTACTTCTTGTCTTTCTGTGAAAGCTAGTCGACAAGGGAGTTGACAGACTGGTTCTTCGTCTTTTAGAATAATTCTCATTGTGACGTCGGTAGATGCTGTTTTTTTTGGCTTGTAGACTTGAATTAACTTTTCAAGTTCCTTCTTGATTTGACGATTTTCAACATGACGTAGGTCTAGTTCTTCTTGAAGATTTTCAGCAGATATTTGCATAAGCTGTGCATGATTCTCATATTTGTTGAATTTAACTTCTTCTTTAGTGAAACTTATCGATGCTTGTTCCAAAAGATCTGATCCAATAACTGCTTCGAATTTTAATTTATAAGCCGGTACAACATGCCAAGTTAACGAGTAATTTTAATCATCTATTTCGAACTCATGTTCAAAGGAACCGATAGTTGTCACTTGTGCTTCACCAATACCTGTGAGAAGCATCTTGTATTTCGATAATTTTGTTGGATCCATTATTCTTCTGCTCATGTGTTTTCTCGTAGCAAACTTACGGTACTACCACTGTCTATGAGCGCCGTGATTTTCACCTTTCCAAAAAATATATATTTAGTACGTAAACTTTCCTTAACGACGAGTGTGCAAGTTTCTTTTGGAGGTTCTTTGAATTTCTGCGATTTTGAATAGTTCGTCTGAGCATGCTTGGAAGCATTGTGATATGAGTGTTTCTCGTAATTTTTGTTGTAATACACTTTCTGCGCGCTGTCTTGATATCTTTGAACAGATCCGTACTTGGTGGCAGGGGCTTCGTAATGTTTGTTGTAATTCGTTGACGCTGGAAACTTCTTATCTTTCCTGTTATACTCGAATTTTCCCGGTGCCTCATATCTGCGATTCTTTTCTGTGAATTTGTATTCTTGTTTCTTCACAAATGGACTGCTAGATTTTTGTTTCAGAGTCCTTTTAAAGTCTTCGAATTCTTCTAGTTTTTCTGCTAATTGAACAGGGGAGTTCATATTTGCCCATTCACATCAAGGTAATATTCCTTAAATTCAAAAGGCGTTTTTCGTTTAAGTTGATCTGTTATGATTAGATATGATAATTTGTCGAAAGTATCTATCTTCAATCCATGTATCCATCCGTTGAAGTAAGTGTTTAACTCATGGTAAAAATCAATCCATGTTCTTTCAGATGCTTTTTGTTGAGTGACAAATAGTTGTCGAAACTTTTCTGGAGTTAGTTTAAAGCGTTTCAGCAGTAAATCTTTAACGTGTTCGTAAGAGTTAGCTTTATCGTCAGGCTCTCTCGCTATGATGTGAGATACTCCCGTCGGTAATAAGCCTAACAGATGAGAAACCCAGTTTTCTTGATCAATATTTAATCTCTGCGCTTGACGTTCAAATAATTTTAGATAAAGACTAATGTCTTCTTTCAAATCAAAACGATGTATAAACTTTGAAACTTCTTTGACGAGAAATTTAGTATCAATTTCTTTGGATGTATTAGAGCCTAACTTGGATTGTGTTTGGATCCTTAACTTTTCCAACTCAAATTCATATTTGCGTTTTTGCTCATCTAACCTCAATTGTTCGAAGCGTAATCTTTCTTCTCGTTCTTCAATGCGTAATTTTTCTTTTTGCTCTTCATGCTTTTTCTCCCTGGTTTTGTGATCCTCAACAATCATTAAATGTATGTTTTTGCTCAGTACTTTGTCATAATCTTCACTACAAATAATTAGATCTTTGAGTGTGGCGATGGTCATAGATTTATCGAATTTTAAATTTAATTCCGTGGCCAAGACAAATAAATCTTCGCGTCGACTTTTGCCAAGATACACCATTTTAAAATTCAAATTTAGATTTAGACAGTAGCCAAAGAAATAAACAAAATTGTCACGCGTTCAAAAAAAAACAATGATGTTGCTATTGGCAATTTGTTTGCATTTACGAAAATTATCAAGTTAAAAGGATATTGCAACAAAATACACTAAATATACATTAAAACAATCGAATTTTGTTCATTTAGAAATATTTTAAACCAGTAATGTGATAAGACAACAATGCGAGCTAAAATACGTAATGCTTAATTTGAAAGAGTCAAATTATTAATTTCAACTAAAAACAAATCTTTTTTTTTTAAAAAAAAACTATTTTATATATCAGTTATCTCATTTCGTTATAATAAATGCAAAAAGAATTTGAAAGAAAAAAAAATAAATTAATATAAATCTTGTTTTAAAACAGTGATTAAATTTATTGTGATATGAAAAGGATTTAGTAATTTAAAGTTCTTTGCTGAAAAAAGCAAACAATTAGAAGTTCGTCACTTTAAGAAAAATCTCATATATATTTTTTATTACATTATATATATTTTTTATAAAATCTTTTTAGGATCTCTTCAGCACATTCTAAGAATAAACACATGTTTCAATAGAAAACATAATAATTCTGTTAAAATGAACTCAAAATACTTATATATTGAGAATGATAAAATACACCACATTAAAAATAAGATCATGTATAATCTTTCAACAATTCTAAAAATAAAGACATGTTTGAATGAAAATCAAAATAATTTAGTCGAAAGTTCTTCTTAAAGTACTGGAATGAGTAATTTATAACACCACAGCTGTGGGAAAAAAGATGTTAAATTATATGAGTCATTCAAATTACAAAATGTTTAGGAATGGAAGAAACGTTAATTTCTTAGTTCAAGGTCAATGACGCACTTTTAGTACACACATGAAATGCAATTAAATTCGTTATTAAATGAGATAAAATTAAAGAAACGAATATTACGTACGACTTCCTTAATATTTTAAAAGATATACTTGTAGAAAATTTTAATTGATACGATTTCTATACACAAATAGAAAAAGAGTATTTCAGAAAAAACACACATGATATTTAAAAATATAAATTACTTCATGAAATCGACTACAACAATTTTTTTATACGTAATTTAACAGTGGCTTACGTATTCTTTTCTGAAGATTCCCTTTTATTTTTTTTCAAAGAACAATCAAAGATACAGTACCTGACTCACATGACGACGTGTTTACTGAAAATATTGAAATAGACACTGGACTTATGAAGCTCTTTTAGTTGTTGCACACTGTAGAAAATTACGTGGTTTCGGCGAGCGAAGTTATAGGTCTTGAATTGTGAATTGTGACTCCGAGAGTCGTTTTATTCACCTAAATGTTAGTATGTTATGAGAGGCAATCCGCGCATTTTCGATTCAGTCCGTTTGTAATTTAGGCGTGCAGCCAAAAATGGTTTTTTTTTCAAAGAAGAAGAAGGTTAAGAGTTCATCAACTAATTATTTAGAGAATATTTTCCAAATCAAATCCTAGGCGATCTCCCAATTATTTCTGTGGAACTCCGAATAAATCTTCGAATAAAAATCATACTCTTCAGAAGACGGGATTTAAGATTGGCGAGGTGGTTGTCTAGGGGTAAGTATTTAAGGGTGAGTGATGAATTAATTGAATTAAAGTCATTTAAACATAGATACTTCATTTAAGTAAAACGTAATTTATTTTAAGTTAAATGGGAAATATTTACAAAAAGGGATATTTACAAAGAGAAATATATGCAGGAATTAGGTTAATTAAAAGTTAAGTTATACCTTTAGAAGACGGGGAAATTAATTACCTTTCTCATGCTTGGACGTTAGGACTGGTGGTAGCGAGCAGGGGGGGCGCGCGGAATGCGCTAAAGACGTGACGTGATGAACCGGCGGGGGTTAGTAGGCCTCTGCCGAAAAATTATTCAAGCCGGAGCTACGAAAGCTCACTAGACGGCGCTGCTTCGGAATGAAGTAATAAATAAAATTGATGTTAATGGTCGTCTGAAAAGGATATGACTCAACCTTTTAACAAAATGTTTCAAAGGGAAAATCCTACATATATATATATATATATATATATATTTAAATGAAAAAAAATACAATGTGATAAAGGAATTACAAAATACATCACGGTGCTGGGCGAAAGGAATATTAAATTGTTTTTAAGTATAGAAAAATAATTTTTGTTGAAATATTTCAAGATTGTTTTCCCCATATATAAAAATAAATTATTATATTTGCATGGGAAATAAGCCATATAATATATTTATGAATTATATTCTTTCTTAAAAAAGAAATCTCTCGAACTATTATAAATGGGGAGTAAAATAAAAGTAAAATTTCATAATTTTGTAATTTTACGTTTAAATCTCTATTGGGTTTAACTGGAATTAAGCGCAATTTAATTGTTATGACAAGATAATTCCAATATTATTGAGTTTATTCCAATTTTTGCTTTGTTTGTTTTTAATCATTCAAAGATTAGATCACTTGAACCAGTTTTAATGAGTAACTTTGTTGAACCCAGTTCAAATGTCCATTAAATTTCAAAAATCTATTTAAAGAAATTTGTTTGGAATTGGATATTCATTTAATATTATTAATAATGTTTTATGGATCTAAAACAGCAATTAAAGTTAAATTCTTTAACTTTTCTATATAGAACTTCTTCATTTAGAACCCCATTTTTATTAGAACACATAAAAAAATATTTACATTAATAATCCCGGTTGACAAATGTCTGTTTTAATGTATTTCCTACGAAATATAAAATGTTTATATATATAATTAAATAGTTTAAAACACACACAGAGTTTGTGTACAAAAGATTTCTGATCATATACTGAGAATATTACGGTCACCTTACAAAAGACGTATTCAGTCAAATCATTTACAGAATTAAACAACTTATTCTTTACTAAAAAAATATGTAAGAAAAATCGTTTGTTGTCTTATGATAAATTCAATCCTTTTGTTATCCTTTCGAATTTTTTTTTATGTTTAATGATTGAAATATACGAATAACTCTTTAAATATAAGTTATTGATAATGTTACACATTTTGTTCTTAATATTTATAAGTTAAATAATATAATGAACAACTCGTAAGTTTGTTTTTCAATGTTAGATATCTGACAGCGTATTCAATTGTGTTGTTCCATAATTAATGACCACAATTGGTATAAGCAACTTCTTCAGATCGTTCCGAGAGGTTTCAGCTGTCATGCATTACCAACAATGGGAAACAGATAAGTCCACAGACTGTATACGTAAATGCCAGTCGGGCCACCGGAAATATTTAAGAATGTGATGGAACAATGAGACATGAGAATCGTGAATTCGCATGGTGTAATAAGTAGTATGACGTCATAGAAGTGTTACTGAAGTCAGAAAAACTTTGTAAAAATAAATTCACAACGCACCTGTCTGAATTGGTTCATCGTCAGAAGTCTACATTTTACATATTGTAAGATACCGTATTTATATATAGTCGAAGGTTTCTCAAACTGAAGGGTGCTCCCCCCCATGGAGGGGTGCGAGCATATTGAATTGTCGAAACCAAAAGATAATTAAAAAGAATTATTAATTTATTGAAAATAAACAAACAGAAATTATTCTGACATTATATAAAAAATACACATTTACAATACAATCGCTTGTGAATTTATCAGTATTGCACAATGTATTTCATAATTAATTTAACAATACTAAGTTAAAAACAAGTTTAAAAAATAACAGTGACCTCAAGGGGCTTGTCAAATATAAAAATTAACACTTATCTTGATGATTTATAAGGTTTATAATTAATTATTCAACTGCCGATTAGATGTTACATGATTCGCTCCCTAATGCTACCGTTTTTCGTGAAGCATGTGTATGGGATGTATTGGGGGAGGATAAATATATTAAAAAGCAAATCGTCTGAATAAGTAAATCCTTCGCAAACACTGCCAAGGTCTTTTTATTCGTAATAATGTTATTGATAGCAGTGGATAGATAATATTGTACTTCGGAAGGACGTGTACATAGATAATATTGTACTTCGGAAAGACGGGTATATACGTCCGGGGTAGTTAACGCTTCGAATGAGCGAGATGATAACATACATCTGATAAAATACATCGGTGGCTCTTAGGAAGTTAAAGTCCAACTGCATCTCTTTAGTATCAAAGTATATTATTATTGAATTCAGTACATTGTTTTGAAGGGGGAGCGTGACCACAATTATGGGTCGCAAATATTGAAATTTTGAGAAGCAATGATATTTTCGAATGTAAGACGCATTTTTCTTCCAATGTTAATGCTCCTAAAAATCGGATGCAGCTTACGAAGTGAAAAAAACATTTGAATGAGGCAATTAGAGCTTTTATAGGTTCATGTTCGTTTTTAAAAGGTTATAATATTTTCGTAAAATACTTAATTATTCCCTTCGTATTAGTTCACATTTTAAATCGATTTTAATTCCGTAAAATTTTATATCGATACACCATTTTAATCCAATGTTCATTTTTCACAAAAAATATGTTGAAAACTTGGGGTACCAATAGAATTGAGGACGGCTTATATTCGAATCAATACCGTAATTTATTATTATTAGGTTATTTGGGAAAGTTAAAGTCGGCTTATGCTAATCCATTACACATACTAAAGGTAACAGAACACCTTCGAAGAAAATTTTTGAATTAACCTGAATTTTGCCTGTAAATGCATATTTTATGACCTTATGGGTCTCTAAAATTAGAAAAATACCCAAGAAAAGTTTTGTTAGTATACATTTTTAGTGTCAAAGGGTATTTTATAAAAAAATAAGCAAAAATAATACTTTACGCAAAACATAACTGAAAATAAAATAAATATATTGACATTTTGTAAATTGTGAATAATATAGCATACAACCTTATCTAGGGAATAGACTCTTATTTTGGTAATATAACTATTACGTGGGAAGTTATTGTGTTTCGAGCTTCTATACGTTGACATTTTCTTTAAAATCTATAGTAATTTTCATTTTATTGCTAAATAAAAAAAAAATTCTACTCAACACACAAACTCTTAAGAAAGGTCTATTCCCTGTATAAGTATTTAAAAAACATACATTAAAATTTTTTATTTCTTTCAAGCACATAGTGATTTGAGATATTGTGTTTTGCGGTAAGAAAAAATGTGAAAAAACTCATTTTGAGAAAACGACAAAAATAACATTAAACTCATATGATTACAAGAAAAACACTTACTTTCTTATTAAAATACACCAGATTTATAATCCTTTCCCTCTTTAACTTCTAAAACACTATTTTTTTTCTTTTTAAGTGCCCTTAAAATTTTTCTGTGTTTCTTTGTTTTGGGGTCTGCGTTATGAATCGATGCACAGATTCTGCATCTATCTAAATATTTATACACTTTTGAAGAAAATTTTTTGAATTAACCTGAATTTTGCCAGTAAATGCATATTTTATGACCTTATGGGTCTCTAAAATTAGAAAAACACCCAAGAAAAGTTTTATTAGTGCACATTTTTACTGTCAAAGGGGTATTTTATAAAAAAATAAGCAAAAATAAGATTTTACGCAAAACATGATAATTGAAAATAAAATAAATATATTGACATTTTGTAAATTGAATAATATAGCATATAACCTTATCTAGGGAATAGACTCTTATTTTGGTAATATGACCATTACTTGGGAAGTTATTGTGTTTCGAACTTCAATACGTTGAAATTTTCTTAAAAGCTATTGTAATTTTTAATTCATTGCTATAAAAACAAATTTCTACTCAACACAAACTCTTAAGAAAGGTCTCTATTCCCTGTACAAGTATTTAAAAAACATACATATAAAGTTTTTATTTCATTCAAGCATAATGTTTTGAGATATTGTGTTTTGTGTTAAGAAAAAATGTAAAAAAACTCATTTTGAGAAAACGAAAAAAATAACATTTAACTATTCTGATTACAAGGTAAGCACTTACTTTCTTATTAAAATGCACCAGATTTGTAATTCTCCCCATCTCTTTGACTTCTAAAACACTATTTTTTTTCTTTTTAAGTGCACTTAAAATTTTTCTGTTTATCTTTGTTTTGGGGTCTGCATTATGAATTGATTCCCGGATTCTGCATTTATGTAAATGTTTATATTCCCGTAAGGTAAACATCCCAGGGTTTTCTATATTCATTTTATTAAAAACTTTTAGACACCCATTTAATCCTTCATTGAAGTGTATAATAGCATTATACGACTCAAATTTAATTGTTTTGAGCGAAACAAAATCTTCCTTTGGTACTTTTTGCCAAACTATTCCATTAAAACTTTCGTTGGCCTTTTGCGTGCGTTCATGCAAGCACTTACTTAATATTTGTTTGTCGCATAGTTCTAAATATACTGGTTTAAATTTATTTAAAACATCATTTGATAAACCAGCATATTTTGTGGAACATTTTGTTCCATTTGCCACCCCCTGAAAATAACACCAGCTTTCTTTCCCTATTGGGCATTGACCATGCATCGGTTTCTTATTACTGGATGCACAGTGATATAACGCAGCAATTACATTTTGCTGCATGGCATTTAAGTTACCGACATTGCTGCGATTGTAATTTCGTAATAGATTGAAGTCTGTCGATAAAATTATCAGTTAATTTGCTTTTACGAGACAGTCCTTTAGTTTTAGTTTTCACAGACGCGAACCCACTCTCTTTTGTACATGGCCAATGCACTCAAACTTGGTCACACTGTTTAATCCATAAGTGATTTTTACATTCATGAAAGCTTTTGAGTCACCATCCCATAATATTGAGTGTAATGCAGTCTGCGGCTTTTTTCAGATCGAAGAAATATTCGGGAAGCCCCCACAATTTCCATTTTTGATGAAGAGCCTGTGAAATTACACTGACATATGTGGTCGGTTTTTGACGACTCATATTCAAAGTTTCTTGGTATAGTCTGAAGTCTCTTACATGTTGGACAGTAGGACGACATAACTTCTATGTCTAAAACCTTACCAGTATCAACTGATATTGCAGCAACACAGCCATTTATATATTTATAGCCTCTTCGCTGTCATGTGCTATTCACCGATATGCCATATTTTTCAATATCGGATGATAGATTTTGTTTTTTGTCGACAATTTCAGTAGCAGCTTTTATCATGGATTCCTCAGCTACTTCCTGAACCACTTTTAAAAGCTTTGCAGCCTGATTTTTGTAAGCAGTTTTGGTTAGTCGAGGCAAATTTAATGTTGAGCATAATTTAAATGCCCCAGCAAAACCTTTGCGTATCTGCCGCATATCATATACTAGCCTGGTATTTATGACAGGTGCACTTACAACTTTTTTTGATGAAGAAAATGCAAAAAAAAGTCACAACACTTACATTTTAGTGTAAAATGGGAGCACAATCCATATCAGGAATCCTCGAATAGTTCTACTTTTTCAGCAAATAATTTTGGGCAGCAAAGTTGAGCAAAAGCTTCCACAATAAGTTCAAGGTCAACGATTCTGTTACCAAACACAGGACCAGGCAATTATTTCTTCTGCTTTTGATAAAATCTCATTTCCCAACAGCTGACAGTACATTCAAGAACTGCTGAAGTGCTATTATTTTTCGAAGTGTTTGTGAATTTATTACCATAAAATTGCCGCTTGTGCTTTTTAGCAATACTTTTAACTATTTTTAAGTTAAAATGAAACTGAATAAAACAATCAACTAAACTTTTTTACGCTGTCAATTCTTTCAGCATGAAAATCCAACGCATATGTAAACAAAGTCAAAACAACAAACTTACTGCCAGGTTTTACACATAAAAAAGGAAAAATGTATTTCCAAATACATTTATATTTATTCTTAAATGTTCTATTTTAATTTCTGACTAAATATTTGTAAATTAATTATAATATTTCATGCCATATACCATGAAAGAGAAACGTAAACAAACAACTCGGCCACTTCCGGTTAGTAGAAACTATTTCGGGCCCGAGAAAATTATTCTTAAGTAATATTGAAAACGCTGTAACTCGGCTTCTAATTAAGATAGAAACAAAATTTAAACAGATTTACAAGGATAAATGATTGAACTTTAATATAACACCAAAAATGAAAAATCGATATTTTGACAAAAAATTGAGTTTTAGAGGTGTTCTCTCATCTTAATTTATTTTGATAGTGATTATTCAAAGATTCATTGCATTCGTTAAATATTTTACCTGAATTTTATTAATTGTAATTAGGATTATTTCTTATTACAAATGAAGTAACAATAATCTCTTAATACCAACAAAATGAATTAATTCAGAAATATTTCTTAAATCTTCTTCTTCATTGAGATTTTTGAAACAAAATGTATAAAAAACTATTTCATGCTCATTTCTTAACATTTTTATATACTAATTTTTGCATATAAAAATTTTTAAATCCAAAATTTAATGGATTGTATGCATAAAACATAAAAACCAATCAATGCAAACATGAGACAAATATCACTTTTATGAATAAAAAAATTTACGAATTTTCCTCAAGTATTGAAGTACATAAGTACTTTTTCTTCTAGTTTTTATAGTCTAAATTCTCATGAAAATAAAGCAAACAATAAAATGATGTGCAAAAAGTTCTTAACGAAAGTAAAAAAAAAATAATGATGCCTTTTTTTTAACTGTTAACACAGAACAGAAAGAAGATTTGATACAAAAAGAAAAGAAATGCTTAGTTGACATTTTGTACATGCCAAATTAAAGACTAAATTTAAATTTCCATAGTTAACTAGAGTAAAAAATATTATATTTACTTTAATATTTTTAAAAAAATCAGGCTTCTTTTTTAAGGTATGAAATAGGGGAGGCGGGGTTAATATTTTCATTAACAAAATTACCTACTTATCCTCTAATGTATTTGGTTTTAGCTTACTTCTTTCGTTATTCATTTGTTATTCTATTTTTAAACATTCTGTTCCTCGAACAAAAAAAAAAGAAAGAAAAAAGAGCTACGAAAGAAGTTAGACTTTTCATACATTATTTGCTAATAACACGAATAATTACAGATTCTTTTATAGTTAATTATTCTCCAAAATTATGTCTTAACGAAAAAAATCTACCTGCAAATCAAATTTAAATCCATAGAACAAGTTTTATTATTAGAAGTACTACTATTAATTATGTAACATATGTCTATATTTTATTCAAGATACCCCTAAATCAAAAGTTATATATTAATTTGAATATATAAGAAACTCTATGTGAAAACTATTAAACTCAGAAACTGGAAAAGTCAAACCAAGAAGAGGAGAGCCTGGAATGGAATTCTTACGGAGGCCACAAGGGTCCACAGGGGCTGTTGTGCCCTTGACGAATGAAATAATCAAGTTATTTTAATAAAAAATTGTTTAGTTGATAAATTATAATTAAAGGATTGAATATTAAAAAAACTGTACTTAGTTCAAATACATATATGAGATGTTACATTAACCAGTTTAAATTATGATATTTTTTTTGGATTTAAAAATGCAAATGAATATTGTTATTAACATTTTTTGATTTTGCAATCATCGCTTCTAACTTGAATTTGACAGATCATAAAACTAAATTGATTTTAGCATTGCATGTATTTAAATTATTATGTAAATATTTATATCTGAAATAAAATAATCATTTTACTTTTATTTTCTATAAAGTGTTTGTAACTGAAGTGTAATAATTTATTAACTATAGAAAATCTAAATTTTAGTAAAAACATGCACGGATAGTTTCTTATACATGAAAACACACAATAGTAGCATTAATTTTATGAAATTGGTAATCCAATGACGTATGTTACAGTTAAATGGGATACAACTGAAGTCTTATAAAGAATTAAAATTTTCGAAACACAAAGTAATTTTGTATAATTGTTTACATAATGCTAATACAAAGATTTTTGCACTCCAGAATATTTGTAATGGCAGAAAAGTACTAATGGACCCTCAGATGTGAAACTGCTGTGGATTTCCTATTTTACGCAGAATCCTTAAATATCAGATCAAAATTTTAATTATCTTTAAAAGCTGAAAAATGTAATTCTTTTTCCATAAAGTTGCAGTTAATAATAACCGCATTCTATTTTGTATGTTTTTTTACAAACTATTCCGAAGCTAATGATTTCTTTTCTTAAAAGCAACACAGTACTCTTTTTTCAAAAGAAACTTTTGGAAACAGTAACAGTAAAATTAAAATATGTTTCACATTCAGATTATAAATATGAAGTGGATTCTGAAAATAAAAAGTCAGTTTGATCAGCCATTATTTACAATTTCAAAAAATGAAAAGTATTTTAATTTGTTTTCAAACCTTTTTTATAAAGTGCTCTTTTTTTAAATCTTTTATTCATTTTAAGTCATTTATGTTTCTTAGAATATTGCAAAAAAATTAATAAATCTTTTTTTTTAAATATGTTCGATTGTTAATTTCGAATAATTATCTTTTTAGGAAAACCTGGAAAAAACACAAAATATTTTAAAATAACATTAGCATTTATAAAAAAAAAATTAACAAGAGATATCAGATCTAAATCCGCAGGGAGTGCGTTTATCTTTGGATGTATATACGAAAAGTTTCAAGAATCTATCGTGAACAGAAAAAAAGTACTTGGGAGTTAGACAACATTGATATCTTTAAAAATAAAGGTATGAGAAAAATACATTTAAAGTTTGTAAAATCATAAACAAAAATTTAACAATGCTTGTAAAAATCTAAATTTTAATATGTTATTTTCCAATTTCTACATTAAAACATTATCTTAATTAAAAATGACTATAAATATAACTTTTTGAGTCAAAATGGATTTTTCAGTACTAGTCATAGCATTTGTTACAACGAAAGGTCATTCTGCTTAATCTTAACACAATATTTTCACAAAAGCTTTTAAACACAAAACATTTATGTACAGAATAATAAGGAGAATATAAAAATTGCCGAGTTTGCAAAGAAAAATTAATATTTTTTCAGTTTTAAATTGGGTTAGTTCAGCATATGTTTGAGATTTTGTGGCGCAACTTTTAAATATTAAAATATAGTACTGTAATATGTTAACTATAATATAGTTTGGTACATCAGGGAAACATTTAGTTTTACTTCAATACTTTAATTCAGAATACTTTTTTTCGGAATTATAATTGCAGTATCAGCTAAGAGGGCTGAATTTTTTAGTTATATCATTTTCAGTAGTATTCCGTCCCTACAAAATATTGTTTCTTTCATCCATGGCACTTTCTCAACAGGAAAAAATTAATGATAAAGCTTTCAAGTTATCTTAAAATATTTTAAAGACAAAAATTGGACTTGAAATCCATTTTAATTAAGTATGAGAACTCAATAACCCCAAACATAATCAAACAGAAATAATTTTATTAATGAAAATTGAAATTAATTACTATTTCACACTTAAACAGTTGGTTGCGCTTATGAATATTTTTATTCAGCATAATTTAAGACTGGAAACTATACCTTAGAATGAAACCGAAACTGAAACCTAATCTCAGAAAACTTCGAATATATTAAAAACTAATCTATTATCAGATCTGAAATTTGATGATGAGCTTCCCAATGATACATGTCACAAGAAAAGTTTAGAAAAAATCAATATTCTTGAAATGTGTAGGGTATTAAGTAGCATTAGTAGAGTTAATAGAATCCCGAGGAGAATGTTTATTTAAGGAAATGAAATCATTATGACTTTTTAAGAAATGGGACGTATGCAAAAGTATTAATGAAGAAACACCCTTGAAATTTCTTAGAAGAACAACAAAATAATTTAACAATTGCGTAAATTCTTTTTTTAAAAAAATATTTCAGAAATATTTTTCTAAAAATTTGCATATTTTTTAATTAAAAAGGGTGGCCTACTTTCTGTTAAAAAATTGTTTTTCCTTTTTATCAAACGAATTTTAAAATAAACTGATTTCTTAATATATGTAAAATAATTTTCTACCTGATAAAAATTCAGTTTTATTTTATAGTGAATTTTACCGAAATAATACAGAAATATTCGAAATGATGCGTTTGTTGGTTCGATGTGAAATTCTCATTCTTTCCATCAACAATGGCAGGATTTACGAAAAAAAATTAAAATCGCTTGCTAACTTTTGAAGCATTTTTGCCAGTAAAGTTCATTATTTGAAGAAGTTAAAATGTAACTTGGAAAAAAAATCAAATTATTTTTGTTCTTATCAAAAGAATTAGGTGTTAGATTTCAATCTTATATTAATTCGGTAAAACACATCTCTTACTTCAGATTTTTATTTGAATAATATGTTCATTTGAACTGAATAACTTTTATTTTAAATTACGTAAAAAAAAGACAGATCCCTCTTGAAGCGAAATACAAATTAAATTATGTATAAATACCAATGTTTTGTTGGAACTAAAGATTATGTTTGCTTTAACAATATATTTAATGTCTGAAAATTTTTTTACATCACTGTATCATAGAACTAGAATGGGAGGAGTCATGAAAAACACTAAGCCTAGTTCACAATTTGTGAAAATCCAGTCACCTTCATGCATTTCAAATTAATGAACAATTTCTCGCAGAAGGATTAGTTGTCGCATCTCATGACAAAAAATATGCTAAAATGCTTATGTTATTTTAACCTTTTACACGCCAATGTTCCATTTTTGGAACACCAGCCTTGAAATTTTCTGAAAAATTCAATTTTATTCATGTTGTTCGGTACACATTATTTTTAAGACAAAAAATATGGAATTTTTTTTGAGTTGAAGTATTGTTGCTTAAGTAAATTGTCTCTCTGAGGACAAAATACTAAATTATGCCTTTTTTACTTTTGATCGAGCAAAATTCAAAATTTAAAAACATATTTTTATTATTTAGTAAAAGTAATTAAAAATGGTCATTTTAACTATAGAATGCAAGATATCATAAAAGTAACGTTATTTTTTACTATCGGGTAAGAAATTTCAATGTTTCAAAAATGGAACATTGGCGTGTAAAGTTATACTTTTTAACACAATACAGTTACTTTGTTTACACAGTTCACAGAAGAGCGGGCAGATTTCGGAGTGCTAAAAACTTTAAGTATGAGGCAGAAGAAGATATTTATGACTATTAACGTTAGTTTCCCTCTCTCCATCCCCCACCCTTTCACCCATTTCTGGACAGTCTCGAGTGAATTTCTCAGATGCAGCCAAATTGCATGTGCGTTTGTTGATAGTTAGATGTTGCATGTAACCTTACTGTGTTACTTTTATTGATTGGATATCACTAAGTACCTGGAGAAGATTTATACTGGAACACACAGGATTTATCAGTCCCGATTGTTTCTACTGTATAATGCCTAGAAGTAGATTCAGAAAGATAAAAAAAATCATACTATCGATAACAACAAGTTGATATCAGGAGATAAAATGGGAAAAAATTCTCCTTTCTATGCAGAATTTGAAAAGGCTTTTCAGCATTTCGGCATCTTTCATTCTAAACTCAGTATAGGTTAATCGATGGTTCCTTATTACAATCACCATTTAGCCAAAATGTTTATCAAAGGTAAGCCGATTAGGTTTGGAGAAAAAATAGATGTTGTTTTCCTGCAGTGGGTATTAGAATTTATTGCGGATACAAATCGGAAATAGAAAACTCTCCTCTTAGATCTTAAGAAGTGTGGGAACTTTTATCCAGTGTTGAAAGTCCCGACAGGCATGAAATATTATTTTACATTCTTTTTCATCACATAAACTGTTAAGAGAATTTTCAGAAAATAATTTTAAAGCAACTGTCAAAATTCCAGGAAATCGCACAGAAAGATGCCCATTGAAATCTCCAAAGGTAGCAAACAAATGACAAATAGGTCATTTCGATAACTGAAGTGACGGACAAGTGTACATTTGCCGTTAGAAAGACAGTGCTGTATAATGTAAAGCATCCAATAATGTAACACATGAGCCGGTCACTAAAACCAAGAGATTTTGCCATGCACAAAAAAGAAAATCAATATTTATCAACCAAATCTTATAAAAATGTACAAGGAGGGAATGGGAGGGGTCAATTTACTTGACAGACTTCTTAAAACATATGGGTCTCTGTTTAGAAACAGAAAAATTGTATTGTAATCTATTTAGCAATGCGCTAAACATGGCGTTGTGTATGTCAAAAAAACACAACGAAACAATTTATTTTGGAATTATATATAAATATTTACTTCAGAGGTCACGCCAGCGGGGGGCAGCCTTCGGGAGACCTGCCCCCCCTTATCGGAGTACATTTAAAACATTCTGCCGGGAAAAAAATGATAGATTTTTCTCGTTCATTCGTAAATTTTTAGTTACCCCCCAATTTAATTATTAGTTTTTTAAGACCCAGATCAATTGTTTGTCGGGTATCATGCCCCTCCCCCCCCTACAACGGAGAATGATAAAACCCCGTGGGGAAATGTTTAGTGCCACCTCTGGTTCAAAACTACTTCTTAAAAATATATAGAATAATTGGTTTTTGAATTAAAATGTCATTGGTCATACTTTTTTAAAAAAAAAACATGTGAAAAAATTAAATGGTACCCGCCAATGTTTCATTTTTAAAACATGCTAAACATCTTAAAAAAAAATTTTTTTTTGAATTTTTTTTCATAGATGTCTTTTTTCAATTTTAATTTGATTTTTATCAAAATTTCGTTTGTGCTACCTTTTAATCATAGTGCGGCGTGTAAAAGGTTAAACGTGTGTCGAAATTAAAACTAAGAATTTAATAAGAGTAAAACATAATAATCATTTTTTAGAGCTAGCATAGTGACCATAATTTTACAATACAAGAAAAATCAAAAAGAGAAACAAATGGTATTAATAATTCACTGTACTTGAATAAAATTAAAATGCATGACGACTGAAATATTAATCACATATGTTAAAATAACATGAATATTTCAATTTGTTCCCTGAACTATATATATAACAAATAATTCAATAAATATATTTGAAGTTAATAGTTCTGCTAGCAATTTACATAAAAAAGGCAATAAACTTCAAAAAAACCCCGCACTGATTGCTAAATAATTTTTAAAGCTTTAATGATAACTACGAATCATTAGATATAGACAACACATCGTATAGTTTAATATATTTTCAATTAAAATATGTGTTCATATTTCAATTAAAATAAACTTTGGTATTTCAATAAAATTAAGTTATTTAATCGTCTTCAAACATTACTAGCAAAACAAATTCTTTTGTTGAGATTTTTGATAGCCCCTATGAAAGAGAATTTTAAGCACATCGTCCCCATCCTTTGGAGGAATTTAGTTAAGAAAAAGTGTTTATGTTTTATTTGCATGCAGTACAATATGTGTTTATTCAATCAAATGTTTATGTTAAATATGCTGTATCGTGTAATTTTATGATTTTTCTGCTAGTAGTTGTCTCTACGTTATGTTGTTTAATTTATTCATAAAATGACGAAAGAAAGATTTATGTCTATATATAGAATTAATCAACCCGGACCTCCGACTAAGAAAATAAATTATGGCTTTAATATTCGTTTATTTTATTGTTCGATGCTTCTTATTTAGCTTATGATGAACTATTTTCCAATAATAAGTCCAAAGAAAAGTCGTTCATAATTTTTATATGAATTCAAAGTAACTTATACATGAAGATTTTAAACAAGGATTGAAATTTGTTGTTTATTATTGAACATTCATTTAAAATTATATGAGAATTTACATTAAGTAGTGTTTGGGAAAAATAATCTACTGAACTTTCAAAAAACTTGCTTTATATATATACATATATATTTGTTTTTACGATCAGCATATCATTTGAAGGAGTTATATTTACAGCAATGGTTTAAATCTCCATACAAAGATTTTAATAAACTAACAATGAATATTTTTTTACTAAATCGTGTTGAAAGAAATAAAGCAAAAAACGAATACGAAATAAAAAAAGGAACAATGTGTATATGCTAAAAACCTCGTATCTCTAACACATTGCAAAAATAAAATAAAATATGAATTCCATATAATCTCTTCAGGGCTATATACATGCCTATCTTTAGATATGAATATTCTATTCGAAATTTCATAAAAGTGTTGAGAAAAAAATTGAAATACAAGAAATTTAGTTTCATATGCGCATACATTTAGCCTAACCGTTTGTTACCGGATCTAAGAAAAAATTTCCTTTTTTTTCTCAAAAGGTAGAAAGTGGAATAGAAACTAAATTTTTAACGAAAAAAGTGAATGAAAGGTAAGATATTTTTCACACAATATGCATAAAAGGAGAAGAAAAAAATCTATTCATGGCGATTGGGAATCGATTATGTAATGTAAATACTTTCATTTTGTGGTCAGCGATATCTTTTTAAAATTATATTGAAAATAATAAATTGTCAAACACTTCAGTTGATCTATAGGAGACAATTTGATATCCGCATGGTGATAACAACTTTACACAACAGTATGAATTTCAAAATGAAAATTTGCATGGATTTTGGAAAAAACTTAAAACATATAGGTGTTCTTATTGTATGTGGGTAGATGTTTAAAAAAGTAAGGTAGCAACAGCTCTGGTCGGAGTGTGGAAAATATCCGCATGGATAAAAGTCCCTCCAAAGATAACGAACGCGATCGCAACATTCAAACAGTGTGGGTAGACTGCGTTGCTGGTTCTACAGTAGCATGACTAAATCTCAGTTAGAAGGTGACTGCCTTGATGGAAACTCGATCCGTGATTGAAATAAGTTTGATACGGTTTTTACATTTAAATTTACATTTACCGGCTGAATTTCATCGGTAATTGGTAGAAGTATATTGTACGTTATTTTATGAAGATATGTTTGTGTAAGTGCACGGAATTTCACAAATGCAGAACAAATCTGCAAGATGAAGAAAACGTGTTTTCGGTGGTAGGTATTGGACAACCCTCCTCTTATTTCCTACTTCGCTCCAAGAGATTTTTATCATTCGGTGACAAGATGTTGGCGACGGAGGGGGTGACCTTGAGTACTGCTTGGGCGCAGTGTTATTTGAACTGCCCACCTTCGGGTCCGAAGTCCATGCTTTAGACGGCAGATGAGAAATGAATCCGTACCCGTATCAGTCGTTAAGGGCTGTTATTCTTGTCGTTTGTCATTCCCGGCTTGAAAAAGGAGGCACCGCTACAAATCCCGTTCCTAGAGAAGAAAGTTGTTTTTTTTGCTTTTAGACTTTTTGAACGATACTGAGAGAAGGTTGTTTTTCTAGCTAATTACTGCATTTGTTATTCATCTCCAGTAGGTTTGAGTGCCGTTGGAACCTTTTTCCGTTGACGTTGCGGCCAATCTCTTCGTCCGATGGAGGGTCTAGTTGATGTGTGCGTCGTTGCCGTTTTGAATCACTAGCCATGGTTTTTTGAGATTGTCTTAGACTATCTATGGAATAATTGCATAAGCAACCAATATCGTTAGGCTTTGCTCCCATCGAGTGTTTAATTCCTAGGTCACCATTTCGGTGAACAGCTGTTGATGAAGTACAGGAGAAAGACTCATGGTGGCATTGAGTGCTGCTTGATTGCATTGTTATTTAAACTGGTCAACTTTGGATGCTTGTCTTAGACCAGCGGTACTCAACCTGCGTCCCGCCGAGCCTTTTTAAGGGGCCCGGCCATGGCCCATTGCATTGAGAAATTCACTTATTTAAGAAAATTGTACATAACATTCGGTGGGAAATTCTTTGTCAAAAAATTTTATTCATCAATTTTGCTTTCCGGTATCGTACGGATCGGAATTGATATTCTTTTTCTATTTGGAACAGTTACGGTTTGTAATAAGATACAATAACGGAATTAATAGTGGATGGAATTAATTTTTAGCTATCTTTCATGTTTCGAAAGCGAAAAATATTCGAAGAAAACATATCGTTTTAAGACGATTGGAAAGTTGACTATTTTGTAGTGAGAGACAAACATGGATCAGTAATTGCTGGATTTGTCACGAAAGAGCTGTATTTAAAAAATACCAATAAACAGAAATCATTCAATGTCACTTTTCCAGGAAGATCTCTTTCAAAATGTGGTAAGAAGGCTTTTTTAATAATCTTTACAACAGCAACAAAGTGCCTTGTCGGTTGTAATATCACAGCAGTAACAAAGATATCCCATGAAGTTTGTTATAATATTAGCAATCATATGAAACCGTTTACTGGTGCATAGATTATGAAGGAGTGTTTTAAAATGCTTCTAATTTAGTGTTAGTAACAAAAATAAAAAAAAATAAAATAGTAATATTCAAAAAAACCAAAACAGAGGAGTTATAATATTATGATCAATTTTCCTTAAGTGACCAATGTTATCTTGATATTAAAAAGCAGTGCTTTTTAAAACTTTTAATATACTACGACCCACTATTCAATTATCGTTTTCATCACGCCTCCATGTATACAATAACAATGTTTTGAATTCAATAATACTATGCTTTGACATTAAAGCTACAATACGACTTTAACCTCCTATGTTCACCCGATGTATATGAACGTCTCGCTCAGCACAAGCATTAATTTTCTTGACGTATATATACGTCTTTCCAAAGTAAGATCTTTTCTGTGCAGGGCTATTCATAAAATTATTCCGAAGGCTTTAGAATGCAGTCAATGTACCTCGATAGTGTTTGCGAAGGGGATTTACTTATTTCAGAGGATTTGCTTATTTATTCCTTTTCTATTCTCCCCCATCCCAGGAAAAGAACATCAAAATACGCTCATCTACGTGAAAAACGGTGGCATTAGTAAACGAATCGCTTAACTTTAAATCGGCAGTTAAGAAATTATGTATAAATCGAGCAAATTATCAAGTTAATATAAGCCCATGTGGTTACTGATAATAATCAAATTTGTTCTTAGCTTAGTATTGATAAATTAATAATAAAATATTCTTTGTACAGTACTGATACATTTATAAGTGTATTATATCAGTGTAAATGTGTATTTTTATTTTATTATATCACAAGGTATTTTGTTTCTTCACTTTCAGTCAATTAATATTTTTAATTAACCTTTTGTTTTCGACTTTTCAATATGCTCATGCCCCCTTCGTAAAGTTATCACGCCCCCCAAGGGGGGACGTGCCCCACAGTTTGAGCATTTCTGCACCCCCTACCCCATTTATCCTCATGATGCGGCCCGTGTGAAATACCTAACAAACGTATGCGGCCAGCGTGAAATGACTGACATATGTGTGCGGCCCAGCAGAAAAAAAGATTCAGTACCCGTACCTTAGACGAAAGATACCAATGATTCCGTATTCGGGTCAGTCGTTAAAGGCTTTTATTCATGTCCTTTGTTATTTGCTACTTTCAGAAGGAGGTGCAGCTACAATCTCTTCAGACCTTCAAAGAGATATTTAGGAGGTCAGCATTTCAGAACCAATACTGAGTTTCTGCAAGCTGTCTTGACGTAGTTGCATAATCTTGACACTGATTTCTACGATGGTTGTATCGATGCTTAGATATATCGGGGGAAAACAATGCATCGATAAGTATGGTGACTAAGTAGAGAAGTTATACGCGTATGTGTCTTCGTCTACCCCCTTTGTATATACTTTTTTACTTCCTGAATAAATGTTTACTCTGAATGGCCTGTTACCTTACCTTTTGAAACCACTACTTGAGAATGAGAATAACTTGTAATGAATAAGATTTTTTGATGATAAAAAAAAAGTTTTATTCTTTCAAAATGATTTTATTTGGAACAGGTAATTATTGATATTTCTTTTTCAAAGTTGCAATGCCCAGAAGAATAATCTGATGATAATTTTGAATCTTTGCTATTAATGAATACTCTGTTAAAAATAAGTTGCAATTTTCTTACGACGCAAACAAATCAATTAACTTCTTAAAAGAGTGACTGAATTAATGTGATAGTATATTTGAGTAAAAACCGTTATGTGTAGATTTTTTAAATGTAATAAACACCACAGTAAGTTCTATGAAAAAATAGACACTTTTAATGGTACTTACGTATTATACTTTTTGTCAGTTTCGTCCAATCAAAAGATGTTGCCAAATACCACGATATACAGGTGATAACGGAAAATGGCCAATGCATCTTTCAACGCAATGCAATAATTATAATGATGATAACATTTGGCTACATTTTTTTTAATTGACTTTAAAATATCAGTCTTTTAGTTTGACGAAATTGGTCGATGGTATAACACGTGCAAAACTTTAAAATCTTCTAAAAATCCATTTTTGGCATTAGTTTTGTTTCATTTCGATACGTATTGCCCTGAACACTTAGAAAAAAATTCTGATTAAATGTTTAAACATTTAATATATTATATAAATTCTTTCAATTTACCTTTCAGATAAAACATTTGTCAAGAAATCCTTGTATAAAAGATTTAAAAAAACCCTTTCAATAACTCTCTCGCTGCATAGTTATTTTATCAAAGTAGGTTCAAAAATTACGTATGGTTTTATTATGTATTTTAAATCTACAAATTAAAAATACATTTTAAAATTAAAATAAACACAAAATTTTCATAAGAGAGTTTTTATGTGAAAATATATAGAATTAGAGGATAAAAAATATGAATATATAAAAAACATAAATTAAAACATAAACAGTAACAGCATGGGTAGCACAGCTAAATAGTCGGGAAAATGCATACCCGTGGAAATCGTGTGATGCGCAGCGAGGTAATTAAGAATTAGATTAAGAATAAGATAATTTTGAATTTGTGTGTTAATATTTTCTATAACAATAATTTTTTTTAAAACTCAAATGTATATTTTACCGAAATTTAGGTTTCAGAATATTGTTCTATAATGAAAAGGTTTAGAGTGTATCAAATGACTATATAGACACAAATAAGAAGATATTTCAGTAAAAATTATAACATTTATTTCCCTTCATTACATTTTACTTCGATGAAAACAATTAAAGATAGGAACGGTTTTTTTTAAAAAAATAATAAAACATACATACTCAAATAAGATATGAAATGATGACTAAGCCCATAGCAGACACCTCTGCATGGCTGTGGCTTGTAAAGTAATACAGCACTGGTGCTGTGATAGAATTGGTGTAGAAATTCTTCACTATCGCTGAAGCTGGAAGCACAAGGATGTTTTGAAACATGGTTTAACCCAATCCTTGTTTTTTTTAAAAAGTTTCGTTGTTTAGTCATCGTTAACATAACAAATAGTCATCATCTAGAGATGACGGATAGTTGGAAGGTTTGAAGTTGGCCAATTACAGGCTATTCACTCTAGGGTCTTCGGGGTTTCAAGAAATGTGGTGTTCACACTCTATGGAAATAGTTCACAGAGATAGAAAAGTCTCCTTCAACCTGAGAAAGACCGCAAAGGACAACAACATCGGCTGACGACCGTTATTTCAAACTTCTAGTTGAATGGGATAGGTTTGCAAAAACCTTCACAACCTGAAGTGCGATGTAGCATGAATATCCATTTCACGGTTAATAGTCGTCCAAAAATTTAATAAGGTGGCCTACATGTCAGTTCCCCTGTGGTCTGCATCATTTTGAGTATGGACTAAAAATAAAGAGGTCTAAGGTGCCGAGAGCATCTTTCTTGGACATAGAATGATTAGAGTCAGGTTCTCTTCAGTGATAAATCACAATTCAGTCTTGATATAGACTCGTGATGTCTTCTCAACTGGTCCATTTGGGACACTCACATTGTCGAAAGGGACCACTATGGTTGAGATGGTTTGATGATTTGAGCAAGCATCATGGCAGACGGGCATACAAACCTTCGAGTGTTTGATGGAGGTACACTGGCAGATCAGAGGGACAAGCAAAATATCCTTGCACCGTATCTCAGACCTTTCCACGAAGCAGCATATGAACCGAATTTCCTCTTAATAGGTGATATCCACCTCTTATCAGAGGATATTCAATGACTGCGGGGGGCGGGTTCCTGATATATCTTCTGACCTTAATTCTATTAAACACGTAAAGTACGTCCCAAGAAGCTCAATCGCAGTTCGAACACCAGTTTCAATGACCATCGATGAGCTCAGGAGTGCCTTGGTTCAAGAGGGAATGCGGTTGCCAAAGGACTTGATAAAGACCCTGGTAAGCAACATGAAATTTGGATGTGACAGTTGTGTAGCTCTTAGAGACGTCCATATACTCTATCACAGCGGTCGCCAAACTTTTTACCTCCTGAACCAGTAAATTCATGATTTAAATCACAGGGAACACTAATATGATTTAAATATATGTAAGCAAAAGTTGTGATCTAAGAACACATAACATGCCCCTAGTTAATATAATGAAACTTTTAATTGTAACTAAATTACGAAAGTTTTATTAATAAAACCATAATGAAATAGATAAACTGAACAAAAACTGTAAAAACAAAGCAATTAAAAAATGGTTTACGTAAATCAAACATTTAGCGTTTTACATTACTAGTGCAATAGATGTTCCTGCTTGCTAAAAATAATATTATGGATCTTTGGATCCAATACTGTTAGTGCAAGACTATTATTTCAAGCTGAGATCTCTGTACCCTGTTTTGATAGTTGTGACAATTAAAATGCCTTTTCACATAAATAAGTTGAGGAAAATTGAATTAGAATTTTCATTTCATGTTCACTAAGAAAAGGGTATTCACTTTTACCACATTTTCTGGAGGCCATTTCCAAGGGTACCACTTTTTCTGGAGGCCATTACCCAGAATACCACATTTCTCTGGGGACCAGTGAAATTTTCTCATGGACCACCACTTGGGCAACCTCTGCACTATCAAATACGTTTTTCTCTGTTTGGTAGGGTGTCAGTAAGTTGCAATGCTGGAAAAGTGATCAGTTTACTTGTTTACGGTGTAGGCTGTGCCCATTTTTGTTTTCCCATATATCGGTCTTATGTCGTATGTTACTTTGGATTGGTTTTATTTCATTTACTAGTTTAAATTGGAAAAAAAATGCTTTTTGTCTCTTTAATTGTTTTCACCAGTGTAGAAGAAGTTAAATGTTTTTATTATACAACAATACGTTTCGTTCATTTATCTTTATGTTAAAGGCTTTTGTTTACATTTAACTACAAATTGATTGTTCAAACGCTAGTTTTTGTTTACAAACATGAAATCTGTTTCATTTCTAAAAGTTCAAAATACTTATTAAAATGTCTCTATTCGGCTAATGTTAAAGAATAGGGACCAAATTCTGAAAAAATTCTAAGATATAAAAAGTGCTAAAAAATTAATATTATTTTCTAACTTCACTATACTGCAGATAATCACTTATTTTATGATAACGAGTGATTTTTTTCCAGGTATAGAAGTTTAAGTTGGCATTACTTTCCAAGATGGCGACCTATTTAACAGCTGTCAAATGATTTATTCTCAGTTTGGTTTGGCAATTCATCAAAACGATCACCAAGCAAGGCGTAGATTCGTCGAATGGGCCCAAAAAGCGATTGCCGTTGTTCCCGATTTTCATAAGCGAATTTTGTTTAACGATGAAGCGCACTTCTGGTTGAATGGCTACGTCAACAAACAAAACTGCCGCATTTGGAGTGAAGCTAATCCCAAGTGTATGTCGAAACACCGTTACATCCAGAAAAACTGACTGTTTGGTGCGCTTTATGGGCTGGTGGAATCCTTCTTCAAAAACGATGAAGGCCACAACGTTACAGTCAATGGTGATCGGTATAGAGCCATGATTACTAACTTTTTCATTCCTGAATTGAACAATCATGATGTCCAGGAGCTGTGGTTCCAGCAAGACTGCGCAACATGTCACACAGCTCGTGCCACAATCGATTTATTGAAAGACACGTTGGGTGACCACCAAATTTCACGTTTTGGACCTGTGAATTGGCTTCCAAGATCTTGTGATTTAACACCGCTAGACTATTTTCTGTGGGGCTATGTAAAGTCATTGGTCTATGCGGATAAGCCACAGACGCTTGACCATTTAAAAGACAACATTTGCCGTGTTATTGCCGATATACGGCCACAAATGTTGGAATAAGTCATCGAAAATTGGACGTCGAGATTGGACTACATCCGAGCCAGCCATGGCAGTCATATGCCAAAAATCATATTGAAAATGTAATGCCACAAGATTATCTTTCGAATAAAAAAATTCATGTCATTCGAATAATACATTGTTGTTTTATTGCAATTTAAAGTTTTATACCTCTAAAAAAACACTCTTTACTACTCATTTTTATCCGAATGTACACACTTTTTTTCTTTTATAACATGTACTTCGCATGAGCGCTATCCCTATACATGTTAAAAAAAGGATTACTTATGAAATGTTTTGAAATCGTTAAAACACTGTATTATAAACAAATGCATGAGTTACAATGCCACAAATTGTTATAAAATTTGAAGCATTTTTTCTGTCGGAAAATGTGTTCCACGTCAAGTTCCCGTTCTCGTACATATGGCGAAAACAGCCTTAAAGAAGTATTTAAATCTTTTCAAAAATATAACTTTATATATATATATATATATATATATATATATATATATATATATATATATATATATATATATATATATATATATATATATATATATATATATATATATATATATATATATATATATATATATATATATATATATATATATATATATATATATATATATATATATATACTTTTGGTGCTCATTTAGGTATGTAATATATTGTTCGTAAATTGTCATTATAAAAGATTTTACTTTTAAGAAAAATAAAAAAATGAATAATGAAAAGTTTTTGTGTATATAAAATCATATTCATTGATGTTAATTAAATCAAATCCTTAATACACTCTGTCATAAAAAAAAATATATGCACCCAGAAGAAATTGAGCTACATTCACGAAATTTGGTATGCATGTAGTGTATATGAAAATAAACAAATGATTAAAAATTCAGAACAAAATATCATTTTATTAAGCGGTTACAGCTTGCAAAAGGTTAAAAATCAGTAAGTAGTAAAGCCACCTCTGGCAGCTATACAAGCCGAAATTCGGCGTGGCATCGATTCAATTAGATCACTTATGACCCCCTGTGGAAGATCCTGCCATAGTCTTTGCATCTGCGCAGTTAATTCTCCTGTATCTCGGGACGGCTGCAGTTGCCTTCCCAGCGCGTCCAGACATGCTCTATTGGTGAAAGATCTGGTGTCCTGGCAGGCCATGGTAGGACGTCATATCCTTGAAGACATTGTTGGGAGAGTCGCGCAGTATGTGGACGAGCATTATCCTGTTGATAAATGGCACCTGGGCGACTTGATAGCATGGGTAGCACAATCGGCGTTAAAATATCGTCCACGTATCTGCGAGCTGTCAAAGTGCCTTGAAGGACCACTAAAGATGATCGTGTGTCCCAAGAAATTGCTCCCCACACTGTCACACCTTGTGAAATTGCTGTATGCCGCTCGACAATAAATGCCGGATCGGACCGCTGGCCGGTGCGCCTCCAGACACGTGTGCGGTGGTCATCAGCACTGAGACTGAATCGGGATTCATCACTGAAGATGACACGTCTCCAGTCTGTCACACTCCAAGTTGCCCGAGGTCGGCAAAATCCAGTCGACACTGCCTATGATGTGGGGTCAGTGGTAAGCGTCTTAGCGGACGTCGGCTCCTCAAGCCAACTTCGGTCAGTCGTCTCCTTATGGTTTCTCTTGATGGCACTGGATGTCTGGAAGGAGGTAAGTGGCGTTGAATCGATGCTAGCGACGTTGTTGGTGCCGAAGTGGCCACTCTTCTGATTGCACGATTCTCGCGATCATTTGTGTTCCTGGGACGTCCTGACCCTCCGCGACGGTACACTCTACCTTCTGTGATCCACTGTTGCCAACACCGAGCAACTACCATATCGCTCCGACCGAGGTGGCGGCCGATACGTCTATTCGACCAACCTGCTTCTCTGAGGCCTATTATACGGCCCCTATCAAAGTCCGTCAGCTGCTCGTACTGCCGCCGGTTACGTCTTAGAGGCATCCTAAGTCTCAATATCGTCTATCAAAGTCATCAGATTCGTTTGGATAGCCGTACGGCGCTCGTACTCATGCTTTTAAACTCTCCCAGTTGCGCAACTAATATGCGCATAGCACACTTAGCCTTGTCTCATTGGCTTCGAAATTTTAATCATTTGCATATCTCTTACCAGACTACATTCTTGCCGAGTTTCGTGATTGTAGCTTGATTTCTTCTGGGTGCATATATTTTTTGCGACAGAGTGTATTATTTACATTTTTTAATAACTTCGAAGCCGCTTTTATTTTCAAAAAAAAGTATTAAATTGTTTTAGTTACATTGAAATATATTAACATTATTTTTTAAAATTTACTTCTTTAAGTATTTTACATGCAGATATTTTACAAAAAAAATCTAAGAAATATCCATGAGAAAAAATGCTTAAAATTTGTTCTTAAGTGTATAAGGCAGTTAAAAGTAGTAGCGCAGAGAGAAAAAACACCGTTTATTTTGATTAACTCCATCTTCTTAAATGTCTGTCTTATTACAATTTATTTGAAAGAAAAATCTTAATTGATTTCGATTGATTTTACCATTCTACAGTGACAAGTTTTATTAACAGTTTGTAAATAAATAAAAAAAAAAGATTGTAAACTCATTTTACTTATCTTTCTTTTCTGGAGTTTTCTTCGATATTTTCCTTCAAGAATTTGGATTTGTTTTTATTTTAGGCGTTTGGGAACAATGCAAGACTTCATTTTTAAACCTGTGCAAACCATAACATTTATTCTTCAATTTCTAAATTACTACAATCGAATTTCATTGCAGAATGTTATTTTTCAGATTACAATGCATTATTACAAAAGCTGATACTGCAGAGTATAAAATTATTTTATTCTTAATTTTGAATTTACTTTATGAGTGTAGGTCTTGAAGAAGAAATCGATTAATTAGATAAAAATTCTCAATAATATGCATAATTCATTTGTTACAGTCAGACACAGAATATTGTAATGTAATCATTGCTGTGCATTTTAAAAACATCCATCTTATTATAGTAAACTATTATAAAGCAGTTTTTATTCTTCATAAATATTTATTTTGTATTTTATCATGGAAATATATGAACTGTTTAATCATTATACTTATTTAGTTATTCACAGCTGTTCACTGAGAATTATTTTTGAACTGTTTCATAGAAATTTTTATAATTGTTCAGTATAATTAAAAAAAATTAATTCATCAGATTTGAAAACTAAATTTAAATTCAAATTCTTAAAATATGAAACAACCAGTATTGCATTTTATGTCATACATGGAAAAGTATAGATTATTTTGATAAAAATGTGTATATTTTTTTAAATGTCGTGTACGAGTGGGAAACATACAGTGGATCATAGTATAGTTTCTATTTACGTTTCAGTTGCGAAGTAATCTACCAAATGGAGATGATAATTTTCTTCTCGTTTAAGTATTTTTTTACCTAAGGTTCGATGTACCTTAGGTACATTGATGATTTTCAATAAGAAAATCATCAATGAAACCGTACACTTTTCTAAAAAAACGTTTATTATAATAAGTTTTAAAATTGAGAAGGGTAGTTTGTCTGTTTCTTTTGAAACTGTACTGAAGGTGAAATGTATGGTGAAACAGAAACATAATGGTGAATTTGAAGTTAGCAGAAAAATATCAGATATGTAAAATGATTTGTCCGCGCCGTCTAATCTGTCTAAATCGGGGGTTTTTTTTCATCCATAAAAATTGGCATTTTAAATTACAGCAACGCCGCACCAAAAATAAACGTCTCTACCGAATAACGTATAAATAGTCATCAAAATAGAGGACTAAGCACGATAGTGGATTATTATAGATATTATTGGATACTTGAGGACGATTTCACCACATTAGTTCGTGCCAGAATTCAGGGTTAGCGAAATAAAACTTCCGCTACTCAGAGAGACCTGAAGGCAGTTCTACTAGTCCGAAGAGAAAAATATTTGGGTAGCAGACATTTCAGGTGATGCAATGAAGGTTCCTGAAATAAAACAAAAGAGTTGAAAAAATAGCCAATAGATGGCGCTTGTGGCGGCGAATACTGTTCTTCAAATCCAATGCAGTTGTCAAACGCTCCCGATAAATGGTATTTTTTAAAAATTCTCATAACCACAGTCATAAGGCGTGAGATCCGGTGATCGTGGAGGCCAAACTGTTCAGAAAGGTCGACTGTTGACACGTACGTCTGTCAATGGCTGTCTTATTAATTGTTGGACTGAGCGCGCGTGGTGAGTTGGGGCTCCATTGTGCATGGAAATGGGTTTTTGTAGGCAGACTCGTTGCTGGAGAGTAGAAATCAGTCATGTCTGGAACATCTCACGACACCGTGATCCCCGTTAACAGATCAGGTGGTAAGCCATTGAGGGCTTGCCGTTCAAAAAAGCAGGCCCCGAGAATGAATGAAGCAGTAAACCTTCACCATACGTTCACTTTCGTATCAAGCAAAGCTTTGGCATGTACCGCTTCGGGGTTTTCTGTCTTCCTGATGCGACAATTGTGACAATGCAAATGGCTATTCATTTGTCTATTAAGATGGAGGTGGTCATTCTACGTCCACAGTATGTTCCATGGCAACGAATCATTTACCACCTTCCTTGCGAGAAATTCCAGTGCGAAGGTTTTACGAGTGACTGGGTCGTGGGAATTCGATTGCTAAATCGCTTGAATCTTATTCGGGTAGAAATTAAAACTTTTAAGCGTGATGTGCGGGACAGTAGAGTAGGGCTTATCAAGGGTACGTGAAATTGTCGGTATGTTGACAGTTTCTTGAAGTGGGGGGCTCACTGCTTACATCCTCGACCGCAGTGGCAATATCCTCTACGACGGCGGTGTTAATTCCTTTTCGTCCTCTTCCATAAAGAACGCCTAGCTGTGTCCTGTTTTTTCGAATTTTAACACCATATTTTTAAGAACACGCTCCGACATCAATCTACGTCGTTGTTTTTTGAGACGGTGCTCTGAATTATCACTGTTGCGGTAGGACAGTTTCACAAGAAGTGCACTCCCAGGAAACATCGGTATTCTGCAATGCTTATCTGTGATTGTGGCAAGAACAACGTCTTCTTTTTCTTGTGCGTGATATTAACATATTTTTCTGGAATGTACTGACCTACAGCGCCATCAATTGGCAATTTGTTGAACTATTTTTTTCAGAAATTTCGAGTGCAATGTCTGAAGTGTCAGTTGTCCAAATATTTTTTTGGACCAATAGAACAACGTCCAGGGCCATCTAATCAGCATAAGTTGTTTTCGCCGATCCTGTGTATCTGCGTAGCCACTTTTACGATGCAACTTTACGACGAATTTTATTTTTGTCAAATCCGAGGGGGTTGCATTCCATTCAGATAAATGCAAATTAATTCTGACCTTTTAGCTGGTCACTTAGAGTATATTTTTGAAAAGTTTGTGGTAATAACATCGATTTCATTTCAGTGGCTTCTCCACCTATTCATCGTTACGTATCCAGCGGAAAACATAATAAATAGCGCGATATTCACCTCATTTAATATGATGAGGAGGATTTTCCTCGACAGTTAAAAAAGATTACAGTTCTTAAATATATCAGTTATTGAACATTATATAATTGTAGAGAATTGGTTTTCTTCGTAAGATGTCGCTGATTACGTGTTCCAGAAATATTTTGCGGTGAATGAAACTACAAAGAATCCTGAAATTCTCCCAAAGTTTCAGACAATATTTAGAAAATGGGAACATCATTACTTGTGTTATAGAAAAATACAACTATGATGTCTGAAATGACCAAGAAAAACAAGATGATGTGAATTCTCTTCGCAATGCATCATGCTTGTGTAATAGATGTGCATGTGATAACACGCTTGAACGATAACATTTACCCATCAAATTAGCAGTTGCTGGTACCTGTGTAGCAGATAGAATGCTCTAGGAAAACCAAACAATGATTGTTGCATTGCTGTCCTGTTAATGAATTACCGCATATTCATAATACATCATGCAAACAATACGTTCATTACTCAATCGACACTAGGTGTTGTGAGATTTAATATTCTTAGGCCATAATTTAGCACTTATGGCAACTTGCGAAGGTGTTCTCAAGTTTCAATGTACGGAGATATGGAACAAGATAAGCCTTTTTCAAAGCCCTTTTCCAGAAAAGAATTCAGTTCAACTTGTAGAAGAGGGGTGATATACTATAAGAATAGATCCATTTAATCTGGCTATTACAAGAATATGTCCATCATATACAAATACTGGGACAGTAAAAAGTTCCCTTGCTTGGAAAGAATCTGTTAAATAAGTAATGACTTTGGGCAGTTATAAAACTAAACAACAATTATAAAACTAAATAACTACATATTCCTTAATATCATTTTTATGAATAATAATTATTAAATAATCATTATATAAGTGTAATTATAAAATTTAATAAAAAGGTGTGTAAAACATAAATAATTACACATAAACACATACATATATTTTTAGGAAGAAAATAGCCTTTAAAATGTAAAATATTTATAATACTATACGGACCTTAAACTTTTTTTAAATGTTTCAAGTGACATTCACGTGCATTTGCATGAGTCAATGCAATACAGAATTTCCAATGCTGAAAACTACTTTTTGTAATTTTCGTTACAATTTAGATATTTTTTTCAAATTTTTTTTTTGCTAAAGCATTGGTTTAATTTTACTTACAAATGAGATACATTGGATTTTATAAATAACATTTGACCCTCCTGGACATAAAAGCTATTTAAATGACTTATTACATTTCTAAAGCAAAAATTAGCGTCTGTTACCCTGCACAATAAAATGCCAAGTGAACATTTTAGGTCTAAAACGCACTATCCATTTCTGTGGCAATTTTAATGCGTATCAGTATGATCATGTAAATAAAAAATGAAGAATATCATATAAAGTTAAAAAGGACAAAGAGAGAGAGAGAGAGAGAGAGAAAGTTATAACAGGAAGTAAACAGTTTTGGTGGAATGTATAAAACCATACTGAAGGAAGAGTATGTGAAACCTAACTTCGGAAACAGTAAATTAGGAGTGAAAAACATTGTGTATAATGGTGCAATGGAAGGTTTCCCTTCTTTGTCCATAAGTTAATTGTTCTTTTGTATTCCATTAATTCCAGTTATTTTTATTAAAGAATGCGCTTAGAACGATAAAAAAGCATATAAACAATGCTCAAGAATAAAATAATTCCTCTTACGTTTTCTTCGAGCATTTAGTAACAATGTATTGATACAATTTCGCTAAAATGCACTTATTTAGACAGATATACAGTAACATTTAAAATATACATCGAAAAGTGTAGTAGTTACTGCAATACAAAAAGAGAGCTTTCCATTTTTTAAAAAGTTGTATTTATTCATGAACATTAAAATTCATTGCCAGAATAAGTTGTTACGAATATTATGAAAATAGTGTAACTAATTTGTATTTGGATGTGCAATGCATTTATATTACTCTATATTATATTTATTTTATTTTAAAAATGTACTATTCACACGTACACACCGTCCCTTACGCTATAGTGGCGATTCAATGAGAACTTGGTGAAATCTTGGCAATAGAGCCAAGTTAGCTTCATTTTTGGTGACCGAGTTGGTGGCCAATTTGGCGACATTGGCGACCATAGGACCCTGTGGATTCTTCTAGAAAATAGTGGACTGCTCTACTAATTCCACGCTCAATCGCTCGTGCGGATTTTTCTGGAAGTTTCCGCCGGGTTTATAAACCCAGCGGTACTAGACCCAACCAGTCAGTCTTGATTCAGCAAGCGATTAGTGAGCATTGTTTTGATTATCGATTATCTCGGCTGTGCTTGTGAATAATCTTTTACATATGCCCATTCTAAACACTGATAATTGTGTTTGATTGCTTTTGAAGGTGTAAAGGTCTTCAGAGATTACTCTGCGAATATTTGGGCAGAATCCTGAATTTGAAGAGAGAATTGAATTTCTGATAATAAATTCGCATTGGTTTTAAAGAACTGTTACCTTTCTTTGTGACTGTTTTGCATAAAATCCTTGAACCCGGAATTACGTAACAATTTAGTGTCAGAATTAGGCTTTTATGCTAATAACAGGAGCGATGGACGAGCAACTAAATTCTCTGCTGGAAGGCATTAATGTCTTGAAAAACGGCCAAGAAGAAACTAGGCAAAACCAAGAAATGCAGAAAGGTCTGGAGGAAATTCAGAGAAGCGAAGAAGAGACTAAGAAAGGAGAATATGCAGAGAAGCTAGGAAGAAACTAAGAGTGGTTTAAAATAGAAAATGGTGAAAGGCCAAGTGGAGATTAAGAATATGAGTTGAAGGAGAGGATGCAGAAATGTCAAGAAGACCTGAAGAATACTCTTGAAAAAAATCAACAATATAGAAGAAGAGATCGCAGTAGTTGAAGAGAAAATCGAAAAGAAAGTAGAGAAGAAAATGGAAACGATCAGAGAAGTGCCGGAAATTTTAGCCTTATGTCACAAAGAGTTGAAGATCTTGAAAATAAGCTTATAGCTCCGGGAATGCAACGAGCGAAAGCAAGTTTATCCCTACTGCTCCAGTGCATGTGCTTTCTTCTGCACTGCCTCTGACTGCCTCACCAGTGTCAGTAACACTGTCTGTCTATGATAGAAAAACCAATTGGGTATACAAGACTCGATTCTCAATAGTTTCTGAAGTCAATGTATTGACTGAAGGAGTCAACGCATATCAGCTAGCAGCATCCCTTAAAAGAGAAGCTGTTGAAGTTCTGCAGACTCTTCCCAACAAAGAGCGGCGAAACTTGAACTCACTCTATAATGCTCTGGATCTTCGGTTTGGCCAGAAATACTCCAAAGAATACGCACGTTTGCAGATGAAAACCACTCTAGAAAACCGGAGAAAGTTTGCAGGAATATGCCTCCGAAGTAGAAAGACTCGCGAACTTGGCTTTTCCGATCACAAAGCAACTGTACGAGAAACAATCTGTTTACAATATTTCGTGGATGGTTTGAAGGAGGGAGAAATCTAGAAGATTGTAAGAATGGAAGATGTCTAAGATCTTAAATCTGCCCTGTTATATGCCCTGAGATTGAAGGCCACCACTCAAGCCAGTTGCAGAGAACGCCATTCCATCCGAGGAGCTAGATCGACTGCAGATGCATCCCGTGAATCTCCATGGACGAAAGAGATACATAAATTGAAAAAAGAAGTTGAAAACTTAATGGTTCAACTTCAGAATCAGACGGGACGTAGAATCAAGTGTTGGAGTGTGGTGAACCAGAGCATCTCAAAAGTAACTTCCCCCGAGACAATAAAAAAGATCTTAGAACCAAGTGCTGGGGATGCGGTGGAGCAAAGCCCCTAAGAAATAACTACCCTTGCTTAAATCAGGAACATCCGCATCGTGCAAATGTAATCGAGTCTAAGGAAGTATCTAGAAACCGAAAAGGATTAGCAGAGGATAAAGAAGACGTCCCTTCAAGAAGACCTTGTTCGTATAACAGTTAATACTGCTTAAGCATAGGAAAGAAATGTGGAGTAATAGATCAAGTAGTCCGTCAAGTTATGACTCTATCGACATCAGAATTGGACCCGTGGAGTGATGAGATCGTCCGAAGAGATCAACTGGTCCATACTGAAATAAAGTCAATCGTAGAATTCAATGAGTCGTCTGACGAAGAGCTTAATTGGCAAATCATCGTCCCTTTACATCCTACAATGAATTGTTATTGGGCTCTCTTTGGGACTCTCTCCACCTGAAAAATGGTTTTTTATATCGAAAATGGTAGTCTGATGACGGAGAAAAATTCAGGGGGCAATTAATACTACCAAAGACAAGAGTGCGTTTATACTGCAACAATGTACTGAGTGACGTGGCTAAGTTTTGACCCCCATGTGATCCATGTGCTGCACGCAAAGGTCCCAGAAAACGCACAAGATGCAGAGAGCATCTGTACAATGTAGGAGTGCCTTTCGAACGAGTAGCTTTTCACATCCTAGGTCCGCTTCCGAGATAATCAGATGACAGCAACAAAATCCTGATAGTGATGGACTACTTCACTAAGTGGTCTGAAGCATGTTCTATTTCTGAAGATCCTGACTGTTGCAGAGGTTCTAGTTCAACACTGGATCTCGCGATTCGTATCCTTCTACAACTACACTCCGATCAAGGAACAAACTTCGATTCTGCAGTTTGCAAGAGACTGTGTGAAATACTCGGCATCGACAAAACCCAGACAACAGTCTTACATCCTCAGTCTGACGGCATGGTAGAGAGGTTCAATCGGGCCATCCTGAACAGCCTCTCTCTCCTGGTATCCAGTAATCAACAGGACTGGGACAAGAAATTGCCCTTTTTCTTGCTTGCCTACAGGACTGTCGTTAACGATACCACCGGCTATTGCCCATCACAGATGCTTTTTTAACGTAATCTTCGTCTGCCTGCAGATCTTCTATTCAGCCGGCCACCAGATGCACCCTTGGCGCCTGAGGAATATATCGAGAAACTCCAGGCATGGATGGGGGAAATACTTTATCTGGTTAGGGAAAGAATGGAAATTGCTTTCGAAAAGATGAAGTCCCGATACGGCGCAAGAGCAACCAGACATACTTCCACAAAGGTGACAAAGTGGAATCCGAAACGTCACATAGGACTCTCTCCGAAGCTGCAGACCAACTGAGAAGGTCCTTACACAATCCTAAATAGACTGCATGACGTTGTGGTGCAGATACAGAAATCACCACACGCAAAACCGAAGGTATTACATTACAATAGGCTAGCCCCATATCTTGACCAAGATGAATAAGATCCTTAAGTTAAAACCATGGTTATTAATTATTTTGCAAATAATGTAAATTATTTATCTTTTCTAATTCCTTAGTTTTATTTTAGTACTGTAATTCATGAATTTTGAATTTATTTACTTTTTATATGCTGTTGAGTATATTTGTTACTTTATATGTGATTATTATGTGAGTAGTTTGCCTGTAAATATATACATCTTACTCAATGATTGTACTGCCCGTGACATGCAGTCTTTGAGGAGGGGGTAGTGTTACGAATTTGTGTTAACAGTGTAAATAAATTGTATTTGGATGTGTAATGCATTTATATTATTCTATGTTATATATTTATGTTATCTTAAAATTGCACTATTCACAAACAAACGCCGTCTCTTACGCTATAGTGGCGATTCAATAAGAACTTGGTGAAATCTTGGCGATATATCCAAGTTGGTGGCCAATTTGGCGACCATGTTGTCGAGTTTGGGATCATGTGGATTCTTCTAGAAATTAGTGGATTACTTTAATAATTTCACGCTCTATGACGCGTGCAGAATTTTCTGGAATTTTTCGCCTGCTTTATAAATCGAGTGGTACTAGCCGCAACCAGTATTTTTTTATTCAGCCAGTGATTAGTGAGCATTGTTTTGGTTATCGATTAGCTCGGCTGTGCTTGTGAATATTATTTTACATGCGTGCATTTTAAACTCTGATCATTGTGTTTGATTGCTGTTCAAGGTGTGAAGACCTTTGGAGGTCTTCTGTGAAGATTGCTGCGGAATCTTGTATTTGAAGAGAATTGGATTTTCGATAATAAATTCGCATCGCTCTTAAAGAACTGTTATTTTTCTTTGTGACTGCTTTGCATAAAATCCTTGAACCCGGAGCTACATAACAATATTATAAGAAAAAGAAAATGATAACAAAAAATATATTTTCCTTAGACGTATATGTTGCAAAACTCTTCGTTATAGTAATACAGTGTTTTCAGCTACTGAATGGTTTAAAAATACTAAGTGAATAACTGATCGAATGATAATTTCACAATTCAAACCACAAATTAAATTTGTAAGCAAGATTAAGTTTTTTTAATCATTAAGATGATAAATAAACTTCTAAGCAATAGGAGCACCAGTTTTTATATAAATCGTTAATTATTTTAACCAAGACATACTAGTTTATACGCCATTTAAAAAAAGTATGGAAATAAAAATGCCTGGACGATTATTTTTCTGCATTCATTTAATTCATTCAGCATCAATTAAATATTTCTTCATTAGTACACGCAATAAATTACTATAGCTTCTTTGTGAACTGTAATTATCAGTTTCCAGCCATTATTTATTTCTCCTGCCCTATAAATGAAAATTTAGCGGTTTTGTATATTTACTGCGTTTAGTTTGTAAATACATTTGCAAAAGAATAACCACTATAATAAATAAAGTTTACCGTCAATCACTGGTTTATTTAAGGTATATATTTTTTTGCAGTTTCTCTGAGTGAGATTGTTTTACTTGTTTATATTTTTGAAACCTTAGACTTTCGAAAGTAATTTTATTTGATGACTATATTTTTAAATTAAGTTTATGATTGTTAAGCGAGAATCTGATAGTCATATTCCAGCGTCGTATTTGAAAAGAATTAAAAATTCATAATGTTTCATAGGGGATGTATACACAAGCAATTCGGTTAAAAATAGTTGTAATTTATGAATATTAAATATAAAACAAAACTGCGTTTAAATGTTATATTTTGATTATCTGTAATTTTATCATGAGCTTTATACTAAATTCATATCAGTTAGGGACTTAGAAAAAGTTGAAGTGTTATTAATCTCCCCTTTATTAAGAATGCTACGCACAAACACACACACACACTCACACGACGCTTAGTATACTTTTCAATAATGCGTTTCTGTTAGTAACGTAAGTAATTTAATGAGAGTAATATTATGTTTTTTTTACAAAAGTTATATCACAGGAGTTTATGTGAAGTTGAATATAAAAAAATGAAAATTCTTTTATAAGTTTCATAAATCAAAGAACGGGGTAAAAACAGAAGGATGAAACAATTTCTTTATAAATCGTTCCTAATTTACCAGAAGAGTACTGTTATATCCATTCAAGTTTTGATTGATTGTTTGAAAAGTAGTTTACCGAGATAATTTCGAAATTAGGCTCTAAACAAGCTACAATGAAATGCGTGTTTCATGAAATGTATCAATTAAAATTCTTGTATGTATTTCATTAAATCTAATGACCCTTTGACTAATTCTATGGATGCTGGAGATGCTCCCTCTCATTGCTTAATGAGATCTCGCTTTTGCATCACCTTCCTTCTGAGTCAGAACCGAAATGATCAATGAAGCATTTCAGGAAAGGAATTCAAACAATTTCATAATCACTTTGTGACACATTTCCTTATAAATGCAGTGGACAATGTTTGAATCATGAGTACAGTCTATACAGGTGTCCTTTCATTTTCAATTCTTACTATTAGTTCACAATCTCCCTATATCTTGTCCCGATATTCAATTGTTAATACAATGCATTTTAAAGTGATGAATAGAGCTAAAATTTTATATAAATTATTATTTTGGATAATAATATGATAAACAAATTATAATTAATAAAAATCAATTGATTAAAACTAATTGACCAAAGATTTAAAAATTCAGCCAAGTTGGCATCATTTTTGGCGACTTGTGTCAAAACTTGATAAAAGGGTTTTTCCTCTCATTTTAAAGCGCTCACATTTGAGCTGAAATTTTCTATATACAATAGCTTGGAGTGGGGGGGGGGCAATATGATAATTTAAATAGTATTAATTGATTTGAACTAATTATTTAAGGAATTAGAGATACAGCCCCATTGGCTTCATTTTTAGCGTTGTGCTATTAAACTTTATAACATCTTTTTCCTCACGTTTTAAAGCGTTCAGTGGAACTGAAATTTTATATACACGATTTTTTTGGATGACAACATGATACTTTAATGATACTTAATGAAAATTAACAGCCACTTAATATTGTGATTCGGGTATATGTAAAAACGTATTTACACTGGTGTGCAAAAATTAAGGACGAGACGGTTTTTTCAATATAACTTTGTAAAAAAGCTTTCCAAATCAACACATTTAATACCGTAAGATCCCCAATACGTAAGGACATGTGTAATGTAAGCAACACTTACTAAAAGAGAAATCAGAGGGATAAAAAGAAGCTTGATTGAAAAAGTAGCATGGAGCGCAATGCGACTGAAGGCCGAAACATCCCTGTGATGGGTGTCCAGCGAGAAACATCCGGTCTTTAGTAGGGGATATGATCTCCCCTGACTGCTAGGCAGGTTTCACAGCGTCTGCCCAAGCTGAGAATGAGGGTGTCAATGAGTTGTTGAGGCATTGCTGCCCATTCGTCTTGCAGCGACAATCGAAGCTTCCGAATCGTTACTGGTGGTAAGGTACGAGCTGCCTAGAAAATCCCATACATGATCGATGGAATTGATATCCGGAGATTGTGCCGGCCAATCCATACGTTCAATATCCTCTCTCTCTAAGCGCTGTTCAGCAGCTACTTTGCGATGACATGGTGCATTGTCGTCCATGAAAAGGAACCGCAGACCCATAGCGCCTCTAAAAAGACGCACATATGGAAGAAGAATCTCGTTACAATAACGGGTCTCGTTGACTGAACCTGTGTCGAAGATGTGAAGGTTTGTACGACTACCAAGCATGATGCCTCCCCAAACGAGAACACCGCGACCTCCATACCTGTCCCTTTCAATGATGTTCGAGGGATGATTGCGGCTTCCCCGCTCTCTCCAGATGAGTATGCGATGAGAATCGCTACTCAAACTGAATCTGCTCTCATCTATAAAGAGTACTCGTCCCCATTCATTGTCTCTTCAATTCCGGTGTTCCTGGCACCACAGAGAACGCCTTCTCCGATGGTCAGGCGTTAAAGATACACACCGTACAGGGCGTCGTGCAAACAGACCACCACCGTGCAGTCTTCTGGCCACGGTAAAACGCGATATCGGTCGTCCAGTCACCTGTGTCGTGTGTCTAGCGATTTCTCCCGCTGTCTGCCGCCTGTTTCTTCTGGCCTGTAAGGCAATGTACCGGTCATCATCGGGTGTGATTCCTCGTGGACGACCACTACTGAACCCCCGGATAGCTGTTCCTGTAGTTTGAAATTGTCTCCAAAGTCATGAAACGATGCTGTGTGCAAATCCGAACTCTGCAGCCACACTTGTCACACTGCGGCCTTCCTTTAACTTCCCAATGATTCGACCTCGGGTAAAAGCATCCAGATGTCGTCTAACAGATTGATTATTCGCCATTTCTCGCTGAGGCAGCAACTCGGTGTGATTTTAACTGCTATACGGCGTGCAATCTCTTTGCCAGAAATACTGATCTTACACCGACAACAAGCTTTATACTACTCAGACACTCCCCGATTACGTCTACCTGCATATCTGCGCATGTGCTACTGTACATCACCTTACTTAATCTTCTGATTGGTCTCTCTGTCCGCTCTGCCTTTTCGTTCAGCTGATATGCTAATTTTTCGACTTCGTCCTTAATTTTTGCACACCAGTGTATATTAATAGTAATTGTTAATCAAAAGTAACTAATGTAATTTTTCTCTTTATTGACCTATGTAGGAATTGACATACTTTTTTTTTCTTATATTACTCGCTAACTCACTTCATCTTTACCTGCTTTGAAAATACATTCAAAACAATATTTTTTGATGTTGGTAAAATTACTGAATTACATGTACTGATTTTGATTTCTCGGTTGATTTTCTTTCAGACACAACATTTTTATTTTACTATACATTTAATGTTTTGATACATTTTAATTTTTAGAGATTTTTTTTCCTGTAATATTTTACAATATATTTTAGGACGGCTTTTAAAGTTTAAAACAATTATCAAATGTAGTTTAAAAGTAAGGGAAAAGTTTAAAGTCTTAAAAGCTACAATATTTAAGTAAAAATATTTTTTTAGTATCAATGTAAACACATAAGCCATATTTTTTTTAAATAAACAAAAAAATTATCTTCCTTTAAAATTCAATATTTTTACCAGCAAAGGTATGATGCTCATTAATAAATGCAACGTTTACTGGCCGCCGCATAGCGCGCACGCTGATCAGAAGAACATGAGCAGCGTTTCTCAAACATTGGGGTGCGCCCCCCTTGCCGGCCGGGACAACGAACTCTATGAGGATGCGCGAGCATATTGAAAAGTTGAAAACAAAATTTTACGTTATTAAATGTGTTTGCTTACCTCCAGTAAATTAATAAATACATTCTGACGTAATATAAATAAAATACACATTTACATTGATGTATTACTCTTATAAATGTATCAGTGCTACACAGTGTATTTTATAATTAATTTAACAGTACAAATTTAACCCGTGGTCTCTCGCGTCTGTTTTTCTACCGTCCTTACTCGCGGGGTATAAATAACACCCCAAACTTTTAACACGCGTAATTAATTATGAAAATAAAATTAAGTCAAATATGATACATATTTATAAAGTAAAAGATGTTTTTGTATTATACAAATAAAATTATTAAATTCATTGCCTACACAAATGAGATTAACATTAATTTAATCTAAACCTACAAAATTTTCATTTTAAAATACTTATCTTTATATTTTTTTCAAAAAGCACAAGTAAAACGTATATACCAGTGAAAAACTTACTTTGCAATTGATGTCAAGGATAGTAGAAAGTAGAAAATAAATACTTTATTTATTTTTCAAACATTCAGAGCAGACTGTAGTCATATGCTTCGAGCACATGTTTTTTATTTACAATGAAGGCAGAAATAACTAGAGTTTTTACATCAGATACTCATGGACAAGCAGTTCAACGTTTCGTTTTTGGTGGATTAATGCTCTTTTTAATATCTTCTGTGTCAGCAAAGCTTTTTTGGAGTGTTTTGTTAAGGTTTGGGAGTTCCTATTTCATATCCCACTATGGCTGTACACAATCAATTCAAATGTCCTCTAACAATCTTGAACGTCTCATTTTCTTTTCAGGAAGAACCGAATGATAGATTTTGGAAGCATTAATTCCTGCAGTATTGATAAAATATTCGCAATGACCAACAGTTACATATTCACGATACATCATATATACTGCACATTTCATCAGTGATATCAACACCGCCTGCATTATAAAAATTTACAATTGCAAGCTTCATCTCTCCAAGTTTGGTACTGAAATTACACAGTCATCGAATTCACTTAGTTCATCTTGACAATCTGTTGATACAGTATCTTATAGACGACGAAATCAATGTTTCTCCCTTTTCCATGGAGTTTTTATCATAATTTCTGGAAAATGTCTTGAAAATTTTTTAAAAAAAATAAATTTCACAACAATTTTATAGAATTATATAATTTTTGTACATCAATTATTGAAATTTTAAATAAAGTATGCATGCATATTAATATAGTTGGAAAAAATGTAAACGGAAAGAGTAAAACTTACTCTATTTTAGATGCTCCGATTACGAAAATATAACGCAGTTACTCTTGGGGAGTTCTCAGCACCCAAATAAACTTCTGAAGGTCGTTGCATTCCGATCGCCCAAGGGAGAGTGATTACAACATGCCTGGAGGTTCAATGACCTAAAATGTGCAGCTACAGAAAAAAATGTGGTTCTGCACATTCTTTTTGGAATTCTGGGAGCTTGGAATTCTTGTTGCTGGGTGTACAGAATACCCCGCACGAGTGATCGCGGGGTAAGAACAATTTTAATAATTACCAGTAATGCCATAAGCTTGTCATATATAAAATTATACACAGAAATAACACTTACTTGATAATTTGTAATTGTTTATAAATAATCCTTAAACTGCCGATTAAAAGTTATGCGATTGGCTTACTTATGCCAATCGTTTTCCACGTAGGCTCGCATATACGATGTATTGAGGGGGGAGAAGTAAGGAACAAAGAAGCAAATAATCTGCAATAAGTAAGTCTTTCGCAAACACTGTCAATGTAAATTTATTGCATTCCAATGCCTTCGTAATAATTTTATGGATAGCAGTGCACAGAAAAGATCGTACCTCCGAAAGACGTATTCATACTTCTCTCCGGGGAAATTAAAGCCTTGGGTGAGAGCCAGTGGTACTTAAGGTAACTGGGACATCTGCGAGAAGGAAAAATTAACTTTTTTTACACCAAATTTAAATGGTACTCACTTGCTTAAATTAAAAGCAACAGAAATAAAATTTTGAAGTTTAATTATCTGTACATTTTTGCACCTGTTAATGTAAGGAAATTCCATTTTAAATTACAAATAAATCTGTATCAGCAATAAGCAATCAACAACTTTTTTTTTTATTTTCGAGACATGTTCCTACCTTTAGGTACACTTTGCATAAAACCCACTGCATATATAACTATAAAATTTTACAGAGTTTTTACAAACATAACAATCTATAAAATAAATGAAATGAAATTTTAAAAAAAATTATAAAAATAAAAAAAATCAATTTATTGATTCAAATTTTCTTTAAATTTTACGCATAAATTGTGCTACATGTAAAATTTATGAATGTTTACTTGAAAACGAATTCATTCACTTTTTTGAAAATTTGTGGATCTTATAATATGCAAAATATCAGCAATATAGGTAAAGTAGATATTTTTTGAGAAAAGTGTACCGGAATGAACAAAAAATGCATTTTGAGGAAATCACAAATAAAGATATTGTAAAATAATATTTTTAATGTAATATAAAGTCATACCATAATTAATTGGATTATTTTTCATCATTTCTCAGTTTTTAAATTGTAAGTTTAAAATTCTAGATTATTTAGAAGTCTTTTTAATTTATCTTTCTTTACTTCATCAGCGCGTGTTGCCAACGATTCACACCTTCTTCCATGTAAAATACCCAAAATTTATATGTTTATAAGTTTTAGTACTTTTACTTCACTTTGAACATCATCATTACAGGATATTATAGAATTACTTATACATATTTTTATTGTTATAAAAATACACAAAGGATATGTATTTGATTAATTTAAAAAGCTAATTTGATGTCTTATTTAAATGGAGCTCTCTTTTTAAAAATTATAACAAAATAATCTCTATTTTTACTTAAACATATGAATATTTATTTTAAAGTAAAACCAATAGTTATAAACATATAGTTATTTATGAGTATTCAAATGTTAACAATAAGCAGTTAGGAAAAACGAAATGTTTGTTTTACAAGATGTACATTTAAATTAGAATAATCCTGAAGATCCACGTTGTACTAAATACACTTGATTTATAATTTAAAAACTACAGTAAGTATTTATTAACATAAAACTAAACATAATTAACGCATTTCAAAAACCGAAACAATTTTTTTTTTAATTTTGTAACTAACGTTTTAAATTTTCCGTAATTTTTGCAGAAAAAATGTAGAATTTTCAATAAACTTGAACATAAAATACAGAAAAATTACGTTCTTTGTACAGAAGAATTAGTATTTTTCAATACATACTATAAACAAAATCAATTTTGAAGAAAGTGTACCTGAATGATACTTACATCACATTTGCTTACAATTTTAAAATTCAATTTTCTAGCGTTCTATTTATCACATTTTCATAAATAATGCATCTATGGAGGCAGAAAAGTGCCCTCTATTTTTTAAAAGTGAAATAAAAAAAATGAAAAGTTTAAAGCAGTTTCACTTCGCTGTTACCTTAAGAGGTTAAAGTCGTATGGAAGCTTTAGTGTCAAAGTGTAAAATTAGTGAATTAAATACATTGTTATTGTATGAGGGGGGGGGGAACGATGAAAATTATTATTGAATATTGGGTCACGAATATTGAAAATTTGAGAAGCACTGGCATAGAGAGAGATATATTAAAGAATCAGGTTTTCTAAAATTTTTTCTTGAAAATTTTGCTAGCTCTTAGATTATATATGTTGTGAGCGAATTTGGTCATTTCTACGTTTTCAAATATCTTAAGGTACGTTCTACGTTCGGAAACGTGATTTTGCAAAAGTGTATAAAAGGATAATATTTATGATATTTAGTGACACTTAGATTAGAAAACGTATAAAAAATGGTTTTAAAAATACACTGCTGGACAATTGCTAAGGACGGATAACACTATCATCCATAGCAACCACAAAATGTAAGGAAGCAAAATGTGGAAAATTAGAATAAGTGCGGGATATTAGTAAGAAGAAGTATGAGTATGCAAATTTTTTTCCACGTCTGTTCATCACGTGATAGCGTTCATAAGAGCTTTAAAGGTTTTGACGCGTGTGGACAGTTGTTGTTTCAAGTCAAAGTTTTACAGGAAAGATTTAATAGACAAATTTAAAATTTTTGGCATGTCTTCCCGACATCACATAGATGATTTTATGCGTGGCCGAATTATTGGAAAGATCGAAGAAGGGCGAAAAATAACAGATGTTTCCAAGGAGTTCGACATCGCTCACAGCGTTGTTTCACGGCTGTGGAAGTCATTTAAAACTACTGGAATGTGTAGTAGATGGCACGGGGGAGGTCGTGTTAGAAGTACGACGCCTCCAGAAGACAGATATATCGTCCTATCAGCAAAAAGGAACAGGCGCACCACAGCTCAGCAGATGGCAAATCAGTTTCTTGCTGCCTCAGGAAAGCAGATCTCCCGAAAAACTGTTGCCAGACTTTTGAGGGGAGGAGGACTATACGCACGCAGACCTGTTGTGTGTGTCCCATTGACCAGACAGCACCGTACTGCCGTTTGCAATGGTGTCTAAGCATCACAATTGGACTGAACAGGACTGGGCATGCGTACTATTCTCAGATGAGAGTAGGTTCAGTCTGTCATCGGATTGTAGACGCCAACTGATCTGGCGCGAGAATGGTACTGCTTATCGTCCAGAAAATATCCAGGAAAAGGACCGATATCCGACATGCACTATTATGGTGTGGGCCGGCATCATGATCAATGGCCGCACGCGCCTACATGTAGTTTCGAATGGGACTATGACGGGCCAACGATACAATGATGAAGTTCTACTTCCTCATGTTCATCTTTTCCGTGGTGCTGTTGGTGAAAAATTTGCTTTTATGGACGACAAAGCAACATTTCATCGAACACTCGATGTTCAGGATTGACTAGACAGCAAGGGTATTCAACATCTCGTATTGCCAGCGTGTTCTCCAGATCTAAACCCCATTGAAAATGTGTGGGATGCTTTGGGGAGGCAAGTTGCTGGTCGATTCTATCCTCCGACAAACAAGAACACCCTCATCCATGCACTCACAGAGGAATGGGATAAATTGCCTCAACAGCTGCTGGATAATGTTGTTCAAAGTATGGTACGACGTGTGGAATGTTGCATCACACTCCACGGTGGACATATCCCGTACTGATACCTTTCTTTAAGGTGCCTGCTGACTTTTAGATGCATTGTCCCATTTCTCCGTACGCAGATCAAATGAACATTTTTTTTTCTTTCAGATGTTTTACAGCTTTTGTACTTTCCAGAACAATAAATATTCTTTATTCTAATGTCTGAACAGTGTGGCAACTATATTTTATCCTACTAGGCCTCATGTCTCGCTTAATGTTATGCTACATAGCAATTTGTGATTAGTCCCAAGTCATATGTTTACGTTTGCCGTTGTTTTTCAGCTTTTTCAGTAAAATCTTAATATTATAATGGCTAATAAAATGAAAAAATTCAATGGCAAAAATGAGAAAAATAATAACTTTTGTAGAAGTAAAATTGAAAAAATGTAAAAATAAGTTTTAAATGTACGTGTTTATTTTAACTTAAAATATAACAATATTAAGTTCCAGAGGAGATTAATACAGACGATATTACAGTTGTTTTACGGCCTTAATGGCTATAGTAAGTTGAATTTCCACTAACGCCGATATCAACATCCATGTGTTATGCAGCTATTATTATCTGTATGACAGATAGAGCCCAATCAATTAAAGGTTTGGAGAAAAACGTTAGAAAGTTTAACCAGCATTCCTTATTTTTTGATATTAGCATTTTAGACGGTTTCTTCATGTTACACCTCATGAAAGAAGTACCGCAAACTTTCAATGCCGTATCAAAAAAATCCTTAAAATGATTTCACAATTTAAATCATCTAGCATTGCCATTGTGTTTGTTAGGTATTTCACACCTTCCATAAAAGATTGTGAGCGTTTACGTTGTAATGAAACAACCAGTACAGTTTCCATCAGACTTAATCAAATTCGGCTTCATAATTTTCCGGCGAAGTCAAAAATACTCATTTCATGGAAGATCTTGTAATTTTTTTTATTGATCTTTTGGCTAACTATAACAGGTTTGCTTTAATGGGAATTGAACTATTTATCTAAGCTTCGATAAATATTATTCATATCGCATTGTAAATAACCAAGTTATTACAATTATTTAAGAATCATTATTACATGTGAAGAACATGAAGAAGCTGAGATACTAGAATTATATATCATATTTGCTAGATAAGCATTGATGCTCAGACTTGGATATTCTGATTATACTTCTTGGCAATATGGATCATCTGAATGCATCTTTGTAGCCATGGATCCAAAGGGGCATCGGAAACCATGAACGTATAATATGCATCAATTATTTATACCAAGATCTTGGTATTTCTTTATCAAAAACACTACCATGTTTCCACGTAATAACATGGTACGATTGCACCCCAGCAATTTTTCGGAACGGTAAACTAAGGCTCTTCAAGCTGCTCGAAAAGTCTGTCGAGTACCAGTTAGCATGCAAAGAGATTATAACTAACGATGAAGATGAACATGAACGTACATTTGCCACATTGGAAAAAAGTTATATGACACATATATGGGGTGCCCAACTCATCAAATGTTAATGATGTACGCGTCTATCCATTTTTCAAAATTTACCGATCGAAAAACCCGATGATAATTTTGAAAAGTAATGTTGAAGTCCCTTTTGTTAAAAAATACCTTAATAAACTAATTATTATTATTTTAACAAGAATTTAAACATTAATTTTTTATTATACTTAGCACCAACGACAAAAATTAATAAAAAAATTTTTGAGTACTTTAAATAGTGTAACGTAATTCTGTATATCTAATGCCTATCTACTCTGCCACTGTTTCTCTCTAACACAAGCATAATATCGCGGTATATTACACCAATAAATTAGACTGGCTAATATGTAAACAACCGAATTATTGTCTGGCAAATTAAATTTATACTTATTTATGTAGAAATAAAATAATATTTAAACTCTCCCTCTACCAACACCCTAAAATGTTTTGTAATTTATTATTTTTGTTCATAAAACATAGAACCTGGCAATTATTTTCAATTACAAAAATATCTGGCATCAACAAATACATGTTAATAACGTTTGAAATTTAACGAAAAAGAAAAATATCTTCTAAAATTATTTAAAAATAAATATTTTTACCTGTAAAGGTATGATGTTCAATTATAAACGCAACGTTTACCGGCAGCCAGATAGCCCGAACGCTGCTCGGAAAAGCATAGAGAAAGATATATTAAAGAATCAGTTTTTCTAAAATTATTTCTCGAAAACGTTGCTAGTTCTTAAACTATATATATTATGACAGAATTTGGTCATTTCAGCATTTTCAAATACCTTAAAGGAAGATGAATTTTTTTTGTTTATTTTTAAAAAAATATGTATTATGTGTTTACATTGACATTAAAACAAATATTTAAATATTATAGCTTTAAAAACTTTAAACTTTTTCCTTACTTTTAAGCTACATTTGGTTATTTTTTTGAAATTTTAAAAGACGACCTTCGAAGATGTATTGTAAAATACTACATGAAAACATCTCTACAAATTAAAATATATCTAAACAGTAATTGAGTAGTATAAAAAATGCTGTGCCTGAAAGAAAAATGAACAGAGTAATCAAAATCAGTGCATGTTATTCAGTAATTTTACCGACATAAAAAAAAGTTTTGAATGTATTTTTAAAGCAGGGAAAGATGCATTGAGATTAACAAGTAATATATGAAAAAAAATTAAGTCAATTCCTACTTATGTCAACAAGGAAAAGTTTTATATTAGTTACTTTTGATTAACTAATTACAAGTAATATAAATATGTAAATATATATGACAGAATCACAATATTAAGTGGCTGTTAATTTTCATCAATGATCATTAAAGTATCGTATTGTCATCGAAAACAATCGTGTATATAAAATTTCAGTTCAACTGAATGTTGTAAAACGTGAGAAAAAAGATATATAGTTTTGCCGCAAGTCACTAAAATTGGAACCAACGGGTCTGTATCAGTAATTCGTTAAATAATTAGTTCCAATCAATTAATTATAATTAAATTATCATATTGTCACGACAAGCAGCTATAGTTATAGAGCTATATTTTGAATTTTGGTTTTTTTCTACGTTATCTAGAGGACAATTTACAATTACTTTCATAAAGTTTGAAAAACTAGAAGTTGTTCTATTTATATTCGCCCAGTAATGGGTTTTAAAATTCTTCAAAATCTATCATTGCGGTTGTGATACCTCAAAATATTTTGAAAGTGTTTCTATAAAACTTTTTCATATGATATTTCTATTATTTTCTTCAGAATGTATAATAATATTTCTTACTGTATGAATATTTTATGAGTTATTGCTAATTATTTAAATAACAGTCTCATAGAAACTGTCACATTTCTTATAACATTTGAATCGTTCAGCTCTAAATGTTTTAAATTTTAATAAAACATTACAATTTTAGTGCATTATCCAAATAAATGCATCAAATTGGTTTTAGTAATTATTTTACTGATACAAGTTTATTGCTTTTTTTCTAATTGTTTCGAAATTTTAAAAAAAAACTGATCACACATATTTCACTTCTTATTGTGATTTTTGTAAAATTTAGATACTTTTTTAGAATTTTGATACATTTAAATATTAGTATTTATTGATATCGATTGCTAAAAAAGCAATAATAATGTTTTAGTATGCTATTTTTTAAAAAAAGTGCTCTGAATGTTCTCGGGCACTATAAATGATCTTGTATGTAAACAAGAAATTAATCTATTTTTGCTTTTAAGCTCAAATTTCAACTACCGACATATATCTAATTAGAAAGTATTTGGAAAACTTACCACACAGTTATCGTGATTGAAAAATAACCTCGTTGTTGACATTATGAAGCTTGTAGATAGTTCAGCTACTTATCAGAGTCAATATTTAATTTTGACAAACCGAGTCTACTTCAGAGAAATATGCCAAACTTTACCTGATACCATTAGAGAACATTGACTTGTTGTTATCTAACAAGGCACTATTACTCACTCTCATACAGCAATTTAGTACCAATGACTCAAAAGTTTAAATCATTACTTATTTAATTTTTGGAAACTTTGCGAGTCATGATTTTAACCCGTTATTTATTTCTTTTTTAGTTTGTCGCAGTTTTTTATGCTTTATTAATAAGCAATAACATTTAAGGAAATATATTTTATTTTGTCGAATTTTATGTTTGCATTTAAATTTGAGGGGTTGGAAGATCACTTCCCTGGGAACAACTCACCATCATAAAGAAAAATAAATTTAATGGTGATTATTTGCGATGAGAAAAAAAGAGAAGCCTGTTGCAGTGCACACGGAGACATCAAATTATGCATCCATGTAATGGATCATCTATTATTGTCCGTTTCTGTGACATTTCCTACAACGTCTATTGTTTGAAACCATCTTTGATACAGGGTTTCCCACACTGGCTCAGCGCAAATCATTCAGAACTACACACTTCTTTGCTTGGAAGCTAGCAAGGCGTTCTTTCCATTTTCTTGAGAAATATCCGTCCATTAGCTGATAAGATAATGCTATGCGGAATGTTAGATGGTCTAAACTTCAGTTTCTTTTGCTCACTTTTCAGAGTATGAAGCTATTTATGATGGCAAGGCCACTATGAAATTAAAATATACGATACCACCCTTTTACTGATATTCTACTTATTTCGTGTATTTATTTTCTTTAATCGAAGTGATCAAACCCGCCCATCACAACATTATATACAGTGGCATCTTTTGGACGAGGTACTTCTTCATTAGTACCATCTATTTTAGTCTGATTTACACATGCCAAAATCGCTGGATTATGCGATGTCTTCCCATCGTTATAATAGCAAGGTCAATATATTTTATAATGGGTTTTGCTAAGCCCACAGATGTATTTTGTAAGTTAATGTGTATTCCAAGTATTCTCCCTTAGGCCTACGAAAGGGTTCACGTCTAAATGGAACGAAAAGGTACAACAACAGGACTTGAGAGACACGCGGTGACCTCTTAATTGAATGAATAATATGTTTTCTTCATTCGTAACAACATTGCTTATGTTGAAACAGATACTCTTTGTTATGGGCAATTCTGGCTTACAAGATGACCTAATGTCATTTGACAGTGCTTCTCAAAGTTTCAATATTGGCGACCCAATATATTGAATCATAATTTTCATCGCGCCCCCCTCGATGCAATAACATTGTTGAATTTACTAATGCTATACTTGACACTAAAGCTACAATACGACTTAAACATCTTAAGTACCACGGACGTATATAAAAGTCTCACTCAGCCAAAGCGTTAATTGCACCAGACGTATATATTCGTATTTTTGAAGTACGAACTTTTCTGTGCACTGCTATCCATAAAATTATTCTGAAGGCCTTGAAATGCTATAAAGAGACCTTGACAGTATTTGTGAAGAATTTACTTATATCCAAGGAGTTTCTTATTAATTTCTTTTCTCCCCTTCTTCCAATAAATTACACACGCGCGCCTACGTGAAAAATATGGCATTAGGGAGAGAATTGCGTAACTTTTAATCGGTAGTAAAGGGTTAATTATACACCGTACAAATTATCAAGTTAAGTGCTATTTTTTTTATAATTTTATGTATGACACAAGTCCATAGAGTCATCGGTAATTATTAATGTTTTTCTTAACTTAGTATTGTTGAATTAAGTACATTGTGTAGTACTGATACATTTATAAGTGTATTATATCTGAGTAAATGCGTATTTTATTTTTTTATTATGTCAGAATGTATCTTGTTTGTTTGCTTTTAGTAAATTAAGCATTTTTTTTAAAAAAAAATCTTTTGTTTTCAACTTTTCAATGTGCTCGCGCCCCACAGTTTGAGAGACATTGCAATACGAGCTTGAAAAATTAGTTTTTTCTTATAAATTAATAAAAATACCATGAATTTTCTAACATTTTTATACCAAAATATTAAAACAAATTTGACGTTAGAAGAATTGTAAATATGAATAGTATAAAGATATACTATATTTACAAATAAATAAATAAAATATAATAAATGTAATGCAAAAATCGAAAAGTTTTTATAAACTGAAATATTTCGTTATTGTTTTTTAGTATTGTTTTATGCTTTGTTAAATTTATATATTTAATTTTCTATAAAAAATTACTTTTCTATTTTAAAAACTTTAAAAAAAACGTTCTATAGTCATTTAATTAAAAGTAATATTTAATATATTAAAACGTTTTTTTTGTTCTATAATAAGATTAAAGGGAAAAATATTCCTCTTTTTAACTGTTTTTTTTCATCCAAATATTTTCTTATGAGTTATGTTAATTAAAAATTTATATCATCTAGAAGAATAATTAATTACATATCTATTATATAAAACTATTTAACAGTATTTAATTAGGAATGATTGTGTAAGTAGAAAAGGATTATTTCTACAGAAAAAAAAATTATATGTTTTTCTATATCTTTTTATAAAAAAAAGATCTAGAATTTAATTTTTAAAACAATTAAAAAAATTAAATAACTAAGTACGTCGATATTTTGCCTTAAAGAATAAGCTAGTATTTTACTACTAAATATTATTTAGTTTTGCTGTTATTTATTATCTTTCTGAACGAGTGACATATGAATAACATATATGAATTAATATCGTATGCTTGTGTGCATGTTAAAAAGAATATTCCATTCTTTTACTAACACAAGACCCCAACCACTCTAGACTCTGTGAAAATGATTGTACCAAATAGGAGCAGGTAATTTAAAGCAGTAACACACACAAGCAGTGCCACATACATACATAGAAAGAGAGATTGTGTGTGTATGCTCATATACAAGGCCCAAAATAACTTATTCATGATGTATTTATTTTCCTATAAGATTATGGGTCGGTGGTCAGTTATACTTTGTAAATTCATCAAGTAATATATATTTCTGCTTAACAATAACAATATGGAGTATTTATGAGTTTATTTTAAGCAATACATCGTGCACTAGGGAAAGGAAAAAAATATTAAAATAACTTTTAACTTTATTTGTTCATAAAACGACTCGCATTGTTCACCGGCATTCGAATTTTATTTAAAATGGCAGTGAGAAAATATATTATATAAGTCATGATATATATATATATATATATATATATATATATATATATATATATATATATATATATATATATATATATATATATATATAAATGATTTATCAATGATTGTGATGTAATTCATATGTAATTGGCAATTACATTCTAAATTTCGATGATTTTGCCCCTTGAAGAAAAATAAATATTAATCATATTCATTACCTCAAAATAATTAGTAGTATTTACATTTCTTTTGAAGAGGCACTGCTTCTTGCTTAAACGTCAACAGACATTTAATTAAGTCGAAAATATGTAACATCTATTACATTTCTCATATATATCTAACGTATACATTGGTATATGATGTAATTCGTGAAGTTCGGCTCCGATTCAGTTAGTTTTTAATAATCTTCTGTGCAGCCTGTTGCATGCAAACTCATTCTCCTCCAGCTGTATAAACTGGTTTATATATTTGTGCAGATAAAATTAAATTCGGCCTTATAATGAAATGTCCTAGTAATGAAGCACATAAATACTTCAATTCAGAATGCAAAAAAAAACTCAAACAGTTAAATTGCTTTCATCTGATGTTTCCTTTACAACGCAAAATCATAAATTTCAAATATCTACACTGCACTTGAATGCGGATTTTGAGTGGAATTTTTTAAGGTCGAAAAAGAAATTACTCCAAGAGAGAACAAAACTGACCATTTGTATGCAAAACTGTAGATGGAAAGTTATAATTGTGTTCCGAATAGCAAACTGATTACTTCAAAAGTGGGGAGTATTTTCCCATTTCTTGAGTTATCATAATTACAGTTTGAATATATTTGGGGATTTTAATATTTATTGACAAGTGTAGAGATGTTCGTGTGTTTCTTCTTGTCTAGGAACAGTATTATATAGTTTTTAGACTATTACATTGTTCGGTAGTTCAGACTAAAGCAACTATTTTCCGAAGTCATTTGGAAAAAAAAATAATAACATGACAGATATTTGCTAGGAAATAAAATACAAAACACATCATGACCTATGCCTTAATTTAAAATGGAATTTGATAATGCTTCTCGGAATAAATCTCAAATTAAATGGGTAAGAAGGGAAATTGAGTTTAATAAAAGTTATGGCAGAAGAAATAAATATAATGGTACAATTATTTCTGAAGTGATGGATGATTAAATTTCTATCTCTGCTCTGCATAAAGATATACTTGAATAGTGCATATTAAAATTAATTGAGAATATTTTATGTAGGCTTAAAAATATAATGGGGATATTAAAACAATATGATTGCAAATTGTAATTCAGACACCGACTACTTCAAATAAAGCCTACTCTCTGGTAAATGAATTACTTGTTGAAATACGTGAAGTTACGTAAGGTAACATGGTAAAACTAATAAAAGTACAGGAAAAGTTACGCAATCAAATGAAATATTTATGCCATGAAAATCCATTTACATATCAGGGGGGGTAACAAAATCTAAAGATAAGTTACATATATGAATGGATAATTTTTCTGGAATTTTTCTTTTTCTTTTTTATGGAAACGTATGTAAGAACTTGGAATAAATATCTGAGGGCTGGGAAGACAAATGATAAAAAAGCAGCTTTCTTTATATTAATCCCTATTTTTAAGAAGGTTTCTTTTATTTTTTTACTAAATTGAATATTGATGAAGTGAGCCTCTAGCAATAACACCCAATGTGAATCAATGTCATATCACAAGTATTGGTATGTTATTTAAGTTAACTAAAGCTGTATTGTAGGATGATATTAGTTTAAATAGTGTCATAAACTAATCACAGAGTGGTGCCGTCATAAATGGCCAACCATTTCATGTGCTTGTAATAAGACTTCAAGATCCAACCGACGAATAAGCAACTTCTCAACGAATTTCATGTAGAGTATTTTTTAAAAAATAATCTAAAAAAACAAGTTTAAAACTCCCAGGCAATTAAACCAACAAAAGTGACTGTTAATATATTCCAAACTGATTTTGTATGAAGTATAAACTCACTAAAAAGTTCTTCGCTAAGAAAACCTAAATAAAAAAGAATATTATTATAAAATCCTCTAACGATGCATGATATATAATACAAAAGGATAATAGTAATTCAATTTTATTTTTAAAAAGTTACATTTTATACAGTTCAAATAAATACGAGTATAACGTTGCAACACAAATTTAAGTATTAGGTTCATTCAAATGAAACCCGGTCAGTGCATCTAACATTGCCATACACGCAAGGTGGCACCACGTAACTGCGTGTAAGGTGGCACAATCTATCGGCAGAGATACTGATGCAGGCGCAACATTTGACTTTTCATAGTGACTATGCCGTTTTACGCTGAAGATAAGGTGGTCACAAGCTATCGTCCACTACTTAACATACAAGCGAGTCAGAAGGAATAACGAGGATTGATTCGATTTTTAGAAGTGGAGGGAGTTAAAGGCCGTGAAATGTCTCGATGGATAGAGGTTGTGTACGGGAAGTACAGTTTGTACCGTTAAATTGTTGCAGAATAGAGCAAAATATTCCTTGGAACACGATGCTCGACCTGGACAGGCTCATCGTGTCATCACACCTGAAATGATTGCGGAAAAGAATGCTTTACTATTCGGCAACCGCATAATCTCCGTGGGGGAGATTCATCGTTTATTGGGTATTAGTGTGGGCAGTAATCACACTCTAATGAATCAACACTTGAACTTTCTGAAAATTTGTGCGCAGTGGATTCCCAACCCACTGACCACCGAACATTTCAATACTCGAATTGCGCTATCTTTGAGTCATCTGCAACGTTATCATGAGGAGGAATACGGTTTTCTGTCGCAAATTGGGATGAAACATGTGGTCATTATTTTGAGCCCCAAAGCAAGCGTCGGAGGAATCATTGGAAACGTGAGACTTCACCAACTCCAAAGAAATCAAATGTCATACACACCAGTTCTGGTAAGGTCATGATGTCCTTTTTCACCACAAGGGCATACTGCTTATCGAGTTTCTGGAGCGGGGAACCACCATCCATGTCCAGCGTTATCAAGCCGCATTACAGAACCTTAGACGGATAATCAAGTCGAAACGCTCAGACATATTGTCAAATGTCGTTATTTTCCTGCATGCTAAATGTACCAACAAATTTGGCGACTATTTTTGAATATGTGTACTGTGTATAAGTACATGTTTGAGTTAAATCGTTACTCTTACTTTCCACTAGTGACCTGGTCCCATTTGAATGCTCCTTATGAAAATTCCTGTCATCGTAAGTATAACGAAATATTAATTCTTAAATGATTTTTGATGATAATAATTCATAAATGGTGAATGATGACAAAACGAAACTTTAAAATATTCACGTATGTAACATAATTATAAATAGTTGCAACTGGTGTTCCTGATTTATATACAAAATCATCGATATAATATATTCAATTGCACAGCAACCATCAACATACTCGAATGTTAAAATAAGAAATTATATTAAACTAAAATACTTTATACCCGCATTATCATTTTGTTTTTGTATTAGTGGATTATCATTTGGCTTTTAGAATACACAAATGTTTTAAGCAACTGAATAATGTATATTCAATTGCTTCAAAATTAGCAATTCATATTAAGGTCTTAGCAAATAGCATTTATATTTTCTTAAGCAACTATTTAGTAAATTAAGCAGCTTATGTTACTCAAGAGATTTTAATAAACTCGCTCTCTGAATGTGCCTAAAAGACTGATTCCCTTTAGTAATATTGAAAAAGGTACTTAAAGTTATTGGGAAAGAAGAACATACAGAATCTTTTAAGCGTATTTAGTAAATGGGAATATAAATGTAATACGAGATAATAAATTGTGATTTCTAATTTAAAAAATTTAATCTCGTAATATATATAACAAGATATTATCATGAATGCAAAATTTATCCAAGTACTTTGATGGAAAATATTTAGTACTTAAAAAACTTCAATTCTTCGGATATTTTTACTATACGCCCATTAACATTTTACAAAACCCTGTAAATTGTATAAAATTAATACCAGAGTTTTGATTACAAAGCACGAAAAAGAAGTAAATGTTAATTAAATGAAAAAAACAAAGAAGCATAAGAATTCGAATAATTATTTTGCGTATTAAGATACAAATATCCACAATAGCCATACAGGTAGAACTACCTTTGCAATATGTGTATATTTAATCTTTACGAGGTATGTAAATTATTAAAACACATGAAGTGGATGTGTCAAGATCCATATGATTATTTACTATATATTTTTCTTTATTTAGCGCTTTCGCTTCTTAATCCGTGGCAGCACGTGATGTGGAGAAAATTCTAAATTGCATATCATACATCAGCGCTTAGTGTGGAATGATGTCTCAATAATCAATCACGCATCATGCCTTTGCGCATGATTTGCTGCTCTTCAACATGTATTCTGCGATTCAATCGTCATTACATCATTAGGTATGTCTGCTGGTACGGGTATGGAGTAAAGGTTAGAGGCTAGCTGTAAAGCTATGTGTATTCGAATTTATAGCCAGATTAATTATTAAAATCATCTTGTAATACGAGTTGAGGATGCGATAGTTTAGCAGAACCTTCCAAATGGAAAAGTAAAATTTAATAAACCTCTAATTACAAATTTGTTTCTGAGCACTCACACAAGTACCCGAACGATGCTAGTTATGTCAGTGTTAAAGAATTCATTCCTCTCCAAGATGCCCCTGATATTTCGGGTTCTGTAGAGGAAAAATTGCAAAACGTGCTGCAAGTTTGATTCTGCTATGACTGGAAGTTTAATTTGGAAAATGATTCCGTGACAATTTTACTTGCCCCGCATTTCCTTATTTTGTTTAATTAATACAATCACGTCTCAGCGTGTAAAAGGGTGTTTGGGATATAATTTTAGCTTCAGAACATAGTAAAAATATGTCATAAGACAAGGGTTTTATAAAACTTAAGAATCAATGGCCTGCACATAAGCATTACTACTTATGAAACATATTCGCCTTAAATGTATGTCCGCTTCTGTACGTAAAGCACGAATTCTTTCTCATATCATTAATTATCTACACAACATCATATATGATCTAGTGACAACTTTTGTCAGACTAGGTCTCTCGGTTCTAATAAATATTCTAGATACAGGTAAAATTGGTATGAGATTCTTATGTTGATTTCCATGGAAAAATCCATTGAATAATTCCTAAAGTTTTCCAATGTTTCATTTTAACCTTTAGGTTATGTTCATTATAGGATAAAATTATAGACAGTAAATTGACTTATAAATTGCGAAAATAAATAATGTTTTATCAATAAAATAGAAAAAAACACACGTGTTTAAAACTTGAGATATGCTATGTGACAGCTTGTATTTACTTACATATATTGATAGTGAAAAATGGGGAAAATTGAAAAGATTTTAAGAGAAAAAATGAGGTTTTTGCAATACAACGATTGAAGAGAAATAAATTATTCCTAGAGTTAATACACGATAATATATTCAACTTTCCTTATGCACCTTAAACAAGAAATGATCATTCACAAAATATATTCTAAAGCGTCTTTTGAATGTCCCTCGTTGATACTTAATTTTAAGAAATCAGAATTGACTGATTTTCACTGTATAAAAATAAAGAATAAAAATTGTAGCTCACTAAATACAAATATTTAATGTTTATTTTCATACACAAAAAGTCAAATTTATTTTAACAAAGAGCATTTTATAGCAAGTTAAATAAAATAGTTACTTAGATGAAATTCTACAATATTTTATAAAGCTATTCTATTATGGTATTAGGTAAAATAATTTATTCCCAAATACAGTAAAGATATCAAAATTGTCAGCATAATAATTTATATATTTGATTTTGGTTCAATTCAAATACTTTTTAATGTTATTATACAGGAGAATTAAATATGTAACTTTCATTTATGCAGCTTAGCTCAAAAAATTTTAAAACTAAAATATCAGTAAATTTAAAAATATCCCAGGAAATATCTTAATACTGATAGCAAATGGAACATAAAAATTCAACTAACATTTATCAAGAGTACCAAAATCAAACGTAAAACAACAGCATACACAAATATTCCCAGTGACAATGTTTGGTGAAAAGAATGTTATCAGCATTTTGGGAATATGCAAGGGAGTAGTTTTATCGTCTTCTAGGTCGACGAGCAATTTTCATAGTGTTGTAAATGAAAACAAAATGGGAAATAAATGAGTGTTAGTGTGAATCAGTTACAGTATACGCATTTGTTAACTTAAGTAAATGTGTAATTAAAATGTAGGTGAAATTTCTAATATATGGAATATTCGGTAATGTTACAGTACGAATGTGCTGTTTCTTCAAGAAAAATGTTTCAGTAAACCTTTTTATGTGCACAGTTAATCATCTTTAAAGTTATACTCAATATTTCAGCTTAAAATTATAAAGAAAATACAAAGTACAATTTAAAAATACGTAAACCTTATTGCTTTAAAAAAATTAAAGTGTGCGTTATTAATATCAACAAATACTATACTTTTTTTAAGTCAATTCCTACTTAGATCAACCGAGAAAAATTTTATTTTAGCTACTTTTTATTAAATAGTTACAATTAACATAAATATGTATATACATATGACAGAATCACAACATTAAGTGGTAATTAATTTTTATTAATGATAATTAAAGTATCGTATTGTCATCCAAAACAATCGTGTGTATAAAATTTCAGTCCAACTGAATGCTTTAAAACGTAAGGGGAAAAAAACTTTTCAGTTTCGACACGAGTCACCAAAAATTATACCAACGTGGCTGTATTTGTAATTCTTTAAATAATTAGCTTTAACCAATTATAATTTTCATTAATATAATTAAATTATTGTATTATCATCCAAAACAAAATCATATGTATAAAATATCATCTCAATTGAGAGCTTTAAAATGCATTTCATTAACGATTGAATTTTCCACCAAGATAAATAAATAAATGTATAGAGAGTGTGAGCTAATAGTAGGATTTGAAAATCTATTAAAAAACGGTTAATGTAATCAGTAACGGGTCAAATGTCAATGCAATAGGTAATAATGTAAGAAGTCAAATATCACCAACGAACTTGTGATCGGACTGTCGCGAGTTAGAGTTCTGGTACTTCTGAAGACCTGCCGTGTAGAAGCGCCGATGCAAGTTAAATCTATTGACAGGCTCTGTGTGGTGTAGAAGTTTAGAAAGGGGATACCACACACCTCAGATATCGTCACGTCACTTGACTAAGGTTCAAAATTGCGATGACCATTGCCAATAGCCGTCATTTTGCATTATAGTGCGACCAAAATAAAACTCAAACTCAAGGTCAAAATTTCTATAACTTTTGATTATCATGTTAAATCCATCAATTTCATTAAAAAAATTCATTTGCGAAACATTCCATGAAGTTTAAAACTTTGTATTAAAACTACAATACTTAAATGCAAATTTGCTTTTAAATATAAAAAGGAATATACAGATTATTTTAAAATATCGTCGTAACTTGCTTTAATTTTTCATACCTGTAATATTATTGATGTATTTTTTCAGGATATATTACCTGAAAAGGTCAAAACTGTTACCTGCTCTTTTAATGATTAAGTTCAATAACGAAAGTAACATTTATTTAATTTTTTATGCTTAAATTAATAGCAATTTAATTTTTTATTCGATCACAAAAGGATAAGGTTATGAAAAACTGCATTTTTTTCATAATATGCCGTGTGACATTCCAAATCTCCCGATCGAGCCATCAGAAGACGTATACTGCACCCACCCACAAATCGTTTTTAAATTTCAGATTGAACTGTAGTAGGAAAAAGAAACATTTTATCTTTTGTTCAAAGGAAAGAAATATTTTCTTTTTCTGGCATTTTTATTTCGTTTGCTCTGGTTTCGTTTTTAAAAAATAAATCTGGAGAATTTTAGAAAAGGAAATATCTATAAATGTGTGTATCTTTTGAAACGATTTATGCCCCCAGTGGAGCCATGGAGAGAGCGAGAGGTATTTAAGTAACACGAGGGTTTCTGTAAAAGGTGAAAACTGTTTTAACAACCAATATATTCGAAGGAGGCCGGTAAATATATATATATTTCTGAACAGTACATTTAATAAAGGAATGAGAAATTTAAATGTATTCGTGGTGTTATGTTTGTGTGTGTGAGAAATATTGCTTTTTTAAAATAAATGACATTCCATATGAACTTAAAGGAATTGTAGTTTTAAAAGTGTACTATTGTTTTCTAAAACTTGGAATAACACCCGGAACAAATTATTTCAAAACATAGGACATTGCGCAAGTACATTTCAATTTCTTTGTGTAAAAGTGGTTGCGTGTTTTACGGTGAATGTACCTAAAAATTAAAATTTGTAGCTTAAAAGTATAGATGTGCGTTATATGCCAGATTTTACGGAACATGTTTTCTCCAAGGAGAATCATGATTTTTTTAGTAGAATAGCAACATAAAACTTTAACTATTTTAGTGGGAAAAATTAAGTAACTATTATTAAATTGAATAAAAATGAAGCGAATATGTATTTTTGTAACCTTCTTCATTTCTGCATTAAAAACAGCATTGTAGAAACCAACAATACATTAAAAAAATGTTAAAGAAAAATGAAAAGGACCATGTTTGATCTTGCTTTGTTTTCTTCTTTTCTTTTTTTTTTGTTTAAAATTGAATTAGCTCTTTGCATATATTTTTTTAAAATATGAAAAATGGCACTGTTTTCATTCCTTTTTTGTTTAGATGATGATTTAAAATGAAAACAATAATAATAATGTATTAAAAAACAATTTTGCATTATAAATAAATTCGAATAAAAATTACCCATTCGAGTTTATAAAACTTATTTTATGATGTAAATGTAAGCACATATTTCTTAAAATGGGAACATATATTTGATGCAAAGAAAGGTACAAAAATTAGCCTCGAAATAAAAATGTGTAACATTTTGTTTATTTAAATAGGTGTGATGAAATGTTCTTTATATTATACATGCTCTTCATTATACATGTATAGGGATTAAACGAACCGAATAATAAACAGTCATTACCAATTATTTACTAGAAAAAAATAATATTTTTAATTTGTTATTTCGTACAAAATTTACAACATTTTAATATTTAGAAATAAAGTTGCTTAAAATCTGACTGATATTTCATGGATGTAAAAATACCTTTTTCGAACTTTTGAAATTTATAAATAAGATATTTTTAATACAGCACTTATTGATTTACAGCTTCAAAAATATAAGAAAATTTAGTATTGAAGCAAGTAAAAACTACAGGCGTTCTATGTTACTCTAAAAATTAACTGCTCGCATTCAGTTGTCTCGAATCAGAAGATTGTGACGTTAATTTAATGCACATAAATTAAATTTACTACATCTCGATTTCTAATTAGTGTTAATGGAATACATATAAATCAAATTTTACTAGTTCACAAATTCTAACTAGTTTTGCATTCTCCATACTTTTCCATAATTCTTCATACTTCTAAAATACTCATTATAATTCTTTTTTTTTTTTATTCAGAACACATTTTAATGCCCAACATGTTTTCTTTGTTTTAATTAATTTTCTATTTTAATTTGCTTCTTATCAATTGTTTTAATAAACCTACGCTTTGTAAAAAAAGCAGCAAATTATGAAAATTATGCAAACAAGCAATTATAAGAATAATTATGAAAAAATAAACAACATGGATCTAATTTTATTTTATCTTTTCCAATTTGAAATTATGAATTAAAATATTAAAATCGATTTAGCGTTTATTAAAATCAATACTTCAAAATAATTATACTATCTTTCTTAGTTTAGGGAAACGAAAAATTTGATCACATGTGAAACTGTTTATGTAATTTCAATAGCATATATGATTAAACTAAGGATCATTTTTTTAAAAAAAAATAGCTTCAGCTATGGAAGTAATTATGAAAAATATTAAGGAAAACATTTAAAATATTACTATATTAATTTTTGCAGAACAAAAGTCAATATAAAGAGAAATATAGGGAATTCACATTTTGCTCGCCGTATTTCCACACTAATATACTTAATTGTACATAATTATAGTTCACTACTTTAAATTTTCTAATATTTATAAATGCTCACTTTTCAAATTTATGCAATATATCACGTTTGAATCTCAAGTTAAAATTGTGTCTAGTGTTCTAAGCAGTTTACTTGTCACAAGAAAATATTAACACACACATAAACAATAATTTTATCACTTGTATTTAAATTTCAGTTTTATGCAAAAGTAAAAAGTTTAAACATTTATTGAAGGAGATTGAATTTCATTGAATAATAATATCTGTGAAACAACTGGCGAAATGATTCAAATTAAATCGAAGATATTTTTTTTAAAAAGATAAAAAACACATATTGAATCTTGACGTTTTATACATGAAAATAAAATATAAGAGAAATCAAATATTTCTCTTAAGTTTACCATAAGCATAATAAAACACGTAAAAATCAATCTAATAAGCATCAGTAAAAAGTTTCAGGAACTTTTATGTAAATTTGAAAACATGTTTTTATTAGAAAAGGGCAGAGAGCTTAAAAATTTCATGAAATATATTTTAGTGCAGATGTATTAGAATTTACTTAAATTTATTTATTTATTCTCTTCTCTCTTTTTTTATTTTATATAATTTATTTTTTAAAAAAACATGTTACCTAGACAGTAATTAATTTTTTGAAGTATATCAATTCATAAAGTTTATGCTTCTATGCATAAGTAAATAGTGAAATCTTTTCATTTCAACCTTTAATAATTAAAATAAGTAACCTGAAAAAAGTTTATTTAGTAGCTTAATTTTTTGTTAGAGATTAAGATCTTTAGAGGAATGTACAACGTGTAGATACAAACATTTTAATCTTAATGTTTTTCTTAATTATAGAAAAATTTATATCATATTATTATTTTTTTTAATTTTTCCTTTATTTTATTTTATTTATATTTGTATTTTCTTTTTTTCAGAAGATTGAAGTATTTTTTTCCTGATACTTTGAATAATGTGCTTTTAAGTTTTAAAGCATTTATTTAATTGTGTAAGAATGTGCTTTATGAAATATATAGGTTTCGTAACATTTAATTTTGTTTATGATGGGAAAGTTAACGTTTTAATTTTTACGCATTTTTATATCTAATCCTATTTATGAAATCTTTCAACATTTTTTTAAAAACAATATAGTAATAATTATTATTTAGTGATTCACCAACTGCGATATTAATCTACTTTTTTTCATTCTAATCATACAATTTATTCCTAAATACGTAATTTCTACGACTCCACCATTCATTGTTAATGTAAGAAAATCATTTACAATAGATTTTTCTACGCTGCGTGGGGTACCATTTTCATAAAAATAATACCTTGCAACAAGAAGCAGTTAAATAATTTCTCTATAACATTCACTTCAAGCATAATACATCAACTAGAATAAAATAAAAACTTGAATTGCACTTTTTAAAACATCTTAATCACTCACTGAAAAAATTCTTCACATTTTGAAATTGCACTCATGACATATGATCTCAACTCAAGTTCTAATTTACAGTTAATACTGAAGTACCATTATATATATATACTTTAAATAGTGACATGTTAAGATAGTTTAGCTTTTTTTTCAGAATTTAAGGTAATAAAGAGTTAGCAATTCTATATCTTGTATTTAAAACAGCTAGTATGTTAAGTAATGTTTTGTAATACTTTCCTGAAATCTGTGGTTTAACTTTTAAGGTAGCGTAAATTTATAGAACTATTAATTTTCCATTGACCAAAGTAGTGTGTGGGGGGAGAGGTGTCTATGGTAAAAAAAATGAATTAATGTCTATTTCTATAAATATCTATCTAGAACATCTATAATGCATGTTTCATGCATTAATATTACAATTTATCTTAATATATTAAGGTATGATATTTTAAATATATGCTAATTCCATAGCCTGACGTAACACAGGCTTTCTTTAATGTATAAAATTCCTTTCACTATCAGCATTAGCAATTCTAGGGGTGGGTGTGATTTTTAAAATGATATGCCATTAAAATTCTTTTTCTCGAAATTTAATCGAATTCTTTACTCAGTCAGACGGGTTTCTTTCCCGTCAGGGTTAGCCCGCCGACGTTACACGGGCTTTTGCCGAGTATGCATAGGGGATTTTGTCTTTTCTCTCAAGACTCCAGTACTTTTTTGTGCGTACGAGATCCATGTGAGTGATTACTATAATTCTGTCATATTTTCCTTTTCCAGATTTCTTCCACTTTGCTTCTTTTTCCTACAGATTTCTTTTATCACCATGATGCCCGGGATTGCATGAACAGTTTCAAGTGTAAATGATTTACAAAACGTAATAGTATTTTAGTTACTGAAACATTAATTTAAAACAATAAAGAAAACATTTCAGATGTAATATATTTAAAAAACGAACTATATCGATTACTGCTGCAATAAATACTTTCTTAGAATCTAAAATAATAAAATAGACATGAAATTTTCCTTTACCAATCAATTTCTTTACATACCGATGCATAAACATGCCTCAAGAAACTAATTTAGATTTATCCTGAAGAAACTTGGCAGCACACGATTGTATTTTAAATAATTAATTTTGTTAAGTGTAATGGAAAACAATTCTGCTTTATTTATTTAATTATTTTTGAAATTGATTAACAAAATATATTATCATTTAATAATGATTTTAAAAATTCTTACCACTATCTATTGCAACGACTGCGTAGAAGTTTGAATGTATGATTAAAATGTATAATTGGAAAAAAAAAAGGTATCATGAAAAAAAAAAGCATAGAAATTTATTCACATTCATTGTATTAAAAAATACATTAAAAAGATAATGCTATCTGATAAACATAGATACAATTTGACCAAGTTGTGCTTATATTTTCAAGATTGTTTTTCAAATGGTTTCTTCCTGTATCTCATGCATTAACTGGAAGATTTTTTATAAAATAATTTAAACGTAGCTGACGTAAACAATGTATATATATTATATAAAATTAATACATTAATTATTCGTACAATAACTCCTTCTTAGAATTTAAAATAATAAAATTGATTAGAAATATTCATTTATCAATTAGTTGGTGTGTACCTTTTGTTTTTTAAAATAGCACAAAAAAAGACACTAGTTTACTTTGAATCCATCGCAATAGTCGCAAAAAGAGGGGAAAAAGAGTAAGATTGCCGAATTCATCATTACGCACACACACCATAAATATTTAAAGTCTTGAATTATGTTGCATTTTTATCACAATTAGCATTTTGAAATTTTGCCAAATTTTTACATTGCACTTATTACAGCCCATTCAAAGAAAATGTACCTTTTTTTAAAAATAGTTTTATATTAAAAAGCACACACAGATAAATTGAAATTTTAAAAAATTATAAGACTACTTTAAGAAAAAAAGAACACTATTGTATTCCGTTTCAGCTTAATAGTGAAAAGAGCCACGTCTTGAAAATCGATTTCCATCGCCAATTACGGCAATTGCTTTGCATTAACGTATTTTGCGAATGTTTCTATTTTTTCTTTTTGAGGTTAAATATTTCAAATTTCATACACAGATAACAAACTTTGATAATATTTTAAACAAAAAGTTAAAAAAAATGTTACATAAATTAATTCTTCAAAAAAAAGGTATTAAACGAGAAACAAAAAAATGAATCCATACACTTTTAGGCAATTTTTTCAAACTTTAAAGAGATATTGGTTAATAACGTTTGACAAATGGGCAAAAAAGGTTTCGTGTGATTAACTTCATAGATGGTTAATTTATTAAACGTCTAATTAGAATTTTAAGTATTTTTTTGAAAAATCGCTTAAAAAATATTTTTTTAATCCCCGATTCTGAAAGAACAAAATATGATCTTTTACAGAAAGAAAACACGTTTGATACAAATACTTAGAAAATAATACAAAGCGATTAAAAATTTAATTTCATAAAAACGCTTCAAAATTGACTCAGTTCAGAAAAAAATAATTAAAAAATGCGAAATATTGCCATTACATCATATTTTATGTGCAAGGAATGTACAGAATGTCATTCTCATACTTTGTGGAAATGATTTTCTAATTCATTTTCCGTTTACATTTTGGCAACAGAATAATTAAGTGCTAAGGTTATAGTTTAATTGGAATGTAAAGTAAAAGATGTATTATATATAGAGAGAGAAAAATGGCACCTATAAAAATGATACATGGCTAGAAGATTACATAATTTTGATTTCTAAGGAGAAATATTCTTATCAAAAAAAGCGATGTGTGAAGCTTAGGTTATGCATTTCAATCAAAGAGATTTATAATATATTAATTTAGAAACAGAAAAATGGTCTAACATACAAAAAGTAAAAATTAAAACATGATCACAACACTTCATCCTAAGACTGTTCAATCGCAGGTAACTAACAAAAGAGTGGAATATTTCATCCTAAAATAAAATCATCCGACTCAAAGATTCATTTCATTAAAAGTAGGAATGTCTTTTGGAACTGTAATAAAAATCATTCATAAGGATTTAAAGTTAAAACACATTTTTAAACAGTATCTTCTTTTTTAAAACATATTGCTAAAAGAAAAACAAATTGTAGAAAATTATGTAAACAGCACCTAGTTGCTGAAAAATGGATTTTTGGGGAACCAGTTGATGAGGTATGGGTAGATTTAGGAAACTGTAGTAAAAAAAGATCAATTTACTACTGCACAACTGACGGGACTGACTGTTCGAAATGATTTCGTCAGTGTACAGTAAAGTTTTCCCAAAGGGATTCATCACAGTTTCAGGATATTTTATGACCGTTGGATTAAAAATCAAAAAAGTCTCATGTTAAGCTAAACTTCTACTCTACTATCTTCAGAATGTTTTTAAATCCAGAATTTTTTTGAAGAACAAATTCCAACTTTGTATGAAAAGGACATAACCTCTAGTCACACGTGTAACTCAACTGCAGCTTAGAAGTAAAGAAATAATCATAAATATGAATAAAGTGTATCTTATATTATGAAAACGTGTAAAATTACTCTACGCTTCTGAAGTGGAATTTATCTAGATTTATTAAAACGAGCCTTAGGAAAACGGCAAGAGGGAACACTGAACGGACTTTGGAAAACAGTTGTGAAATGGGGTAAAATTTGCATGGCAGTATTAAGAAAAAGCTTACTTTCATGAAACATTCGAGCTAGAGCTATTGTCAAGAATCATGGCAATTAGATAGAAGCAAATTTCCACAAAAAATACGTTTTTATTGATAAATTTAACTATTAAAATCGTTTCCAAAAAGTGTGAATGACCTTTTGTATAAAAGAGAAATTTATTATTCTGATGGGAGGTCGCCAGTCCCTAAAGTTACAACTGTAATTTTTACATATGCCCTCTTCTTGCTGTTTACAAGAAACGGAATTTGGAATGCGTCTTTCTTACCCCACCAAAAAAGGGTGACATGTTCCCACGCCTAGAAAAGGGCATTGTACTCATAAATATATCGTGGTATCGGGAGTGTCATTAGGATTTCCCACGCTTGGGGATGTCACTGACCGTGAGACGGTAATCACCTGCTGACTCTAGACCAATGAGAGAAAATTATGCAGACATTGTAAAGAATCCGCTCCAGCACACGGATGCAAGTTGCCGCTGAATAAAAACGAGATGCACCCCGATTAGAGACTCTCTCTGACGCACTCTCTCACACCCACTTGGTCTGACACGTCCCTTCCCATTCTGAAAGCCGCGGGACTCCAAGCGGCGATATGACTCCTCTTCTTCGCCTCTTTCTCAGAGTTAAGTAAAATCCTGTTATGTGTCTCTTTATGCTTTAACTTAATTTCAATCTTATTGTTTTAAATAAATAAATGGTTATTTAAAGAATGTCTTTTGATTTAGCGTACTGTTTATTTGTCTTTAAAAGATCTAATGTTTAAACTTAAGCTATAATGTGACGCTAATAGAAGAGTACAACCGGGTTTTATTTAAAATGGATTTAATGGGAATAAATTAAATAGTTTAAGTCTAACCAGCGTCGCATTATTTCTATACATTTTAAACAAATGCTTATTAAAAAAACAAGTATTGAAAATATTGGTTCATTCTAGTGATCAAATAATATTAAAAAAACATTTACAAAAGGATATTATTACTTTTTTTCTTTTAAAAAATTACATTTCATTTTGAATTTTAATTAGCAATCTTGTTTAGATATATTATTTTTTTCAAAAGAGTAAAGAAAATGAAAATAATCTAAATGTCATGAAAAAAATGTTTTATGAATTAATTTGATTTTTATTTTTAGGCACATTTTACTTATTTGAGGCTGATTTCACTCAGGATATTTATAAGTCTTACTGCTCTATGGCGTTATATATATATATATATATATATATATATATAATTAAAATTTTAATTAATCAACATGGTACATAAATTTTCAAAAACCAAGAACGAATATAGTTTTCTAATCTGGCATAATAAAAGTGTAGAAGTTTCGATGCGCATAAATTATTTACCTTAGAAATAAATAACTTAACCAAACAACTTATAATGATATCAACACAAGATATTAAAAAAAATTAACAGTACTTATTTCTTCATTATGTATTTAGTAATTAAAAGCTTGAAAAACGAAATTTATCTCTTTAATAAGTAGTTATTGAATTTTATAATAAGCAAGTTAGAAATAAGCATTATTGAAAATAATTAAATAACCTACCACAAGTGCTTATATAACCATAACCAAGTAAACCATTTCCTTTAAAGTATGATATTACAAACGGAATTAGAAATATGTAAAATGAAACTAAATAAAACAGAAAGAAATACCAAAGGAATTTTTAATACACTCAGGAACATTGAAAAGAACCACACAAGAAGAAAACATCGGATTGAAATGAAATTCAATACACATAATCACACAGATGAGAGATTCAATTGATCTCAGAAACAAGACAATTAAACGAATACAGGGTATGCAACGAGACAAATACTGGGCAACTTCAATAGCGAGTTGGACCACCTCCAGCTGCAATACATGGCGCCACACGGTCCAATATCGAGTTGATTAGACACTTTATGTTGTCCTAAGGCAGATGGGCCCGAAAAATCTTAAACAGCCTACTCTAAATCATGTACAGAGTGACAAGATGGCATATGCCGTTTTAGCTGATCCCCCACGTGCTCTACAGGGGACAAATCGGGGGAGCGGGCCGGCCATGGAAGAGTCTGAAAAGGAGGTAGGAAGTCTTGTTCAACTCTTGCTGTATGCGGACGAGCATTATCTTGCTGGAAAATTGCCCCTGGGAGACCCTTTAAGAAAGGTCCTACATGGGGTCTAAGAATAACATCAACGAAACGTTGGCCCGTTAAGGTTCCACGCATCATAATTAAAGTGTCCCGGCAATCATAGGCTATGGCCTCCAGACCATTACACCAGCTGTGTGGGCAGTGTGACGTACAACAGTGTGGGGGAATTGTACCGCTCACCAAGGTGCCTCCACTCCCGTACACGGTTATCTTCTGTCCCCGAAACAAACCGGGATTCATCACTAAACACAACCTTTTGACAAACTGTGACATTCCACATTGATCTGGCTTGGCTCCACTGTAGACGCAGTTGCTGATGTTCCGGTGTTAAAGGGAGTGAACGGAAAGGGCGCTTGGATTTAAGATTTGCTTCTGCACGCTGTCTGGAAATTGTTTGTGGAACAATTGCTACGCCTACGTCTGCTCGTATCGTTGAACGAGTCACTATGGGGTCCACAAGTGCTTGCCCCACGATCCTTCGATCCTCTCTACTCGTGGTTTTCCTGGTCGCTCCAGACCCGGTTTTCCGCGCGTGGGTACCTTCTCGTGTCCACTGCTCCCAACAATTTCTAACGGTACCCTCCGAACGATCCTCCTGGCCAGCAACACGGCACGTCAACCTGACTGCAGTTTTCATCTCGATGATCAGGCCTCTCTCAAACTCACTTAACTGTGAAAAATGTCTTCTAGGACGTTAACCTGGCATGTTTCGCTTACCAAAGTCTTCCTACAATCAGCAGGTAATCGTCACGTTTGTGAATCATCGAATTTGTGCTGGCTTTTATAGCACCCTCTTCCTGATTGTAGCACCACCTTGGCGTGTATGAGCATGCGTATTGGCACAAAACTTGGATCATTTGCATATCACATTACGCTGCACTTATTTGCAAAGTTTCGTGATTGTACTTAGCTTCCTTCTTGGGTCGCTATTTTCAATGTTCCTGAGTGTATTTATCTTAAAATCATTACATTTACTTTCTTGTCGGTTACACATAATTTTTCGTTATCATTTTAACTAAATTTACTGTCTTTTATTAAGTGAATATTTCTTTCATTTAAAAACCTCATAAACAATGAAATTATTAAAAATATTATTAATTAATCTAAAGTTTTAAATATAATTTTTCCTTATATTTTATTTTGTCTGTAATTAGTTATTGTACCTACAATTATATTGTTATCGTAGAAAATACTAAACACTGAAAAACTGAAATATATTGTTTAAGACTGAAAATTGCTTCAAAGGTATTTTATTATTGTAAATCAGTTTTTCCTCCTAAATATTCCAGTGATTTTACAGTCTTCTATTTTGCGTAGTTTCAAATATTTATATAAATTACACATTAGGGTCATTGTGTGTTTTATGAAATTTTTTTAATATAAATTCACCAATGTATGAATCTGAGAGATATTTTAGTGTGTTTTTTTAAGAAATACAATATCCACACATTAAAAAATAATATTAAAAACAATATCCCAAAAAGCATGCGAATTTTAGTAATTATGAATTAATAAGCTCGTTTATAAGAATGTCATTAAGCTACATCGTTAAGAGAAGTCGCAAGTACGATCACAATGGAGACAGTCAGGGTTGCTTCAGCCATTGTAGCTCCATCGAACACATATTTGTCATGCCGCAAACAAGCCCACATCTCGAACCAAGGTACGTGATATGGCTGACGATTATGCAAGACCGATTTGACAGCATGCGTGTCTTCTCAGGAGGCTTTAAGATCGTTCAAGCTCAATATGGCCCTTCTGAACGTATACATAACATATATACATGACAGACGTAGAATTCCGCCAAATGCGAGTAGACCTATCCCTGGACAATACGCCGCACTAGATTCTGCATCTATCGTGTTTCGACTAGTCCTGGTATCCATTTTCACTCCTTATACGAGAAGCACAATACGATATTCTCATCCGAAGACTAACATTCAAATATGTTTTCCGAAAGCAGAACACGTTGCAGTACTCTAGATGTATGCAGAGTGCTAGATTTTGTTTCTCCCTTCTGCGCCATTCAGTGTTTTTCAATACTAATAATTCACTTATCCCAGCAACTCTCATGTATATATATGCCGTCAAATCTGGCGTATAACGCTCACACACACAACTATACTTTCAAAATGCATTTTTTTTTATTTTTAGGTATGTTCCCCGTACAACACACACCCTTTTTTTACAAAAGGAGTGTTAAATGTATGAGTGGAATGCTCTTAAATTCTAAAGTAATTTATTAGACATTACCAACGGCTTTTAAAAATTAGTATATACCTTGAACCTCTCAATCCTTTAATGCCATTAATGCACCAAATTAAATGGAATGTCATTTTTTTACACAAACAGTTTTCCGATTTCTGAAAAATTTTATTTTTTTATACTCATCGCATTTCTATATTTGTGAAGATATCATTTATATATATATATATATATATATATATATAATATTCACTCTTTTAGAAACATGAATCATAATAATCAATATAGCTGAAGTTTACAAAAGTAAAAAAAAATGTAATATCTCTTTAAGACCCAACCCGCACGATCTTGCAGGTTAGACATTCTCATGCATTTTTGCTTCTGGAATAGTCATAAGTGAAAAAATTTCGAATCCAACGATTGAGCGTGTTTACAGAAGGTGCAAAGTATAATTTTTTTATCAAACGATGGTAGTTGTAGTCCATGTTTTGAATTCGGCTGGCAAATCTAGCTTAGTTTTCAAATACAACGAAAATTCCTCTTCATTTATATGTCGTAAAAAAATGATGATGAATATATTTCTAGTTGCTTGGATACAAATTTTTGTATTAATGTTTAAATAATTGTACAATAAAAATAATTAATTATACTCTATTAATGTGGCTTCTAGGGATCGGTGCGGGTTGGGCGTTACTTGAGTCACTGCAGCTGTTAAGGTAAGTACTTTCCATCCGAATTTTCTTTTCTGTTTCAAAAATTTTGATGAAGGCGTACATGAAAAGGAAATATTTAGTTATGTAATTAATACCAAATTTTCTTGGGGGCCACCATAAATGAGTCCCTTTTTATCTTTCTCTCTCTCTGTTTTGCAACTAATTTTCTTTTTCATACATTTGTTGAGGACTATAGCATTTTTATCCTCTCCACAGATATCTGCATCCATATCTCTTCTCTCGCCCAAAAGAAATCTGTGTTTTTCGGCGGTAGTTAGTATGGAGTGGTTTAAATAAATATATATATTTAAATAATAAAATTTACTGATACATTTTACTATTTTAAGGAATACTGTGTTAACTTTTAACCAAAAACTTTTTCAGTTGTCTAAAAGGAGAAGAATTCTCACAGAAGAAATTTTTCAATAAATGAATAAATCAGATTGAACTTAGATAAGAACTTAGAGATCTCTCGGATGAAGAAAATGCTGCGAACAAAACATATGAATCGCGTATAGTGGAAGGAGAATCAAGTTCCGATGAGAGCGATGAAGAAACACATGTGAATGCTTCAAATGAAAAGACAATTTTGGATCATTCTTTACCATAAAATCCTCTTGAACACATTCATTACATTGATTAAACTGTTGAAAGTTCTGAGTTTATTTGCAAACAAGATACAATATCAAAAAAAAATTCCTCTAAAAATCAAAATGGATCGCTTAAAATTTAAGTTAGAGATAGTTCAAGCGTTATCAGCCTCTCCTCCTACTAACAAAATTTTTTTCACTGATTATGAAGATAACAGTGTTGTAATTCCACTCGCAAAAAGATTGAAGCGTTATAATCAACCTACTATACATGTCATGGCTTTTATCCCGGCCATTCCAGGATAAAGGGCTTGACATGTATAGCCATTTTTGATGTGCTGAAGACATTTCAAGGCCTCGCAAGTGCAGAGTTGAAAACTACGAAAGCAGTTCGAAAACACGTTGTGAAAAATGCAATGGTTATTTATACATGTCAAAAACAAAACAAAAGATTTTTGCAATAAATAAGTAATGATATAATAAAATAGTTAATTTTCCTCAACAATATCCTTATTTGTAACAATTTTAGTTGAATGAAGATTGTTTCTTCTATCAACTTAGAGCTAAAAAAATGTAACTCGTAAAATTGCATGGATGACCTGTTTCACAAATAACGCCCAACCCACACGATCGTGCGGGTACCGTTTACATTACAAGGGGGGAAGAGGGAGTGTTTTTATTATTTTTTCTAACGTCATTGGGGTATATATAGTATTAATAACCAGAATAATTTGATATTTGAAGATAAAAATAATTCGACTCTTAAAGGGATACAAACCAAATATTGAAATTTAGAAAATATATATTAGAACTTATAAAAATAACAGAATTAAATATATATATATATATATATATATATATATATATATATATATATATATATATATATATATATATATATATATATATATATATATATGGTTTGACCCCGGCCAATGGAAGTTCCTGATGCAGAAAATCGGCATTGGTCATGTAGCATGATTATTTGACATGTAAAAGATCCCTATGAGGAGGCTCTAGGCAAAATTAAATCCTAGTAAAGGTTCTCATCATCAGAGCTCAGGTACCACACCACCGGGAGGAAACTCCGGGTCAAAATTACCTGCGGCGATTGGTATCCGCCTATATGGCGCCGCACTGTAAAGATCTTCTGGAGCCTGAGATGTCTGTTTTCGGTGAATTTACTAGGTAGATTGATGAGCTCTGTTAATAACTGTTCATAATATACCATTATATATATATATATATATATATATAGTATATATAGTATATATAGTATATAGTATATATAGTATATATAGTATATATATATAATATATATATATATATATATATATATATATATATAGTATATATAGTATATATAGTATATAGTATATATAGTATATATAGTATATATATATATATATATATATATATATATATATATATATATATATATATATGGTATATGGATGCTACAGTATTATAAACATTGCTGACCTAGGATAGCTCTTATATATAAAATAATTTACATAAAAGAGGGGTTGAACATGTTTTTTTTGCCAGCTAACTTTCGCCCTTTTTGTTAATATTACTGAGCAAAATCTTACAGAATATAATCGATGAAATATATAAATTTATGACAAGAAAAAGGTAACTTGCCTAAAGATTGTGTTGAAAAATGTATAGCCCAAGATACATTTGAGAACAATAAACAAGTTTTTGCCAGATTCTGGACCCAAATACAGATTCAAAGCATGGGAGCGACTGAATATTAACACTTTAAAAATATAAAATTAATATAAATAAAATAATTGAATACTATGTATAAATACTACCTTTACTTGAAGAACACTAGAATGGTAAATGTTCTTAAGTATTAAAAAAATTCTTGGTTAAAATAAAACTAAGGGAATATGTAATTTTATTTTTATTTCTAATTATGTAAGTTGTATTTGTAGGGAACTATAAGTATATCTATTAATGGAAAATGAGTAATTTATATATATATATATATATATAATATACCATATAATTTACAGGAATCGAAGCCGCACACTTTTTCCAGTGTTAATCATATTGAAAATCGGGTGCGGCTTAGAAACGAAGCAAAGCAGTTATTGGATGGACGAAATTTCGTTCCCAACCATTTCAAAAGAAGAAGAAAATATAGTCATGATTTCTGGCCACTTGCATCGATGACTTTTCCCATTTCGTCGTTTATCTCCAGTATTGAGTCTACACCAGTGCTACTCAAACTTTGAATATATTTGCGACCCAATTTTCAGTCCTAACTGTCATTGCACCCTCCTCCATACAATAATAATTTATTGAATTCAACAATAATGTACTTTGACACTAAAGCTACAATACGACTTTAATTATAAACCTTACAAATTATCAAGATAAGTGTTAAATTTAGTTTTTAATTTTATTTGCTACAGACCCAGGGGCCTCTGGTAATTATTAAAATTTTTCTTAACTTATTATTGTTAATTTAATTATCAAATACGTTTTTCAGTACTGATATATTTATAAGTCAGAATGTAATTTTTTTCCCTTCCCAAAAAATTAATAATATTTTGAAACAATCCTTTGTTCCGAGTTAACGATATGTTAACGACTTTCATAAAGGGCTATCAAGCCACCTTAGGGAGGCACGCTCCCCAGTTTTAAAAATGCTGGTGTATACTAAACATCGTCTGCTCGTATATAGAAAAAATTTTTATACACTTTATTTTAATCACTTAAACATCAAAGGTATCAGAAATATCATCCAGACTAGTTAACTATGACGCAAATATAAAAAGAGAGGCAATTTTTATGCAAAAAAAAAAAACGGAAACAGACAGCAGCCTCTGAGAATTTGACAGAGATGAAACAATTATAAGTCAATGGTAAAAGTAAAATGATATAACTTTTGCGTTGTGAATTTCCATGCTTTGTAAATGTTACTTTGTAAATGTAAATGTATAACAATTCTCTTACTATCTTCAACAATACATTCTTTTAAAAAGTGTTGTAAAACAAAAATGTATTGGATGACACGAAACACGACATCGTGTGGGAAAATGGCGACACCGGCACCAATTATCCCATTAACCCTGCGCCCCTAACCTGTGTTGAGTGTGAACTGTTGAAATGTCCCCACTAACCGTGTGTTCTCTGCCCCCAAAATTATTTCTGTTATGCATCTCAGAGTTTCGCGCACATAACGGATGGTTAAATATGAAATTTGCCATCATTCTTTCGTGAACTATCAACGTTCGTAAATCGTGTTCAGTAAATGTTCGTGTTCCAAAATTATCCTTACATTTTACACTGTTTTACTTCCATACAGTGTAACGAACACACATAGCATCATAGTTATAGGCTCAATGCTTATTTTCAGAAATGAGGCAGATCATCATGGTATTTACAAGAAAGATAAATGAATTACTGTACCAGCAAAAGTATAAATTGTTATATTCATGAAAATAAGATTTAAATTGCTAGTAAACTAAAGTTTTTTAAAGTAATATGAACAATGCATACTTAAATAAACAATAAATTGATATTGAACATGCACAAGCATTTATGTATGTGTGTGGAAACCATTTCGCTTAATATTAATTCATATAAGTTCTATTCTTATCTAAAGATTATTTAGATGTAACATTCCTCTAAACTTAAGTCTCATTGTATTTCAGGATTAAAAGGTGTTATGATAGATTTATTTCCTATTCCTTGATAATAAAATTTTAATTGCTTACATGTGTGGAACTCTAAGATTGACAGGCCCGAGGACCGCCTTAAGACGAACTATGCAGTTTCTAAAAAACAAATATTTTTTCTCTCTCTTCCAAATGGGGCTGCGGATGAGAAATGCCATTGCAGACTTAATACATTACCCGGATGCTGATATCACTTTTTAAAGTGACATTATATAGGTGGATACCAATTGTGCCATGTAATTTTGTATCCCATTTTCCTCCCCAGAAGATGGCACCTGAGCTTTGATGGTGTGAAATTTTACAAATAGAGTTTAATTTTTCCGAGAACATACTAGCCAGCCAGACCATCTAGGGATGTTTAACATATGCATAATCATACAACCTGGGTGCAGTTGATTCCTTGCATCATGACAATTCACCGATTGGGGGCAAGATCGAACCTGCGAACTTGGGCGTAAAAGAACAGAACCTAACCACCTACACCACATACATGGGTAAAAATAACTGCTTTTTTACATGAACATGAGGTCATAACATCCCTACTACAAGGATTGTGGTTATTCCTTAGCTGAGAAGCCCAATTGCTGAATGGCTAGAGAATCGTAATTCCACACCACAGGTCCAAATTTCCTTGGCTGGCAAAGGTTGACTCAGGCTCCCATCCTTTCAGTGGGTCGATAAATGAATACCAAGATTGCTTAGGAACTTTGCACTGAGAGATTCGTGTCTGTATGACCACCTGATTAGAATATCTGACCATGTACCTCAAGGCCCAAAGATTGCGTATACTGATTTGGGTGCAATAGGCCTTGGTCCTCATGGGCTATTGCGCCACTGAGTTAAAGTATATTTGAGATAACGTGCGAATTTTTCTATCTCTATTTCTCGCATTGTATTTATTGTTAGCTGTAGCATAATGTCGACTCTCCTGTTGCTTAAAATAATCAATAAATTCCTTTTCTTCTATGTGTGACTTTTGCCTTCCGTCACGACTACTTCCAAAAAGCATTACACACAAACATATACTATACACATAAATATTAATAATAAAGTAAAATGCAGTAAATCAAATATTTGAATATAAACAATAAATAAGTACATACAAAGCAAAAGAGGACAAGTTAAATCTCCACAGTAAGAAATTAACCAATTCTTAGTAGGAATAAAGAAAATTTTTTATGTCCTAAAATTCCGCTAAATTTGCTTTCTGTTCTAAAAAAGTAAAATAAGGCATTGAAATTGTAATAGGTTTCTAAAAATATACTCATGTCCATAAATTTAGGATAATTCAGAATCACACAGAAATTGAACTCTAAAATAAAAATTCCACCTGTAGAATTATCACACATCTTGAAGAAGAATATGCGAATTACAGGAAACCACCAGATGGCGCGGATAGTACGTCACAATGACGAGAGTGTAAGAGAAGGGTATATAAGGAATGGTGGCAAAGAAGTAAAATTGTTCACAAGTGCTTTAAAAGCCTTCCAGTGCAATAACCGCACAGTTATGGCACAAAGGAAACATTTCGATGATTTTTAAGTGGTAGAATTATTGGACGACTGTAATGTGGACGTACCCAGCTGGAAGTATCCCAGAAGCTTGGAATCGCCCAGAGTGTCATCTCCAGGCTTTGGCAACGATTCCAAGATGATGGTAATGTGAGTAAGTGTTACAGCACAGGTCGCCCCTGAGTTACAACGCCGAATGAGGACCGGTATTTGGCAGTTACTGCCAAAAAAAAAACAGACGGAACACAGAATCAGACCTGTCTCGTCTGCTTTCTTCAACTACCGGTACGACAGTTTCAAGGCAGACCGTACACAGACGCTTAGAGCACATTGGTTTATAGGCTCGTAGGTCTGTCAGAAGTGTTCCACTTATCGCAACTCACTGTCCCCTGCGATTAACCTGGAGTCAAGACCATTCATTGTGAACACCACAACAGTGGTACTGTGTGATGTTTTCCTACGAGTCCAGGTTTAGTTTGCAGTCTGATTCTCGCCGGACTTTAAAATGGAGAGTGCCAGGTACCCATTACCACCAAGATAACATTATTGAACGACAAGGTTACGGTGGTGCAGGATGGCTCGTTTGAGGAGGAATTAGTATTGGTTCCAAAACTGACCTGCATGTTCAGAGTGTGACGATTACAGGCCACATCTATCGGGATAACATTCTATAACAACATGTACGTTTGTTTCGAGACGCCATGAGTGCTGAGTTTCTGTTTATGGATGACAACGCCCGTCCTCACAATGCAAACATTGTAGACGAATACCTTCAATCGGAGGATATCACCCGTATAGATTGGCCATTACACTCACCGGACCTGAATCCAGTACAGCATGTATGAGATATGCTTGACCGACGAATTGCAGCCCGTCAACCCCCTCCCACCTGTCTCCCGGAACTTCGGAGGGCATTGCTTGATGAGTGGTGTAATATTCCCCAAGATCAGATTGATAATTTGAAACTCAGCATTCCTAGGCGTTGTAAGGCCTGTATTGCATCATCCGGGAGACATTTTCCGTATTAACCATCATACTAGCCATGTTATGCTGTTTTTTGTAAATTGGTTCTTTTTTGAAATTTCCTCCAGGGAGTAAAAATCGCAATTTTTATTAATTATGTCAAATATATAGCATCTTTTTTTGCTCTTTTCCTTTTTTTAATAAATAGACTTTACAAATAAGTCAAATTTGTTTTGCTTCTGTCTCTTTCTTTGCCTGAACTTCATTATTCTTTATTCATGGACATGAGTGCACATTTTTTTAAAAAAAGAAGAAAAAAAACTATAGTTACATAAATCTATGACATGCACACCAAAAATATTCTGTGAATTTTGCAATCACAAATACGTCCAAATTAATCGTAACAAAAAATTATTTAAGGAAAATGTGGTCAAAATTACTTTGAAAATCTTTTATAAATTTAACTGAGATTTTTCTAGTATACGAGACTTTTTGAATTCTTTTCACAAGTCTTTTCTAAAATGCACTTCATAATGTATTATTTCTAATTGTCATATGAAGGAAGAATTCATTAGCAAAAATCATCAACATTTGAATGAAATGTCACTTATTCCTTTTAGATGACTTGTTGTTGCTGTTGTGTCCTTCTTGTAGAAGGAAAGTTGACAAAGCACGAGACAGTTTGGTTTTCTATACGACCGATCGCAACACTCCCTAATTCCATCTCCATAATTTAGGAATGGAACTGGAGGGAAGTGTGGGACTAATCTCCAGCCACCTGAATCTGTGGTTTCTGCTTCGACCGCCCACAAGACTTTCGGGCCCATTGATTTAACTAGCACGTACTCCATGTGTTGTCAGAAGGTAGTTGGTGGCATCTTGCATCGAACCCAGGCCTTCCTGTCTGGAGTCCGATGCTCTAACTCAGCGTCTCTCAAACTGTGACGAGCGCCCCCTAGGGGTGTGTGATAACACTTCAAGGGGGGGCGAGCCTATCGGAAAGTCGAAAATAAAATATTTAAAAAATTATGTTTACAAAATGGAAACAAAAAATGTATTCTGACATAATAAAAAATACACATTTACTCTGATATAGTATACTTATAAATGTATCGGCACTGCACAGTATATTTGATACTAAGTATCAATACTAAGTTAAGAATAAGTTTAATAATTACTAGTGAGATTTTTCAATGGGCTTATCATACACAAAATTTAATACTTATCTTAATACTTTGTACGGTTTAAAATATAAGGGTCCTATTGTAGCTGTAGCCTCAAAGAATTATACATTATTGCTGCATTCAACATATTGTTATTGAATGGGAATGGAGCACGATGAAAATTCTGATTGAAAATAAGGTTGCGCGAAAATAGAAAGTTTGAGAAGCACTGCTCTAACCACTAGGCTACCCACGGCCCTTTCGATGAGTTTGCTTAATCTAGTATTTAGTTGATGTATTTTAACTGCCTTTGTTTGAATTAGCAAAAAAACTATGTATAATTATTTTTATATTCTTATAAGAATTGCCTTATAAAAAACATTTTGGTAATTATCACTTTTATTGAAAGAATAGAGAAATATTAATATATCTGCATTCAAAAAGGAAATCTAATAGTTTTTTCTTATTATTTGATTGATTATACTTTAGCCCCTTTCACTTAGCGAAACAAAATAAATGGCCAAATAGAGAGATAAATAGGCCAAATCGGCAACATTAACAAACTTGGATACTGAGATATAACTAACGTTAACAACATTAGTATATTCCGGTCGTTATCTAGTTAGAAAGATTTAGAGTTTGTATAAGTATGCTGTTTTCAAATACTTCAGAATTAACTGTTTAAAAGTATGCTTCTTTTTTAAAAAACAATACTTTCTTAAGCAAAATTAAAATAAATTAAATGCTACGGTTTAACAGCTTATTATACTCAAGAGATTTAAACTAACACGCTTTTCGGAATCATTTAAGATGCTCATTCTCTTTTGCAAGTTTGAATAATATGTTTTGTGTCTTAGGGAAAGAAACTTAGTTAAAATTAGCGAAACATGTTTTTAAAATGGAAAGTCTACTGAAATAAGAAAGGTAAACTCTCCCAACGCATTAAAGATTTAAATGAAAGTCATTTTCTAGGTACTTAAATTCTCTGTCATTTGAATAATATTTCTGTCATATTGCGGTTTCATAATGGTGGTTTTTATAAATATTAATTTTATTGGTGCATTGATTTTTGTAGCTATGAGTCTGTTAAAATTTACAATATTTATAAGTTATCTTACATTGAAATACTTGAGTATTTTAGAATTTTTTTTAGTATTTTACATGTTAAAGAATTTTGTTTTTGGTTTAAAAGTACCTAATAAAACAAAAATATTTTTTAAAAAGTATCAACATTTTTAGTATTTCTTACTTTAGCTTTGATTTTATAATCTTTTGCAAGAAAAAAAAGTATTCCAAAATCGCCTAAATGACTTCTTAAAACATTTTAACAAAACTTAAGCAGTAACATAACATTGAATAACTATTTAAAAAAAACGCCAGCGATTGTTATTGTATCAATTAATATACCTACTTATACGATGACAACAAAAAGTCCTGAACACACTAGTTTTTTTTGTTTTATCTAAGTTTGATACAAATCTTCTTAATGAAATTATTGTTCTTCTTAAGGAATTATTGTTAAATCTCTGTAATATTGCTATTGTGATTCTAATTTATTTTTAATGTTAATTTCAAATCGGTTGCTACTTTTTAAATCCCACAAGTATTTTTTGCAGTACAACTACCTTAACTCACGAATGTACTCGTATATTATGTACAAAATAGCACAATAAAGAAAAACATTATATATGTAGCAGAATAACACAAATCCTTACAAACACGGTCCATTTTACATGGCTTTTGAAAATTACATGAATGTTGCATCTTTGAGCATCAATATTTTATTGTCTAGTCGTTTGTTTCAATTATGGATCTATATCTTTGGAGTATGAAATACAACTATTTCACAAGAAATTTTTTCGTGATAACATATTAAAACTTTAATTAACTTACGTTTGCTTGAAAGGTATTTTTCTTTTGAATAAAAAAACAATGTTCTGTCATAGGTTCTCTATTTCTTCTTTTTTATTGAAAACAATTATAAAATCCCCGTGCTCCACAAAGTATCACACGGGGCTGACAGAAGTAAGTATTAATCACACATTCAAGGGAAATAAAAAATTGGGGTTTAGAAGAAATAAAAATATTTATAGCAAATTCACCGAAATTTTTAAAAGCACTTCTGGTGGAAAGAAGTTGGTGAAAATGTGGTGGCCAATTAATGTTAAGTCTCTTGCAAGCCAGTCTTTCTCTCTCTGACATACTTGGAACACAGAAGGATTCCATGTTCTATATATATACATTTTCTTCGCCACCAAGATTACAGTCGCAGGAAGATGAAGGAACTAAATTAAATTTGTTCAAGTAGCTTTTGAAATTACCATGACTAGTGAAAAATTGGGTTATATTGTAGTTAGTGTAAAACTGATGGCATGACAGTCTCTTCTTAATGGTTGAAAAAAAATTTAAATAGGCTCTCTATTGGATTGAGATCCGAATATTGTCCTGTTTAGGTGTTTTGGTTCACAGAACCATTCTTTGAACCATTTTGGACTACTATTACACAATGACATGAAACAATATCGTCCTGAAAAATCTATGATTGATCTCCAAAAACATCTCCCACTGTTGGTATCAATTTATTTTGTAGTGTACCGTGATTTTCTCCATACTTTTAATGATATGAAGTATTACAACTGCACGAGAAGACACGCTGCCTCATATCCTCATTTGGGTTCGGTACCTTCCAGTGGGCTTCAAACGCGATAGACTGAATTCTTTATGAGTGTGTTGTCCTAATAGGCACTATTTGTGTTTCCTAAAACACAAAACTGACATTCATCATCAATTATTACTTTTTTCTAAGCATTAAACAGTCCCTTATGAATGGTCATTTGCCGGCGCGAACTAGTAAGTAATGAATTTAGGCTAATTTTTTTTTAAGCTTTGTAATAAAATTTTCAGCTATCTTCCTCTCACAGTTCTTCGGCATACATTCACACTTAATGTCAAAATCAATTTTTAAAAAAAATTCAAACTCAAACTCAGTGGTGCAACATCCCATGAGGGCAAGACCTACTGTGCCTATCTAAGTATACGTGATCATTGGGTGCTGAGGTGCATGAGCAGATGTCCCTATCAGGTGGGCTGTCTGAAGTGAGACCCACAGTGTTTAAGTCCCCAATCAAGCTTAGTACTCTTATCGACCCACTGAAATAGGGTTGACAGACTGAGTCGACCTTGCTCATCCCGATAAATAGAACCCGGACCACTAAGTTCAAGTAAAGTGGTTTTTCTCGGTTGTTCGTATTGCTTCCTGTTGGCAATAGAATTTGTCTCAGTATGTCTGTTCAACGTTCTTATGACAGCAGAGATACTACATGATACTTAAATAACAATTTATCACTTAGAATAGCATCCTTTCCTCAAAAGTATAATTTTGTATCTTTCATTATAAGGCATAAACGAAACTTTACCCGTAGTTTCAATATTGTCCATTGGAGAAAACTGCGCTACTTGTTTTGTGTCTTATATTCAATGGTAATAGTTTTTCGTGACAAATAAATTCTTTTTATCTATTATAGCCAGCAAGCACTAAAAAGAAAACTGTTGTATAAATATTTTTAAATGACTGAAGCTTGATGAAGACAGCCGAAATACATACAATAAAAAAGGGTTTAAAAAGGAAATAACAAAAACTCTACTTATATTTTCTATATAAAACGGGTCTGAAAAATATAAGTACCAAGTTAAAAAGTAGCATATCAGAAATCTCTTAATGCTGAAAAATAAAATAATTTTAAAAAATAATGGAAATTAAAAAAATAATGTCCAAAAGGAATTATGTTTTTTTTAAAGTTTTTTTATTTATTATTCTTTTTCATAAAGAGTCGAGTGATTGAGGGATGTCAAATAATTTTGAAACCATTTATCAAAAGTAAAACAGTAGAAATTCAAAATATCCTACCAAATAAAGATCATTATAGCGGACAGACTTATTATTATGGCAGTGCAAATGTACACTGTAAGATCCGAAAAAAATCGGAGTCACGCAATTTTTAATTTTTTATGAAACAACATTCATGTTTCTATCGCATTTCATAGTGCAATCGCTGCAAATCAGTGAAATAGTAACTAAAAATAATAACAAGCAATATAATGTCTTAGAAAACGAAATTGACCCAAAACCAGAATTTGTAAACATTTTTCTCCGTAATAATTAAACATAAATCTCTCACACTCTTTTATTATTATTATTATTATTATTATTATCATTATCATTTAAAAGATTATCATCTCCTCTACAACATTTCTGAGATATCCATTAGTCTACGAAAAGACACAATTACAACACGAGTACTGCCAAAATAACCTTTATTATCAAAATGCCTAGTATATTCGTGTACTTCTTACAAACTAAATCAGTCGTATGAAAGTTATTGTAATAAAAATATAAACTAATATAAATAATATAATCATATACATAAATACTATATCAACCGCAGTATGAAGCGATAATAAACACGACTAACCTTATTATAACATTATCAACCAACCTGCAAAAGTGTGCAACAAATTAGTACCAATTTTCTAAATCTTCAATTAAATATTTTTAACATTTCTTACTGCGCAGATTCGTTGGTCAGTCTAAAATGGTGCATGATAAAAACAGGGCCTTATTCAACTCATAATCGTTTATGGAGTAAGCGATCATTAAATTAAATATGGAGAGATACGTTGTAATAATTATATTAGATATATCTTATATAAGATCATTCTTTTATTTCTAGATTTTTATTTGTTTTTTTATTGCCATTTTAAACTAACATTTCATAAAAACGTCCTTAATGCTTCTATTTGCACGTAATGTAGGTGATATAATTATTAATATTAATATTTTTCTTATTTGAAATTCTTTAAAGTATAATAACCGGAAGTAAGAATTGTTTGGATTTTTAATTAAATCCCATGGCACACAAAAGATCTAATTAAAGAATTGTAAAATCAATATCGAAGTATTCTATTTTTTTTAAAAAAAGTTTAATTTTTTTTTTTTTTTCCTTTTTCTCTTCTTTGTAAATAACCTCTATCTGAGTTGCAATGTTCTCGCGTAGCATTTCTTCTATTTTAGGTATTTTTAACTAAAAATAATTTAGATTTAGCCTCTTATAATACTTTCATTTCATTCACACCGTGTGAAATTTTATAGAAATTAAACTGATTTTGTTTTTATTATCAGGCAATGACTATAAGTAAATAATTTATTACTAGACTACAATTCGTTGTGGAATTATTCACTGATTTAGTTGTGTTTTCAATATTTGATTTTAGGTGCATAAACTTTTTAAATTGCATTGGAATTTCAAATATAAGTTCATTTCTGGTTATGCCCTAATTATCTTTTTAAAGAGTTATAAGGAATCATATCTTAAAAATACATAGTGAACTTTATTTAAAGCTGCGGTAAGCTGTTTCGATATGTGGATTTATAGATTTAAACTTCGAAATATCTAACCTATAAACTCTACTTTGTACGTTATCCTAAGTTAAACACAAGTAAGGACAAATTTGGATCCATGTTAGAGAAATACGTTTATATAAATGTATTTTTAGTTAAATTATAAGCTTGAGGAAGTAAAATGGCAAACAAGTAGATTATTTAATTTACTTTTTGTATTAATAATCAGCTTATTAATTAATATTTATAAGACAGTTCACAATAGAAATATGCTATCTTGTACACTGAAAACCATTTTAATATGTGCTTTCAGCTTTCATAAGATGAGATATTATTTTTCTTCATTTTAAAGGAAACAAGTTGAAGAATATTTTAGATTTATTTTCTTTCATTCAAATGTATTTGTTTATGTAGTGTCTTAAAAATCTTAATCTCAAATGCAAGATAGGGTCAGAAAGTTACCAGAATAGGCCAATTACAAATTAAAATTACAACAATAATTTAATCTTATTGACCTTCAAAGTACTGCACTCTTGCAACCACAACTATGTTCAAGCGCGTTTATCACTGTTCAAAACACTCCTAAAACTCATTTTTTGAGAGGTCATTCAGTTGCTGCATCTTATTTTGGATTACCTCATTTCAAGTCCATACAAACGATGTCCTTTTAATTTCATTTTCAACCATGGAAAGAAATAAAAATCCTCCAGAGCTGGAATTGTTTCCGTGTGCTTTCTTTAGTGCCTCAAGTGATTTCTTGAGCAAAGCACCGCATTTAAGGTTTGGAAATTGCTCCAAAGACAATGCTGCAATATCTGAGGAATGAAAAACTCGCATTGTCAGAAATGATCCGCAGCTAACGCCGTGGACAGCACAAGAAATGAATCCCAAATGAATATATGGTTTCCTTATTACTGCTGACACCCCCGAAAGAGACATTTCCCCTCCAACGGCTTTTGTGTGAATGTAGGGGACCCTTCCAGGGACTTTTTGACTCAATAGTAAAATCCATTATCTTACGCCATATCAATTGGTTATTGAGTATTATCCTTTCTGATTTATTCTTTGAGGATCGTTATGAATCGCAGAGAAGTTCAGATAAATCATTCTTGAAATCAGATTTAAAACAAGCTCTTAGAATAAATTTAAAAGAGAATAAAAGTTAAAGGCTGATTTTTCAAGGAATTAAAATTTGAATCTCCTACATAACTATATTTTACTCCTACAGATATATTTTATGACAAGAATCTCACAACATTCAAAGTATCATATCTACCTGAGCATAAAAATATTTTGTTAAAGAGATGAACAATTACTAATTTTGAACCAAGTATTATTTTCGAATTTAGCTATTTCTAATCTATTTGACTATACAACTGTCTGGGATATGGGTTTAAACCCAGTATCATTTTATACCATTGCCTAAAAGAAGACAGAGCAGTTGAACTCCTGACAAATCCTTGTTCTGAATTATGTACGCTTGACTCATTAATTAGTTCAGAAGCCACCCAGCCAGTATGTTGGATACAACTCTTGGCTTGTAACCGAATGAGTTTGAGTTTAAATCCCAAGTAAGGCATGGTTGTATTTTCTTCGGGAAAAGAATTCGGACTTTCACCTGTAATTGATTCCTTTCTCGAATGGAAAGCAGTGCACTTCTTCTGTTATATGCTGGGATCATAGTTTTTAATATATTTCTATATTCTTCTGTTATATGCTGGGATCATCATTTGTAATACATTTCTATATTCTTCTGTTTGTATGCTTTCTGTTCTTCATTTGTATTTCATGTGTATCTCGGGACAAAAAAAAGACGACAACAGCAACATTAGCTGTCAACGCTGCTGATCACAAGAATTTCATTTACTACAGTAGAATTCATTTCTCTCTCAGCTATGATCTCACTTTGTGAAGTATACTCCAATAGCTTCTATATCTGCCTACAAACACCATGGATTTAACTACCACCAATTAAAACTCCTGACAGTTCTGATTTAAGATGTTATTCAATTTGATGTTTGCTCTTCGAGAGCTAACGTCCTCCCGTTGGTTGGTGTGGTAGTTAGAGAGGGGGTGCCAGCTCAGGTGTCGTCCACGTCATTGATCATGGTTCAAAATTACGTGGTCCGTCGCCAAAAGCCCTCGTGTAGCTGAACAGTGCGACGTTAATATTAACTCAACTCAGTTCTGATTTAAGATGTTATTCAATTTGATGTTTGCTCTTCCTAAGTTACTTTATCGCACACGATTACAGGAGGCGGATACATAAAACATGTTCCATTTCTCATTGTGGTGTGTTGTTTTAGCAGCAGTACATCGGATTTTAATTTAACAGGAACATATTTAGTCGCGTGAGGAGTGAATATTAACGTCTCACTGTTCAGCCGCACGAGGGTTTTTGGCGACGAACAAAGTAATTTTGAACCATGGTTATGTGACGGGGACGACACCTGAGCTGGAATCCCCGCTTCCAACTACCATTCCACACCAGTAAGAGGACGTTTGAGCTCACGACATATTTAACGTGCATCCCTCCCCTACACGGTGAGTCTTTAGTGGTACTTGCCTCGAACTCGTGAAAAGGCCTTCCACGACCCGATATCTTGACCACTCGGCTACCGTGACCTCATATATTTAGTCGCACACTTGCCTAAACACATATCCAATCATCACTTGGATAAGTATGGATATGAAGAGAATGAGGATACCACTTAAATATTCTGCGACGTACCTTGAGCATATAAAAGTCTGCAATCAACCTCACAGAGAACTGTAGTATTTTATAAATACCAGAAAATAAATCTCACAAATGCCAGATGTGAAACCAACTTCTTAATTGTATTTTTTTTCCTTAAATTTAACTTTATTTCTATAATAAGAAATTAAATTTATTCCAAATACTTGTCACTTCTTTTACAATAAGTATTCAGGACTTCTATTGCTATTAATCTCATTCGGATACTGGTGTCTTAGGGTTTTCTGTCGTAATACAATACGCCATTCAGCCAAGTCTTTATTTATTTATTTTTATTGGGTTAACGAAAATTTTCAAATACGAGTAATACACATGATTATGTCGAAGAATAAACACAAACTATGCTATATACATTTCTAACAATAATTAATTTAGCAAATTTTGTCATTATGGTAATCTTAATCGGACCGAATCAATCGTGTCTCGGTAAGTTTCTAATCATAAAAGATGGTTTAGAATTTAATAATAGGATATCCATTAATTGTTACAAAAATTAATCAACCATGGCAGTCTAGCCTAAGTATAATGAAATCTTATTGTTACTAAATTACTTAAAAATTAATTAATGGATAATATGGTCATTGATTTTTTGTAAGAGATATTTTCTTAAAACAAAAAATATTTTACATAAAGTAGTTTTATTTTAAAGAATATTCCTTATAATTATTGAGTGATAGGCTGCTTTAGTTGAGTGAAAAACTGAAAAAAATAATTAATACCACATAAATGTAATTAACTTTCAGTTCATAATACAGTCATAGAAGCATTGTTTAATTTAACTTGCTTTCAATACGAACTCCATTAAGAAAAATATAAATATACTCATAAGTAAAAAAAAGCATTTTCAATAAATACACTCCTAAGTCCATTATAAAAAATTGTAATTTAAATAACATCTCATTTTTTTATTTCGGCATTTTATTGTATTTTGAATTGTTTTATTCTTAAATATATTATGTATTGAATATTGTGTCAAAGATTGGTTTCTGCAAGATATACTGACAACAAATACCCGTACATCTATTTATAGAAGACCTTTAAATCTTAGTTTCCATTACAAAAAAAAATACAGACTGCATTTAGAATTTTGTTTTTCTAAAGCAGTTTTCAATCTTTGAAATAAATCACAGGCTCCCTTTTTAAGTGAAAGGCTTGTTTATTTTTTTCACTCAGGCATTATTCATTATTATTTTTTTAAGAAATTTACAGGTATAGTTAGTAACGAGAGTTTCCTTAAGGGTGAATAGATTTTCTTAAATTCGTGAGCAACCCCATCAACTCTTAGTAAATCCTCCCACTCAAATTCCGTGTTACAACAGTATAAAATTGTTCACTGGCTTGGAATACGACATACTTAAATATTCAGTGAGTTTCTTAACTTCTAATGTGATACTTTTAAAGCAAATAGTGCCAGTTTAAATTTTAGCATCAAGTATTTAGTAAAATGTATTATTTTGATTTTAAAGGAAATATTTAACCATCTATTCCATTTTTATTAGATTTTTTTAATTTCCTTGTCATGTTTTTATATGTTATTACGTTTTAAGTTTGTCCACAATGTCAAGAATAATTTAACATTAAAGTACTTGAATTGTTGCTAGAACACAGGTAGACACAATAGTGTTTATTAAACTACCCATTGTTTAAATGTCTAGAAAAGAAGGGAAACAATTATTTTGATTATTGACATTATGAATAAATTATTTCAAGAGGAAAGTAGTTTTAATGTAGATTTAAATAGATATGGTTTTGAATTTATTTTTTTATGATTTTGGTTAAATTTTCTGCTTGCATTTAATCAAATTTATGGGTACGAACTGTATAAAAAAAACTAAGAACCGTTTGGGGAAAACTTGCATGAAAATCTTTAACTTTTTTCTACACAGTTACCACTATTGCTTAGACATAATTTTTTACCGGAAAACTAACTTGTCTATACCCTCCTTAAAGGAGGATGCCGCCAGAGAAAAGTATGTGAAATTTGTGGAATCTCATTGCAATGTAATCTTATATTGCGCTATCTGTTTGTCTCAATAAACCTCATTTACTTTTTCACAACCAAACCAATCATTAACAACTGAAGGCCTCCTACTCGGTGCTTCGACAAGAACATTGGTTCACCCATCATTGAAATCTCGAATCCACTTTCTAACCATTTCGTCACTCATTGTATTGTTACCATAAATATATGCAATTTTTAACAGGTTTAAGGTATCCGACTACGTTCAAATTTAGCAAAAAGAATTATTATTGCATTCAGTACATTATTAATGTATAAGAGGGGTGATAAAAATTGTAATTAAAAAGTGGGGCGCTAGTAATGAAAGTTTGAAAAGCACTGTGTTAATGGAAGTACATACAGTTACTCCCAAAATTAAAGGTTCACCTACTTTTAAAACGGGAATCTCAATGTTTAGAATGAAAAAATTATATTAAATGAGGAAAATATAATTATAAAACCTTTAAGCATAGATGCGTTTATTAGATCATAATTCATTATTTTGAATGATAAAACAAAATATTTTATAGTTTTAACATACATATAATAACTTATAAAGAAAATTAACAGAAATTAATAGCCACAAAATTGAGAGTACATGCATCTATTTTCCTGCATAAATCATGAATAATAAAGAGTTAATATTTAGTAGCATAACCTTTTGCTGATATGACAGCTTCCAATTGCTGAGGCATTGATTCCACAAGACGTCTAGTGGTCTCGGGAGCAATATTCAGCAATTCTTCTTGCAATACCAATTTTAATTTTCCTTGCTTGTAATTCGATGTTTTTGCACAGCTCTCTCAAGGTGCTACCACAGATTCTCGATAACATTTAAGTCGGAAGACTGTGGAGGTGTATTAAGTTGTTTCCGACAATGATAAAGCAGCCATTCTTTTACAACAAACGCAGTGTGTTTGGGATCATTGTCTTGTTGGAATATGAAATTCTACTCCAGTCCCAAATTATCAGCACTTTCTTTCAAATTAGTTTGCAGTATATTAAGATAAGCCATCTTGTGCATGATTTCATCAATGAATACTGGCTTTCCCACCCCCGACGCAGCCATACACCCCCAAACCATCACCGACCCACCTCCGTGCTTTACAGTAGGAATTGTGTGTTTTGGGTGGTGTGAGGTATTTGGCTTACGCCACACCATACGACGACCGTCACTGCCGAAGATGTTGAACTTACTCTCATCGCTGAAAATGACTTCGTTCCAAAACTGTCGAGGCTTTAAAATGTGTTCTTTAGCGAATTTCAATCGCTTGACTCTATTCCTCTTACCAATTAAAGGCTTTTTTCGAGCTACTCTACCATTATAGCCAGCCTTTCTTAGGACTCTTCGTACCGTTTCTGCAGAAACAGATCGACCTAAGGTATTAGAGGTACTGGCTGCAATTTTAGGTGCACTAATTTTAGGATCAATCTTCACTTGATGTATAACTCTTCGCTCGGTTATAGAGTTCATAATTTTCTTTCTCCCTCTTCCTTCGTTATTTGCCAGTATACCACTCTTTTTAAATCTTTGCAGGATTTTTTGAATGCAGTTAACACTTCGTCCAACTACTTTAGCAATATTCCCCAGGGATTTACCTTCATTTGACAGTTAAATAACAAGTTTTCTCTCTTCGATCGTCATTTCCTTCCGATTCTCCCTTTTAATCAAGACATCAAATTACAAACACAAATTTGTAATCAGATAGCCTTTGAAAGCCTTTCTTTATCATAGATCTATTATCAAATTTCTATTTGAAAAATTACTGGTAGTTTTGCATAGTGATTAAAGAAGTGTACCCTCAATTTTGTGACATTAAAATAGTGTAGTGTTTCTTTCGAACCTTCATATTTTTTGTTTCAATCTATTTCCGTATCTTACATTTAATGTTATTTGGAAGAGTAATGTATGCATTTGGAATGTACAAAAGTGCGTTGACATAGCGTATTAATTTCTGCACCTGGTGATCCAATGGTGAATTCGGAATTAAGTGTACTCTCAATTTTGGGAGTCACTGTATATAAAAATATAACATTGTTGCGTCACAAGCGCTGGAAAGTAAACATCTGAAGCATTTCTAACCACAGAATTCACGATTAATTAAATGACTGGACAGAAAAATAATTTCACTCAGTCGTCGTACGACAGATAACGTAAACATGCCCACGATACAACTCGATAAATTGTGAATACTGAGAAAATGATTACAGGAAAAAAGAGATTGTTGATCTTTCGAAGGTTGTCAGCGCATCTACAAAAATATAAGCATTTCTCAAGAGGAGTATTTCCTAACAATTTGTGAAAATCCCTGTGTCTATTTTTGTCGGGCACTTAGAGTATATGTAAACCATCTAGGATGTCTAATTAATAGAGGCTTCAAAGAAAGCTATAATCCATTAATCGACCATCTGTGATTTGAACTTGTTTTTTTAGAGTAATAAATTGATCCTAGAGTAGTGAAGCATCTATTTAAAACGTTTTCCAGTTATACTTCCTTAAAACACTCTCTATCATAGATCAGTATATTTATAGCCCTATATATCGACATGAACTTTCAAGTACAACTTATAAAATAAGAGATGCTTCATATATATGGGCATAAGTAGTAAAGCACTTAGATTTCACTTTGGCGTCATTTTCTCTTAGCGACAGAACATGTATATAGATGGCTTGATGAATATATATAAAAACCGTTTTTACGAAAGCTTGGTTTTAACATATATATACTGAAGAGCCAAACAAACTGGTACACCTGCCTAATCTCGTGCAGGATTCTCACGAGCACGGAGAAGTGCTGCAACACGACGTGATATGGATTCGATCAATGTCTTAAGTAGTGCTGGAAGTAACTGATACCAGGAATCCTGCAGGGATGTCCATACATTAGTAGGAGAAAGAGGAGGCGGAGATCTGTTCTGAACGCCATGTTCGAAGGATTTCAGATATGTTCATGTATGTGTATTTTGGTAGACAGCGGGAAGTGTGATTCTGAAGAGTACTTCTGGATCTATTCTGTAGCAATTCTGGACGTGTGGGGTGTCACATTGTCCTAGTGAAACTCTCCACGTTCATTTAAATGCACAATGAGCATGAATGAATGCAGGTGATCAGACAGGATGCTGAAGTACCTGCCACCTGTCATAGTCGTATCTAGACGTATCAGGGGTTCCATATCTTGCCAACTGCCCTGATCACGTCCCATACTTCCAAAGAGCCTCCATCAGCTTGATTGAGTGATTTTGCGGTTTTATGGCGCAAGAGCCGAATTCGGCCAAACTGCGCCAAAAATTTGTTTAAATATTAAAAATAATTAAAAATTTAAAGTACTAATATGATCACACTTTTTTTAGAATATTAAAAAGCAATTAAGCACCAAATTAAATTAAGTGCCAAATATATGTTACAATTTTAAAACATTCCATGAAATATGTAAAAAACATTGAACATATAGTTTCAATGTGTTAAAATATCAAATCATGCAAAAAATGATTTCAAATTAGAAAATCTACCAAAATTTGGTTGGGATATCCCCACCAAGTCAGACAAGTCTTAAAAATAGACAAATGAAAAAAAAAATGAATTTTCAACAATGTTAGAGTAGTCAACGTTTCATAGAAAAAAAGTTAGTTCCTACTTTTTCTGAATCGGTGGGAGTTAATGCACGCATATATTCGCTAGGATTGTTTGCAAAACATTCTTTCATGGCAAATTTATCCTCAGGATTTGGCTCTAGTTCCTCCGTCTGCACATCATACATAATCATATCCTTCCTCGTCATCGTTGTAGGTGCTGAATTTCTAGGTATATGTGGGGCCATCTTTATTTCAATTTCTGCTTTCTGTACTTTTGAGCGCTTTCTTATATTTCTTGAATTTCGTTTTACACATTTCGGGATTTCAGGTGCAATAGAATGTTCACTATTGGATGTAGTAGGGACAGACACTGGTAAGGGAACTAATGGTTGAATTTCAGTTGGAAGTGCAGCAAATTTATTAGATGTTCTAAGAGGGCGGGTTTCAGTTTCTAACGATGAAGCAGAAATATTCAGGTTATTGTCAGGGGAAGTATTATTATTAGGAATGGGTATTAGTAACAAAGACTCACTTTGTATAGTTAGTATTATTGCAGATGTGGAAGGAAAAAGATGTGCTTGAGTGGATAAAGATGACGTGGAGACAGTAGACAATGAAGACGAGGAACTAGACATCGGATTTGCAGATGATACGGGTTTCAGACATTTTAAAGGTTGGGCAGATTATGTTTGTTATATTTGGATCTATTTGGGTAACTGTGGATATAGATGACGGTTTAGTAGCCTGAGCATACGTTTGGGTTGACTGAGGAACTATTAATTTGCGTGCTTTAAAATAAGATATGTTTTTATTGGTTTTAATTTCTTGTATTTGTTGTTCAGTTTTCCATTTTGGGCAAAGTTTGGAATCGACGGTATGAAGCTGTGAACAGTTAATGCATTTTGGTTCTAGGGTACAATCTGTAGAAGAATAACCTACAGATAAACACCTAGAGCAAGTTAGTTGTCTGCGGCAGGAAGCTTGAGAATGACCGAACCTCTGGCACTAAAAGCAGCGCAGAGGATTCGGAATGTAAGGGCGTATTTTACAGTTAAGATATCCCGCTTTAATTGTAGATGGTAGTTTGGGGCTATTGAAAGTTAATATTAAATGCTTCGTTGGGGAAAGAGACGAGTCTTTTTTTTTATTTTAATTTTTCTCACTTGAGTAAACCCTTGGTCAGAAAGTCCTTCTAAGATTTCTCTGCTTCAGAGGCGCACAAAAGATCTGTTTCAGATATCACACCACGACAAGCATTTAAGTATCTATGAAGATTTACAGTTAACGGGCAGTTTAAAAATGTTTTGGTTAACAAGACAAATTTCGTTTGTAAGGCAGATGATGTTTCAATAAGCAAATCACCAGATCGTAATTTTTTGATCGATTTGGGTTCGCCGCTTATTCCTTGAATAGCTTTTTGAATTGCAAACGGTGACTTTTGTGACATTTAATTGTTAGGAAAAGATAGGATTAAAAAACGAGCATGTTTGGAAATTTTATAGATTTTGAGAGTGGGTTAAACAAGCCCTTTAAAAGAGCACAGCATAAACACAACTTCGACAGCATACACCCGTAACACAAGTTCATTCTGGCGTGGCTCCACCCACCACGGAGTCCAACAAGGGATGCAGTGTGCCGGTCATCTGGCAAAAACCAGGCATGGCGCTTACCTGAAGAACACCCAGAATATATTGATACAGCATCAGGGTGAATCCAACGGGTAAACCCGACACCTCTTATCTGCAGCACTAACCCTACATCAGTGTCTCTTCGGGGACACCGAAGAGAGGTACCACCAGTCGATTGACAGGAGCGGGCTCACTCTTGCCTCCCGTCTACAGCGAAGCGTATGCCAAAGGTATTCCCAGGACACTGGTTTCCTCCTTATGGGATGCCACACACGGCAAACATGCGGGTCGGAAAACCAACGTTGTTAGTCACAAACGAACAAAGTAAAATAATCAAAACATTTAAAGAAATCTAAGAAGTAGTAATACAAATACCAAAATAAATAATCGAAAAAATTACGAAAGAATTAAACTAGTTTAACGCAATGCAAAATGAATACAAAAATGTTAATAATGAGAAATCTAATTAAAATAAATCAATTAATTATAGATATATGTATTTTGAAATAATTGTCTGTGGTGTCGACATGAAATGAAGAAAAGGGAAATTTGAATGACAAGAAAGAGAGCCGAAAACAGAGAAAGTTCACTAGGGTACCCCGGGGTCGTGAAACCCGTGTCTACCAAAGATACTAAACCCCTTGGGAAAATAGGAAAATATCACTAGGGTACCTCGGGATTGTGACACCCGTACTCACCTAAGGAAGGGGAGCCCCCTGAGGGATCCATCAGCTTGAAACCTCCTCTGTTGGTACGTAAGGTCCATGGATTCATGAAGTTATCTCCATACCCTTACACGTCCATCAGCTCGATTCAATTGGAAACGAGACTCGTCATACAATGCAACGTGTTTTCAGTCATCAGCAATCCAATGTCGGTGTTGTCGGGTCCAGGCGAAGCGTAAAACTTTATGCCGTGCAGTCAACTAGGGTGCACGAGTAGGTGTTCGGCTCTGAAAGCCCATATCGATGATATTTCGTTGAATGATTCGCACAGTGACACATGTTGATGGACCAGCATTTAAATCTGCAGCAGTTTGTGGAAGGGTTGCACGTCTGTCACGCTTACTGATTCTCGTCATTCGTCGTTGGTCCCGTTCTTGATATTTTTCCAGCCGCAACGATGCCTTATATTTGATGTTTTACCGGATTCCCGCTATTACGGTACACTCGTTAAATGGTTGTATAAGTAAAAATCCCAATTTCATCACTGCCTCGGAGGTGCTATGTCCCATCTCTCGTGCGCCGACAATAACACCACGTTCAAACTCAATTAAATCGCGATAATCGGCCATCGTCGCAACAGTAACCTATCAAGTAACTGAGCCAGACACTCATTGTCTTATATAGGATTTGTCAACCGCAGCGCCGTACTCTGATTGGTACCATATCTCTTTATTTGTGTACACATGCCTGTACTAGTTTTTATTTGACCATTTAGTGAATATATGTGATATATATATATATGGGTGGGTGGGTGAGGGAGAGTAACAAACATTAAATGCTTCTAATGTGTTTACACCTTACGCGTTGCACAGCATATGTGTTCTAATACTTTCCGATAATTCCGATTGCTTAATAACTTTCCGATTTATACTTATTATAACATAATAAGTTGTAAGTTAAAAATGTAAAAAATATCAACTTGAAAAATTCAGTATCATAAAACTGCAATCCAACGTCAAGTTAAGGTATCCGAGACTACGTTCGTAACCGTGATTTTTCAAAAGTGTATAAATGGATAATATTTATGACATTTAGTCTCACTTAGATTAGAAAATGTATATAAAATTGTTTTAAGAATAGTTTTACGATAAAAAAATATTTAAGTACAATATTTTGACAAAAAATGAACATAGAATATCCAATTTTCAAAAAACACTCTCCGTTTATGAAAAATGCTTCTATTACAATAATATTTTGCCTGTATATACCTCAGACCTCTGTACAGAGACACAACTAGAAGTTTTGAAATATATAACTTAGAAGTGGGTTTATCCATGTCTTACGACAACAGAATGGAGAAAATTTAAGAAAAAAAACGCCGATAATTATTTCAAATGGTTGTAACTCTGAAAATAATGTGATTTTTTCAAAAAAATAGTTGCGCCTCTCTACAGAGATCTGAGCTATGTACAGGCAAAACATTATTTTAGTAGAAGTATTTTTCACAAAAGGAGAACATTTTGAAAAAAGGTTTATTATAAGTTAATTTTTTGTCGAAATATTGTATTTAAATAATTGTTTTTGTCAAAATGTCCTTAAAACAATTTTATACATGTATTCTAATCTAAGTTACACTAAATATCATGAAAATTATCCATTTATGCACCTTTTTAAAATCACGGTTCTGAACGTAGTCGGATACCTTAAATGCACAATTTTTAGCCAATACGGATTTTATAAGTACATTAAAGAATTGTTTCTGGTGTCCATTTGAAGCGGATAGCTTTATTGGTATGTTATACGAACTATAAATGAACTTTAAGAAATCAACTATCTGTCCAAAAAAGAGTCATTAAAGAGATTCAATGAAATTATTGTCAAAAAATCATTAAATATAGATAAAAAGAAAAAAAACAGTTAAATTTTTGCTTTAATGTTTCAAATACTTTGATCGAATGAAATAAACTCCGGTAGCATTCAAAATACCCAAGAAAACGTGAACTATGTAATATTAGATTTCTACTATTATCGAGAACATTTTTCTAAAATAACGTAAAATGTTTTGAATGGTTTCGTGAGAAATGATCTTTTTTCCCCCTTTTTAGACCTTTGTCAGGAATGTTTTTGTAAGAATAACAAAATAAAAAAAGCGAATATAGCTGAATGTTTTCAGAATCAAACTGCAATTAAAGTAGCATTGCTTTACAATATCAAATAATGACGCGTTTCTGAATAAGCCAATTACACGAAAAATATAATAACGTTATTTTTAAATCAATTTTGCGAAAATTGTAAGATATAAAATATATATCTTAAAAGAGTTCCAATGCATTTTAACATTTAAAACAATTTTTTGTAAGTAAATAATACTTTATACGTTTTAAAAAAATCCCCAATATAAGTTACCCTAAAATATAACTTATATTGCTAAATTTTACATCTACTGCAAAACAAAATAAGTCATATTAGAAAATAATTAAATGATATTTTCGGAATAAGTATATATGTAAAAAAAATAATATGTTTTCTTACAGAGTCATACTCATTACAGAATGGATTTTAACTAATGTTGGTATCGATTGCACGACTTCTTCCGGATTAGCATGCATATATGTACTAATATATGTTTTAAATTAAGATATTATAAAAAATGAATTTCAATTTTAATAATGTTTCACAATTTATGAAACATACTTCAATCAAAATATATTAATGATGATACCTTTTTTAAGAGAAAATATTTATATTTTAAACAGAATTATTTGTGTGTTTATCTTAAAAAGTTATATTTTTGCGAATTCCTATCATCCTATCTTTAAGGACTCACATGCGTAGATATTTAAGTTTTGAAACCGAATTATGGAAGCAAAACTACCATTATAATGAATTCATAAAATTTTCGAACAAAAATATACTAAAATATATTTTTGTAGCTTAATGTATACGTATGTCATGTTTCTTTAACGCTTAAAACAATTAATTATATCCTAGATTATATAAGGCCTTTTTGCTTGAAGTATATTTTTAGCTTACATATGCAATCAGGCAATTGTAATTGCAACAGCAATATGCAACAATTGCTTTTCTAACAAATTTTTCGTTTTGAAGAAAATAAAGATATATACCCGCATTGTGATTAAAACTTCTCAGAAAGTTTTAGCCTGGAACCAAAATATGATTTATGTTAAAAAAAACGTTTTTCCAACTTATATACAATTTATGTTTTGGTAGACATATAAATTTGTTCAACATAGGCAATTACATGTTCAAAAAGAACACTGTGACTTTAAGTTAATTTGATTTTTAACTCATTTTGAGTATGATTTATATTGAATACATTTTCTCAATGCTTGAAGAACTTTTAATGTGGTATTTATAATTTTGTGATTTTATGACATTTCTCAAAATAAATCATGAAATGTTATTAAATCAGAAACTCAAAAAAGAAAAACATAATTTTTTATATAGACTTAAGACATAACCGGATATAAAATGAACTATATATATATATATATATTTAATATTGAAAAATACATTGATTATTATTTTAGAAAAAAAATATTTTTATTTTTAGAATTAAATTATATTTTAATAATAATTTAAAACTTCTTTGACTTAATTAAGTAAAATAATAAATGGTATACCAAATAATAAATTTATCTAAATTTCAAGATGAAGCAGTACAGAATAAAAACACAAAAAATTGCATTTTTCACCAGGTTGAATAAATGCAAGCCACACAGATACATTGAGAGGTATAACGTCAAAAACATGCTGCCCATAAATGAATGGAGTCCTTTTTTATGCTCGAATGGAAGGCATTCCTTCTTTGTCAGGGAGTAATTTGTCCTCCCCTACTCTGTTAAGCACCATGAATGGTTAACAGAAACTCACTCTTTCATCATTTTGCTAAGTGGTCGAGAACTTGCTGTGAAAAGAAAAGTTAGCTGTTATAAGTTTTTTTTCTTTCACTCCAGAAAGACATCCTTTGATTAGAAAGAAGCAACATCTTTGCTACACGATGCAGACGTTTTAGCATGCATTCCATTTCATTTTTAAACTTATTTACACTTATTTTTGTATGTTTTTTGAGCAGCAAACATTTTTATTGGACATGATATTATATTTGGCAGAACATGGTAGATAGTTTTCCTTGACAATCAATGAATGGATAGAATTGTAAAAATAAATATATAACACTGCAATATTAATTTCAAAACATAATGTTTTTCTTTCGCAAGTTCTATTTCCTTAGAATGCATCGCATATTTAAGAAATTAATATTAAACTTTGATTCAAAAGTTTCAAGAATGTTTTGTATCATTGAATACGCCCATTTCAGTAATTGGACCTTAATTGCTGAACATGGAAGATATTCACTTAGACACATGTTTATATTTTATGTAGATTATATATTATAAGCAAACACACACACACACATAAATAGAATGTGTCTAAAAATAAATAATTTTCATATGTAGGAATGAAATATTTTGAGTGTTCTGTGCACACAGTATTAGTGTCATTTGTTCTTCACGCATACAAAAAAAGCAAACTATGAAGATTCAGTGTGAAAGATATATAATAATAGTAACTTGAAAATTTAAATTTCTCTGATTAACAGGGATTCAGTCCAATACAACTATTAATATTAGAGTTTAAGAAATGTTTCCTTCTCTTATTTTTTCAACACTTCTTATCCTAAAAGCTGCTTGAACACTTATGATTTCATCTTGAAAAATCTGGGTAATTATTATTGAATGATTGGGATGATCAGAAATATCTTCAGAATTCCATGAATATCCTTATGATTTTATGTATTACTTAGCAATCTCGGAACTGCAATAAACTTTATTCTTCAGTTTTTCTGTTCATTGTATCTCGACAATGCTCTGTCTTCCTATTTTTCGTACTGCATATCAACTTTCCGAAGACTTCCCATTTACTCCAGCTCTAATTGCTGAGTAAAATGTTTCTCTCTTATTAAATGATCTTATAGTTTCGTATATACACAGGCCTGCGACGTACGAAAGTACAAGAGAAGTAATGGTCCAATTATGTATTTTTTGGTGCTGATTTCACTATTAACAATAAAAAAAGTATATCACCTCACATTTTCTTGCAAAACTTCATTTTAATTTGACTTTTATGAGTATTCGCCAAAATGTTTTTCAACATTGATTTCATCCCCTCTGTGGCTGATCACACTCTGCCATGGTGAAACATACAAAATACCATTCTGTAATACCTTCCAGCCCCTAACTCTCTCTATACCAATTGTTTCGCCGCAAAGTCAAAATCTCAGAAGCTGATTAAACTCAAACCTTCTGTAAGGTTGAAATTGGTGATTTGACTGGATATTTGGGATTTTCAAAAGATGCAGCTGAATTGCCGGGCTCCAGATTGAAAGAATAAATACTTATTGGTGAAAATAAACTCTTTTTATTCGTAAAGGAGTCAAGAAAAGTAATTTCTTAAGTATACTTTAAGGAAGACGATAAGATGGTCTAGTGTTCAGATGTTCCCTGATTAATGAACACATTTACTATCCCTTACAATAAAAATAAATGGAGATAGTTTAGAGATTCAACGAATGGGAGCCTACATCATTCTTTCTTTATAACGGAATCATGTATGCATCTGTACTAGTAAGGCATTTGGTGCATTTAAAGTAACACTATGAAAACCCGACTCTCGTTTTCAACAAAATAAAATATGCCGACCACGAATAAACTATTTGCCAATATTTGAAAGTTATATCCCTGTTTCTTGGTCAACAATTGAAATATAAAAAGTTCTGATATTTCATTTATAAATGAGACAGCCATGTTTTATTGACACAAGGTTGAGTTTAGACTCAACCCTGGATCAAAACAAAATGGCAGAAAAGAAAACTTTAAACCATATACCAAATATGTGATTCTGAACAGATTAGTTAAGGCGAAAATTGTATTGTTAATTTCTCTGTATCTAAAATTAGTCGAAATAAATCAATTTGCTAATGGTGTTCAAGAAGATGATGATTGTTGATGTGTAAAATTTTTCCTCTCTGTTGCTGGATATATGTTGGGAGTGATTTAAGGAAAAGGGACGGATGTGTGTAACAGGATGTGACGTAAGCGCACACTACTTGATTTGACCAAAGAGAGTGTGTAGCTGTGTATTTTCACTACCCCCCGCATGGGGGTCCAAATCTAGTAGCCATAAAGCACTCGAGAGCGCTTGACTCTAAATCCGTTAGTCACGATATTGGGGGACATAAGTGCGGAAGAATGCTTATTTGAAAATCAACAAACAGTGAAATTCGATGGTCGTATACATTTCTTCGAATCAAATGTTAAAAAAAATTAAAGATTTCCTCCATTTTGTACTTTCATCATATAACGAAATTGGTTCTGCTCTTTTAAAAAAATTATCACACGCTTGCCATGATTTTGAGTGGAGATTTTAATTTTAACTTCAGTTTGCCAAAAGCTGAGCCGCTCATAGCTTTTATGAATGGTGAACTCAAGCTCGAAATGAACACAAATAAGAATTTTTCTACTGCTAACAGTGGTACTGTTCTTGACGCATTTTTTCAACGGTTTTTAAATACTTTGAAATCACAAGTATATGTATCACACTTTAATTATCATAAGTCTATTGTCTCTTCTCTTTCCCAAATTGAACAAAAATAATTATTTTTGATAAAATTTTGCCTTTTTTTTACTCCGTTTATTAATTAAATACAATTTTTATTAAATATATAATTATTCTATAGAAAATTATTTCCAATCATACCCGATTCACATTTTTTTCAGGAAAAAAAATCACCATAACTTGCCAGGTGTTACACATCATATGCGACTATTGTAAGACACGTTTCTGTTTTTCAAATACTAGAGCAAGAAGTTTTGTAGTTTATCCGAAGTCATGTTTAGAAAAAAATAATCTTTAAAGGTCTAGATATCCCTTTAAGATCCAATACACAAGTTCGTACGGGTTAGGCATTCGTATACGTTTTTGCCTCTGGAATAATCGTATATTAGAAAACCTCGAATCCAACCATTGAGCGTGTTTGTAGAAAGTGTAAAATATCCCTTTTAATCTGCATATGGTGGTTGTACTCCATTTTTTACTTTCAGATTGCAAATCTAGCTTTGTTTTCAAATGCATCGAAAACACGTCATAATTTTATCTGTCATAAAAGTAGTTATCCATATGTGTCTAATTGCTTGGATACAAATTTTTGTGTTAATGTTGAAATAATTGTAAAATAGAAATAAATTATTATTTCTCTATTAATGTTGCTTCTAGGATTCGGGATTTCGTTAACCGCACGATCGTGTGTGTTGGGCGTTACTTGAGTCACTGCAGCTATAATGATAAGTTCTTGCAATGCGAGTTTTTTTTTTGTTTCAATAATATTGATATAGGCCTAATTTAAAACGAAATGTATTGTCATATAATTAAAATCATATTTTCTTGGTGAGGGTTGCTAAGGACGAAACATTTTTTTTTCTTTTTCTGGCACTTTTTTGCAATAAATTTTCTCTTTCACACATTTGATGAGGGGTTTGGCATTTTCATCCTATACACATAGATCTCTCCGCATCCATATCTCCCCCCCAAATAAATCCGAGTTTTCCGGAGGGAGTTAGTATGGTGTGGGTTAAATATATATATTTTACAATAATATGATTTCCTGATACATTTTATTATTTTTCAAGGTACTTTAACTAACTTTTAAGAAAAAACTTTTTCCGATGTCTCAAAGGAGCACAATTCTCACACAAGAAGAAACTTTGCAATCGATGAATAAATCAGATTGAACGAAAATCAGGATATATCCCTCGGATGATGATAATGCTGCGAACCAAACATATGAATCACGCATACTGAAAGGAGAAAAAAGTTCAGATGAGAGCAGCTATGAAGAAAACATGGAAATATTTGAAATGGAAAGACAGTTTTGGATCATTCTTTACCATCAAAATTTCTTGAACCCATTCATTTCATTGTTTTAGATATTTCAAATTCTTGGTTTCTGTGCAAACATAATGTAATATCAAATAAAACTCCTCCCAAAATTAAAATTGAATGCTTAAAAATTATGTTAGAGATAGTTGGAACATTAAAGTTTTCTCCATCTACTAATAAAAGTATTTTAACTGATGATGAAGATAACTGTGTCGTGATTTCATTCGCAAAAATTCGAAGTGTTGTGGTCCACCTGCTATACATGCCAGGCCTTTTATCCTGGCCATTCCAAGATAAAAAGGCTTGACACGTGTAGCCATTTTTTATGTGTTGATGACATTTCAGGCCTCGCAAGTGCAGATTTGAAAACTACGAAAGCAATTCAAAAACATGTTGTGAAAAATGCAATGTACATTTATGGTTATCAAAAACAAAAACAAAACATGTTTTAAAGATTTCCAAAGGAAAGAAATAATGAGTCACAATAAAATAAGTAATGTTACATGAATAATTTAAATATTTGTAACAATTTTTAGTTGAACTGAGTGTGTTTCTTACATCAACTTAGAGCCAAACAATGCAAAATTTGCTGGTGCTGATTTCACAGAAAAGGCCCAACCCACATGATTGTTCGGGTACCGTCTACTTTTCAGAAGGGTGGGGGGCTGGATTTTTTTAATTATTTTCCCAGTGTCAATGGGGTCAATGTAGTATTAATAACCAGAAGAATTTAATATTTAAATACAAAAATAATTCGGGTCTTAAGGGGATATATACAAGCATATGAAGTATAAATACTTTGAGACTTTCATGGCGATAAAATGAGGACAGAAAACTGGGTTGGTTGGGTCAAAATTACTGGTTTTGATTTGGCTATGTATTAAATTTCTTTTGGGGGGGAATGTGAGCTTTGATAATGGGACTATTGATAAAACTTTACGAATTTCACATACAAATGTTCGTACCCATAAAACTTGGGGCATTCCTATCATTGATACGGTAGTTACGGCAGTAGCTACCCTCCTGGTGAAAATACATTTACTTCAATGATATTTGAACTTTAATATTGAAATTTGAAATTGATTTGAAAATTTAGGATATTTCAGCGAAAAACAGGGGTTGTAAAATATTTGACGTTAAAATATTGAAGATAGAACAAACACATGCTTGGCGACTATTTTGGGTTATTAACATGGAGTAGGTTGATGATTTATTGTATAAAAGAACGTCAAAAGTAAGTTTTAAACGAAAAAAGAGTATGCGTTTAAATAGAAACTTTATTTTGTATTTCAATTTGTGGAATATAAAATTTGTTTTAAACTTTCATCTACACAGATTTAATATTTGCACATATTGACCAATCTTTTATTGTGTATAAATTACCTAATACAAGCTAATAAAAATAATATGTTCATGATTTTTCTAAAAACTGTAACATAATAGGATATAAAAAGTATATATATATATATATATATATATATATATATATATATATATATATATATATATATATCAAATGGATACTTCTTATTTTCTCAACCAGTAGCAACTCATTAGATCTAGAGGGTGGTTTTCATCCTTTTACTGAAAAATCAGTTTGCCTCATCAATAATTGATATTTATATAGATTTAACTGGATAAAAATACTGTTGACAGAGAAATTATAAAATGAGAAATTCTTTTCAAAAAGGATTTTAGCAAAATTATCTATATCGAAATTACAAAAAATCCTGACGTGACGGGAAAAAATTGAGGCCATTTTCGAAATCAGAAGATTAAACTACATGGAAATCACCGAAAACTTTTGTATTTTTTAAAAACTTTAATTTTGCAGGCCTGCATTATTAGTGCGTGTCCGTGTGATGAATGTTAATAATTATTTAACTTTAATAGAAACTTGTGTTTATGCCTTGTATATGGGTTTCAGGTATGGCTTGCATTTTTTGACAGATAAGACACATTTCCGTAATTTTTTTTCTGCTTTCAGCTGAGATTTAGCTTTTGTGGTAATTTTTGCCATATATCAAAAACACATAGCAATTGAGCTCTGTAAGATTGTCCTTTCCCGTAAGGAGAGCTTAACCTTTTTGCAAATTATAAAGTACAACTAATGATAATACTTGCCAGTTAGATGGAAATTTGCTTTCAGTAATTTAGCTGCACGCACCGTCTGAATTCGAAGATTTAAAATTTCCTTTGATATGAGCTTAGAATACTTCATCTGGATATTATATATCCTGAAAAATAAAACTCATACATTATTGATAAAAGCACAATGTAAAACAACGTTTCTCAAACTGAGGGGCACGACCCCTAGAGGAACGTGAAAATCTTTCATGGTGGCGTGAACATATCAAGCAGTAGGAAACAAAGACTATTTAAAAAAGTTATTAAAACACACCGAAAGGGAGCAAAATGAAGTACATTCGTTACTATAAAAAAGTAAAGTAATACATATCGTATTACTTAAAAGTTACTTAAAGTATTTTTATTACTTAAAATATTTATTACTTAAAATTTACTTAAAATATTTATTACTTAAAATTTACTTAAAATATTTATTGCTTAAAATTTACTTAAAATATTTATTACTTAAAATTTACTTAAAATATTTATTACTTAAAATTTACTTAAAATATTTATAACTTGAAATTAACATATACAAATATTAATACTTATATTGATAATTTGTATGGTTTATAACTAACGTCATGTTGTAACTTTAGCGTTAAAGTACATTATTAATGCTTTCAATACATTGCAACTGTATGAGGAGCGATAAAACATATGATTGAACATTGGAACGCCAATTTTGAAAGTTTTAGAAGCAAGGATGTAAAAGCACGTCAAAAATCTATTTCCAATGAAATTACATTCTGTGTTAAGAAATTCTGCAAACCTATTTCTCTCTAAGGGATGTAGAATAATAGATCTATTTTACAATGTGAAAAGAGTCAGTCAAAACCAAATTTTGAAAAAAAAATCGAAACTATAAGTAACTTTTTTTAAAAAATGCTCCTTATGATATAAAATATAATGCCTACCTTAAAAATAAAAATATTACATTATTTAGTTAAATGCATTAAAGTGTTTTGAAATAACAATGTAATATAAAGTTGAATAAATTTCCATTTTTATATTTGCATTGGATCCTATTTATTTTTTAACATTTTAAGGTTTTAGGAGCACAATTTATTACATGTTATTATTATTATTATAATTACTATTATAGGTATATGTGTTTATTTGGAAAAAAAACACATTTTGGAGCTTTAAAATCTCAAAGCTAAGATTCAAATATGCTTTTGAGGCTAAAATGATTGTAATTTGAATTTTAAACTGGTTTTGCATTTGTCATATTTTTTTCAAAATACATGGCGTCTTAAAAATGACTCAAATTCTCACATCTATATTCCTCTTCGCAGGAACATAAAAAAACAATCAAGGAACGGTAGCTGTACGATCCATAGTTTCCAAGAAAAATATGGTAAATGATAAGGATCGTATGATGATAGGTGATGACTTAAGATAGGGCTTTGGCCCAATACCCTGCTATTGTACGTGATTGGCTTGATATGGAAAACTCCAGCTGCTGGATAGGACAAATGAATATTGTACTATGGCCACCCCTATCATCAGATCTCACACTTCTGTGTTTGTTTTTATCATGTGACATCATGAATTGAGCCCATTCATGAAGTCACATGATAAAAACAAATACGTGTTTTCCATTGAATTCAAAACGAACATTAAACCAATTGTAATTGTTGTTTTATTTGTAAAACTTTGATAAAATTTTAAATTTCATATTTGAATAAAGATGTTTAGATGTTAGGAAAAAAAATTTCAAAACGATTTTTTTAAAGAAAAAAAAATATTTTATGTTGATACTTTCAAATCAAAGGCATTTTGTATAAGTAAAGTCTGCATCATTTGAGTAAATACGCTTTAATTTTTAGCCAAACAAATTTATTAGCTTAACAAAATGATTCAAAACATATACACACTTTAACCCAAAAACGACACACTTTATATAAGTTGGGTGGGTGGATCCCAGGTCTAACCGAGTTCTGCTACGCTATTCTATTTCCATTTTGAATAATTCCCAAGGGATTATTTGACGGCTGATCTGGCACAGGATGATTAAAGGAGTATTATTCCTTCCCCCATTGGAAAAACATCTTTCTGAAGACGATGCGCCTGATAATAGACCAGAAACAAAACAAATACATGGATAGAATTCAGAGAGAAATAATTGAAAATTTGTTAGTATGCAGAACTCCAGATAATATAACTCCTCGGAGACACACATAAATATACATACATTACAAAATACTACTTAATAGAATTAGGAATATCACAAAGAAAACCCAAGAGAATACATATAATGAATACTATACATGTATGTTAATTATTATTATGTCTTTACTTATACTTCTAAAAACACTTTTAGTGAATATACGTGAATATACATAACAATGATGAAAAAAAAAACCTACTCAGAACTTCTAAGTCTAGAAAATGCATCTGCATTGCGGTGAGCACTATCCCTTCTATAGAAAACTTTAACATTGTATCTTTGTAAGGCCAATGCCTATCTGGTAAATTTGGTACTGTGAGGAGCATTGTTGGTAAGATATTTCAAAGGGCCATGATCTGAAATGACCTGGATTTCTGACCCAAAGATCCAAGTGTTAAATTTACGAAGCACCTCTAACACGCTAAATGCTTCACACTTGATCGTGGACCACTTCATTTGGGACAAAGTCAGTATTTTTCTGAAGAAAGCAATTGGCATTTCCTCCATATGCCCATTGTGCTGAGCTAAACAAGCAACAATAGCAGTAGTGGAAGCATCCGTAGATAATACAAAGGGGTGTGACAAATCTGGTGTAAGCAGAGAAGGCATTTTTACAAGTTCCTCCTTAAGTTTAATGAAATAATCTTCAGCAGACAATTCCCAAGGAATGCCCTTCGGAATGTTATTTTTAGTCAAGTTAGTTTAGGGCAATACTAACTGTGAGAAGTTTGAGATATAATCTTGACCATCAGCTCGTGAGACTCAAGAAAATTCTGGCTTCACTTCTTGTGGTAGGTCGACTCAGTTTCCGAATCGTTTCTACCTTTTCAGGATCCGGAGAATGCTTTCCTGAACCAATTATATGACCTAAAAACTTGACAGATTTTCTGCCAAAGGGGAACACTTTTTTCAGATTCACCTTCAGTCCTACTTCTTGCAAAGATTTGAACACCTTGGCGATATGATCGAAATGTTCATCCCAAGTTGCCGAATAGATATCGTAATCATCAATGTATGAGTGGCAGTATTTCCGATGCAAGAGCAGAGCACTGTCCCTGGACTTCTGAAAGGTGCTCCCATCATTTTTCATGCCGAAGGGCATAACCTTCCATTGATAATGTCCCGAATGAGTTACAAATGCTGCCAAAGGCTTGACCTCATCCTTCATTGGGATTTTCCAATAACCTTTTGTCAGGTCTAGTACACTTATGAATCTAGCTTGACCAATTTCAAAAAGAAGGGCTCTTGCGTTCTGCATTGAAAATGCTTCAGTAATTGTAACACTATTTAAAAGTCCATAATTTACACAGAGTCTTACGCTTCCGTCCTTTTTAGAGACGCATACGATGGGGTGAGCCTATTCACTTTCACTAGGCTCAATCAATCCTAATTGAAGTAACTCGTTAATTTGTTTATTTACTTCTTCTCGACGCGATATCGGTATGTGATAAGGTTTCAGTTTCTTTGGAACGAAATCGGGCTTTAAACTCACTGAATGTCCTTTTACTTTAGCAAAGCCTGGAACAGAGCTAAATACGTCGGAAAATTTAGAGAGGAGGTCCACAAGCTGATGTTTTTGAGAATTTTCTAGACCAGCAGAGCTGTCCATTACATGTTTCTAAGTGTCATAAACGCCCAAACCTACGGTATCAGTAAGGGCATAGTGAAGATCACCAAATTAATTGTCTTCGTCAAATATTAGACCTATTTGCTCAATTCTTGCTACGTACAGTCGTAATTTATTGAAATGGAGTTCCGTTTCACTTCCATCCTCCATTTTTACTCTCGCTGTATGTAGTCTCGGTTGTTCTATGATAGATGCGGGACCCATCCATTTTTTCAAAAGCTTGCGAGACGACGATGGGATAAGTATCAAAACTTGGTCACCAACTGTCAAACGTTTTACTCTAGACCTAATGCTGTATCTACTTGCATATTCGGCTTGCACTTTTTCAGAGTTTTCTCTTGCCAGTTTATGAGCCTGTTTCAATTTTTCAGTTAGGTCTCAAATATTCCTCAATGGACTTTGAGCTACCAGTGGGAATTTCCTTGTCACCAGTACAAACCTCCTTCAATAGTTTCAATGGGCCCTTTGGTAGTCGATTGTAAACAAGGTGGTATGGCGAGACTCCTGTCAGCATGTGGCACTTCCCGATACGCAAACATGAGATACGGAAGGTGAAAATCCCAATTATTTTCGTTTCCCTGAATATTTTTATTCAGCAATTCTTTTAGAGTGCAGTTCTAACGCTCTACAGCTCTCATGCTCTCCGGATGTCCTGGAATAGCAAATCTTGGAGCTATTCCCAAAACGCCCTTGAAGGCTTCAGTCAATTCAACAGTGGAATTCGTTCCCTGATCAGTGCAAACAATTTTTGGGAACTCAGTTTGAGTGAATATCCTCATTAAAACTTCACATGTTGTTTTTGCCTTGATATTCCTAACCGGTACAGCTTCCGCCCATCTAGTGCAAATATCTACTGCACAGATGATATACTTATGACCTCTGCGAGAGGATGGCTCCAAAGGGCCAATACTGTCGACACTCCATACTTCAAATGGGTTTTCCGGTCAAGCTATGGGTGTTATTGGAATTCTATCCCGGTATGTCAGCCATCTTCTAACCTGATAGGTCTTGCAGCTTTGACAAAATGAACTTACATCTTGTTTGAGTTTAGGCCAGAAGAAGGAATATTTGATGCCATGTTTAGTTTTACTCTAGCCCCTAAATGTTCAGCTAAGAGTATTCGTGTGCCACTCTCATAACTTCTTCTCTTTTACAGATGGGAAGGACCAATTATTTTACATTTTCACCACATATTGACTCAGTGTATACAAAAACTCCATCATCAATATCATACGCATTCTGTGTGTCCTCAGTCTGGCTCTAGACCAGTCCCAATGACTCGTCCATTCGTTGAAGTTTAACAAAAGGTGATTTCGCCACATTTGTTTCCGATGTATAGGTCTCTTGCCCTATGACTTCCTCCCTTTCTAATTGTATATCTTTATCTTTAGAGCCTTCAAAATCTCCCTGATTTTCAAAATCAAATAATTGAACATTTTCTAACAGAATCTTATAAGCGGTGGTGCTAATCGTAATGTCGTTGACGAGTTTCTTGGACATAGCACACATGATTGACACTGATCCATGCTTTTCATTGTCTATTTTTAAGTTAAATAATTTCAGAGCAGCTATTTCCCTTTCACCAAATGCCGAAATGATTAGAATAGCTCTCTCACCTTCTCCACAAACTTTACTGATGAAGTCTTCACGTAAAACTGATATTTCTGTTCCTGTTTCAATTACTGCTCTTATGGACGTTTGTCCACATTTGATATCAACTAACTGAATATCATCAATTACATTCCTTGTGTTGATGGGAACGGAGACCCTAGCAGTTACCACTTCTTTAGTAAATTCTAGTTCAGATCTCTTAGCAGTAATTATGTTACTTCTGGCATTGCGAGGTGGTGTCTTTCTCGTATTTTTCAGGCATTCTCGAGCCAAATGTCCTACATTTTCACAAATAAAACGTTTGTGTTTAAAACCTCTACTTGTTTCCGTGTTCGACTCTATCGGTAATTTAGCTTTCCAAAAAATGGTGTTATCTTTTGGTTGCAGACTAGCACCCTTATTATCCCAGACAAACTCATTATTTGTCGGCCTGTACCTCGCACCGTTCGAGTGGGCTCCCCTTACATTAGCCACCACGCTTTCGTATTCATTTAGCTTGTCAGCTAAGTCGTCTGGAAGAACTGATTTAACCCAGTTGTTGACAAACTGTTCTCTTACGTCACTAGGGTCATGCCGTTGCAACTGATCTATAATTATGAGGTTCTTTAACCCCTCAAAATCATTTACGCCAAGACCTCCAAGCAATTCTTCAAAATAGCTGGTTATTTCGAAAACAAAATCACACCAAGATTGAGCTGGATTCCGCAGGTGTTTTATAAACTTTTGACGAAAAATCTCAGCAATAAGTTTGAAACGCTTCAACAATAGACCTTTAATATAATCATATAGTCATCAATTTTTTCCTCTGACTCACGAGCCATTAATTGGATAATTTCACTTGGCATACGAGCCGAAAGAGCTGATACCCAGTGTCTTTTTTTTAATGCTATCTCTCTTTGCCTGTCACTCGAATAAGGTCTAAAACAAAACTATGTCCCCATCTTTCATTTCAAATTTGGGTACAACTTTCGTTAACTCTTAGATGCTAACTTTAGCCTCAGGTGTATTAGTTAAGCCCTTAAGCCATTCATTCTCAAACCTTAATTTTTCTAATTGAAATTCGCGATCAAACCTTTCCTTCTTTTTCTCAAATTCCTGTTGTTCTCGAACCAATTCCTGTTGTTTTCGAAGTTTTCTATCCTCTACTATAATTGTGAGTAGATTTTTGCTAAAATCCTCATCATAATCTGGGAATAGGGTAATTAGTTTACTCAGATCCGAAGTTTTCATATTTTCCCCTACATTAAGATTCAGCTCCTCTGCAAAAAGCCTAAGATCCTCCTTTCGTGCCTTACCTAAATAAGCCATTTTTACTACTTGTTGACCTATATACTCAATAATAAAATCACGAAAATGAGAAAAAAAGCTTTTGTTACAACTACTCCTCTTAATATGTAACTAAAATAAACTTCACTTTTAAATTAAGTCATATGATATTAATGCAGTCATAAATACCTAAATACAAAATCAACTATTGTTTAGTATAAACATATGCAAGAATTATATCGTAATTAATTAAATCACAAATAAAAATAGAGTAAAATATGACAATAAAAAAAATCACAATTTATACATATCTCAAACTCAAGTAAAGGAAAATTTTAGAATGACATTTTGTGTGACACAATAACCAATCAAAATCTCACAATATTAGAAAATAATACTTTTCTGAAACAATTCCACAACAACATAAAAAAATGATTTCCGGTTTAGAGGTTATTATTGATTCATCGCTATAATGCTCTGCATATATAATAATTTCCCAGTATTGATACTACATTCACATTACTTGTAAAAATAGTCTTTGGAATACATAATTTTCCAATCAAATAATTTAATTAATACTTATAGAGAAAAAAATTAACTTTAAACATATGAATAACTTTAAAACTATTATTGAATAGAAATTAACTTCGAGTACTCGTATACATAAATTAATGCTTCATTTCTCACTGATCACAAATTGAAGAGTCATATTATAAGAATGCGGTTCTTGCCTTATTTTTTATTCCAAGAAGATTACTTCCATTTTTGTGCAAACGAGGGCTTTAATTCCTTTTATTTAAAAAAAAATATGCTAATTTTATATCCTTGCGATAACCTACCGGCTTCGCCAGTAAAGTTTGCATTATTTGAGTAAATACGCTTTGATTTTTAGCCAAACAAATTTATTAGTTTAACAATTACTCAAAACATATACAAACTGCAACACAAAAGCGAGACACACTTTATATAAGTTGGGTGGGCGGATCCCATGCCTTAACCCAGTTCTGCCACGCCGCTCAGCTCGTTTTGCGCGGTTGACGCCTTTCCCTTTTGAATAATCCCCAAGGGATTATTTGACGACTGATCTGGCACATGATGATTAGAGGAGTCTTACTGTATGCATATGCACTTTTTAAGAGAAAGTTTCTGCAAATAGTAAAACTTGGCAACACCGGAGCGCGTGAACTGATTAGCTAGAGCACTAGATCGTTTTTATCGTGTGACTATGACGTCGCATTATTTTTAAACTGATTGGCTAGAATCACGTGGCTTTCACTATCATGTGACTATGACGTCACATGAATTGAGTTCATTGGATTTAGTCGCTGGTTTGCTTGCTGCCTGTAATTCGTCGGACACAATGCTCCTTCGACTAATGTACTCATCATTTCCCTGTCATGCTTGCTACGATATGCTCAAACAACTATTTTCGAAATTTTGAACATGAACCTCTGTTTTTCTTAAATATTTGAATATACTGCCATTGATTTGTTCAATACGGCGTTTTTCCTTTGCATCGGTTGTGACACTAAACAATGTTTTTGGATATTTTTCTCGGAAACCATGGATCACGTGAGCTTACATGTGGAGCTCTTTGGACATTTTTATGTACTTCTATCGAGTAATCTAACAAACCAAAAACTGGTTCAAAAGTTGAATTTTTTAGAATTAAAAATTAATATAATCTAGACAAAAGACTAAAGTTGTGGAAATAAACCTTACATTTTTCACATTAATGAAACATTAAACAATACCTAGAGTGCCACTATGGTCAGTCGAAAATGAAATATCTTTAGTAAACTTAATAGGGCCCAGATATTAGCTGTAGCTTTGAAGTAATATCTAATATATATTCATTTACCTTTTGAATAGACTATTATATACCTTTTAACTTTTTAGATAAGAGAACTGCGGGCTCAGTACACTCAAAATAATTTCTCTTTTCTCTTATGGAATTCTTTGTTTCAGGTAAGAAAAAGTGACATATTCCCGGGACACGCTAGCATTCTTTCTCTTTGTGAGCAGAATTATCTTCTCTTTGTCGTTTCACACATATGTTCGTTTTTCTACTTTTATAATATTTATAGAGTTCTGGCTAACTAACATATATGCATTATATTCATAAATGAATGAATATTTAATGCAGTTAAACTAGTAAGAAAGCCATTCGGTTAATTTCCGAGTATGCAGGTACTGACATATTAGCATTGCTTTTTATTTGGATATTTTTTATATAGTGTAATCCGATGAATATAAAGCGCACTTTTAACACAAACAATAACATCAAAATTTACGTGAATCTGTTATACGCCAGATATAAAAATTATAGAGCTTTTAAGGTGAAGAAAAGATAAGCACACAAAAGTTAGATTCCTGAATATCTAAGTAATGTTTATTTAACCCTTTAGTTGGCACAAAGCTAAAACAAACTTTTATGTAAAAAAGTAATTGATAAATGCAGTGTTTCTCAAACTGTGGGGAACGCCCCCCTGGGGAGCGCGATAAACGTACAAGGGGAGCGAGCATATCGAAAATAAAATATTAAAAAAAAAATATTTACTGGAATGAAGTAAAACAAAATACTTTCTGACATAATAAAAAAATGCACATTTACACTGATATAATTTATATATCTGCGATATTACGTCATAAAAAATTAAAGCTTCTACTTCTATTACGGTTTCTTTTCAAACCAAAATGAGAAAAAACAAAACTCAGACCCATAATCGAAAAAACATTTTAGGAAGATAAAAAATTCATCAATGTAATATTATTGTCATCAGCTGTAGGCAGCAGAATGTAGTTGCTGCGGTATGACCTTCGAACTTATTTGTACGGTTAGTTAGTCCTGGCTCTTATGTATTTGTTTTTTCATTTTGGGAAGTTGCAAATAAACTATTTCTGCTGCGATTTTTTCCTTGTAAAATATTTTTATGATTTTTGGAAAAGCACAGAGAGCTCTTTGAAGGATTACTTGGCCAAGATTTATTTTTATGAGTTATTCCCAAACATAAAAAAAACATAATGAAAAACGTTTTACATATTTTTTTTGAACATCCATATTGTAATAAATACACTTTTATTCCGGAGCTGTCACGCCGAGCACAGAGTGCACGAAATCGGTAATTCTGGCAAAAACTGTTTAATTGTTACCAATGGCTCTGACACTATCCACCTGTTTGGCAGTCTTAACGTGTGAACTAGAATATATTTGTCACATATCTCCCTCTTTTTTGGGAGTGACAAACGTTTTTTTACAATCTTTAGGTACTTGTTTTGACTGAGTTCCAGGTGTGATAATTTTTTTTCCGAAATATTTTCTGTGTTCTTGAAAGTAGGTGAGTGTATTTTCTCTTAATTAAATTATTCACTGGAATTGCGATTTTTATTGCGTACTATAAAAATAATTATAAAAAAAAAAGATTGGGGTGGCTCAATAACCCCACTCGACCATTATTATCAAGTGCGTGCCTGCTCTAGGTTTAAAACATGTTGAAGTTTTTCACTTTAAATATTAATAGTAATACAATTATTTCTCATCGGAATTTTATTTTATTGTTCATTATTCAACATCAACTCTAAATGCTAATTCTGTGAGGCTTAAAATTACAGTTCGCTTAAAACTAATTATAATTTGAGCAATGATTTAAAAAAATCATTTTACATTTTTGTAAACATTGTTGCGCACTTGGCTTTACTCTCCTTAAAATTAAGCGATTATATCAATATTGTTTTATTTTCTTATAAATGAACTCGTGAAAATAGCCTGTACTTCAGCCGGTATACTTTTAATGTATCAGTGCTGCACAGAGTATTTAATAACTAATTAATTAATGCTAAATTAAGAACAAGTTTAATAAGTATTAGCGACTTCCATGGGCTTGTCTTACAGAGCAAATTTTTCAAAGGAATGCTTATGATTAGAAATTGACCCACTGAGTTCTTTCTAAAAAAAGCTGATATCTATATTTTGTCTTCTAAGAAGCCACTGCATTTTGCTATATGTTCCAATTTAAAAATTAGAGAAAGGAAAAATAACATAATAATTATCCTATTACTTAATATTTTTTTTGCTTAAAAGCAACATATACAGAATTTAATACTTATGTCATGAATTTGTACGGTATATAATTAAGATTATGCCTTAGCGTAAAAAAAATGCATTATTATTGCATTCAGTACATTATTAATGTGTAAGGGGGGCGCGATAAAAATTGTGATTGATAAGGGGGGCTCCACTATTGAAAGTTTGAGAAGCACTGGATAAATGTAATGTTCAAATCCTCTATAAACATTATTTTGTCACAAAAAATGTCTAATCAGGACTTTTGTTCCTGGGTAGTGGCTATACGCTCTAGCTACTGCGCACTTAAGACATTTTACTTACTTTTCAGCATAGAAATAATGAATCATATTTCAATAAACCGTTTGTGAAAAATTAACATTTATGCTGATAACTATTTTAAAAACAATTATATACAAAGTACAAGTGCAATAAAATAATAATAAAATAGTTATACAAGATAGAATACTTACTAAAATGTACACTGAAATTGGTACATATGAACATTTCATACTTTATTTAGTTTTAGTAAAAAAAGTTAGAAATAAAGTAATATATATTTGAGTATTTAAATTAGTTATTTCACAAATTTAGTGAATTTTTTTGAATAAAACTTTTCAGAGCAAGTAGAACTGTTTGCTTGAAAGCACAGTGAACGCACAGAAAAGCTATAATGAAAGATTTTCTAATCCAATGATCTCGTACCACACATATTGTAAACAAAGTTTGTTTATATTTATCACTCCGAACATTCTCAAGGGATTCTGAGTGTTCTCTCTCGAGTGGAGGAAGAGCGAAAATTTCAAGGTCATTTTTCCGTTCTATGTAGGCAATGGATAGAGCATTTTTCCACATATAAAAGCTTTCCAATAACTAAATAAAACCTATCTTTTTAATTGAAAATTAGTTATTATCAGTTAGATAAGAAAAATGTATGCTTAAGACTGCTTAAAATTGTTTTCACAGATCAGACATTTTATTTATATTATTCAAAATATAATTTGTAGATATACACCGAGAAAAAATGTTCCTAACTACCCTTCAGAGGACATGAAATGCAAGAAAAAGTATGTTGCCTCCATCTGTAGTAATTTTTAAGCGTTTTAGCGTCTATTAACGTATATGGATAGACTAATTATCCACCACCCGTTTAGAAAAATTTTTTTTGTTATGTGGCTAGACTTATTAGCCACTGCCCACATAAGGGATAAAAGAAACGGCTTGCTTTATGAGCTTTCATTATCGGATAACATGAAAAAATCGTTGCATTCGTCTTCCGCCTTTTAGTCATTATCATCGTAAAGCTCATTTTTCACGCTCACTGTTACTTTAATTCATACATAAATATGCATCTCCTCTATTCCATCAAGATTGTTACATATATTATAATCTGTCTCCCTCTTTTAAATATTTTTTAGTTATGTCAGATTTAATTGCACTATCTGCTTTAATTATCCAATATCAGACTATTTTTTGACTTAAAACGAAAATAGCATTGCAAATGTACATCACGGTTATACAGTTAAAATTCTTAAGAATTTACAAAAGCAGTTTTAAAATACAGTAGAACCACTTTTTGTATGGTTGATTGAGACCGTATAAAAATAACCGCACAAAAAATAAAATTCAAAAATTTTCATAAATTCTTACATGTAACAAACAAATTCGTTGATATAATACATAATTGTCTTATGCGGTGTAGAGGAACCTCATAAAAAGTCACACCTAGAAAACACGCTAATCCTTTATTAAATTTATGAGGAAAATAAAAAATTTAAAAAAATAAATATTATAACAAATACCAAAAATAAATACAAAATAAATATTTAAATAACACATGGAAACGTTTTAAAAAAACATTTAGTTTCATGGAGTTCATTACATTGTATACTTTGAAAAGATTTTAAAATGCACATACATAATTCATTGCTACTCATCGTAATCTTTTCAGGAAGTAATCTTCATCGTAATCTTTTCAGTGCTCATTTTCTTGTGATGAATTTCTTCAAAATCGCTTTCGCCACTCAAAGATGCAACTTAAATTGATTATCTTTTAGCACCATGAAGTAAGAGAAGTTTTTGCAACAAAGGTCAGTTGTTTGTAACTGCCAGAATAACAAGATATGCGTGATCGAATATCTTTTTGAAAATTCATACTCCTTTCGGAATGGGTATCTATTATATGAAAATGCTTTCACAATTTATTGGAAAGCTGTATCCTTGTATGTATTTTATCCGCTTTCAAAGAGTCTGTTATTTCTTGTCCGTTTATATAATCTATCAAATATTTGATAATGCCACAGAGAGAGAGAGAGTCATTGAAAGTTTCTTCAATCAAGCACGGGCTGTTGCCGCGTTCAGTAAATGCAACTGAATGTGCATTGTTGGCAGACTGTTTATAACAAATGAAGAAAGCGCCATGAAATGTATATGTGTACATTATAGAGGCGTAACGTACACTCCCGCAGCTCTGGGACTCTAAGGACTCAAGGCATGGCTGATGTATTATATGTAAAGGGTGTTTTTTTAGAGGTATAGAACTTTAAATTGCAATAAAACAACGATGTATTATTCGATTGACATAATTTTTTTTATTCGAATAAAAATCTTGTGGCATTACATTTTAAGTATGATCAAGCAAGGCGTAGATTCATCGAATGGGCCCAAAACGAGATTGCCGTTGTTCCCCATTTTCATAAGCGAATTTTGTTTAGCGATGAAGCGCACTTCTGGTTGAATGGCTACGTCAACAAACGTAACTGCCGCATTTGGAGTGAAGCTAATCCACAAGTGTATGTCGAAACACCGTTACATCCAGAAAAGCTGACTGACTGGTGCGCTTTATGGGCTGGTGGAATCATTGGTCCGTACTTCTTCAAAAACGATGAAGGCCACAACGTTACAGTCAATGGTGATCGGTATAGAGCCATGATTACTAACTTTTTCATTCCTGAATTGAACAATCATGATGTCCAGGAGCTGTGGTTCCAACAAGACGGCGCAACATGTCACACAGCTCATGCCACAATCGATTTATTGAAAAACACGTTAGGTGACCGCCTAATTTCACGTTTTGGACCTGTGAATTGGCCTCCAAGATCTTGTGATTTAACACCTCTAGACTATTTTCTGTGGGGCTATGTAAAGTCATTGGTCTATGCGGATAAGCCACAAACGCCTGACCATTTGGAAGACAACATTCGCCGTGTTATTGCCGATATACGGCCGCAAATGTTGGAAAAAGTCATCAAAAATTGGACGTCCAGATTGGACTACATCCGAGCCAGCCGTGGCAGTCATATGCCAGAAATCATATTTAAAGTGTAATGCCACAAGATTATATTTCGAATAAAAAAAATCATGTCAATCGAATAATACATCGTTGTTTTATTGCAATTTAAAGTTCTATACCTCTAAAAAAACACCCTTTATTTACCTATTTTTTAAAATATTAATGGCAAAAACTGCTCTCGCAAGGGGGGTCCCACATTATCTGTTACTCCATTGACAGAAAATATTATAGTGCCACCAAAGCCGTTGGAATTCATGTACCGTATAAAAAAAGATCGAATAGAAAAAATTGCACAATACAAATAGTACAAAAATAAAATAACATAACAAAGGACCGCACAAAAACAGGTTCTACCGTTTATAGATGTGCATTATACCCCGCAGTGCAAGAGGTATATATAATTATCACTGAATACATCGGCTTTAAATTGTGTAAAAATAATATAACTTTAAATTGCATTTAACGCTTAAAAACCTTTTAGTTATATGAATGGTGTTATATTTTAAAGCGTGTACTCTTAGCGTTGCCTCATACCCTCATCACTATTTAAGAATAATTCAGGATTTCTCTGTCTAACAGAGTTAACTTTTTCAATTACACTCCATCACTGCATTACTTTTTCAGATTATTTATAAAGTTTTCAATTTTAAAATTTAAATTTATCAAGGAATTTGTATTAATAATAATGATTATATTAATAGTATACATTCTCATCAGAGCCGAATGCAATGAATATTCTATTCAGGGAATGTTTATCATACACGCTCTAATTCGTGAATTAGATAAGTGTGATCAAAGGACGTTTGCACATCATTGGAAAAACTATTCTCTTTTGGAAACAAAATTCACTGATTGCGTTGCCTGGGACTTTCCAGTCTCATTAGTGATACAGCATATATGTGTGATTTAGTATGTACATGGTTATGTTATTTAGCTATCACACATTCTGGCTTTCGATGAAGGGCCTCTTTTGAAAAAAACTTTAACGGTGATTTATATTTGTCCTCTTACTAGCTCTTTTTCTGGACAGTTTTGTATATGTGTTTCGTTTAGCATATAAATTAATTATCTTTTTAGAGGGTCGGTTCCCTTCAGGGAGCTCATTTTCTGTAAATGAGTACGGGGGTCGCAATTCCGAGGTGCTCTGGCAGTCTTTTCGTTTTTCCGGGCCCCGGGGTACCCTAGTGATTCTTCTCTATTTTCAACCCTCCTTCTTTTCATCTAATTTTCTCTTTCCCATTCCACACCACAGATACGCAATTTTTAAATGTCTTTTTTTAGACCAATGATTAATACATTTTCAATCCAATGTTGAATTAAAAACTGTTTGAAAAAATAATACAAATAAATAAAATAAAACCCACACATGTATGTATAAAAACACAGATACATGCTCCCACCCATCTACTCACAAACACACACAAATATATATATGTGTGGGATTATTGGTTCAGTTCTAGGGGTATTCAATAATCACACTCGTTTTTTGCTAAGCTAACGTGTAATGCTAGACAAAAGACTAAGTTCTAATTACTACGACAGACGTTTAACACGTATAATAAAGTATTTACAATCCGATTAAAGACCTCTGGCTCTTAACGATAGTTTATGTACAATTGATGACACTCAATATTCATGACAGTGTTGAGAGTGACCTACGCATCTCTCTTGTGAACAACGAGTGGTGGGTCCCTACTCGGTCATCGTTCTCGTCGCTCTTTCTTCAGCCCCGGATTATCGACCTCCGCGTCTCGAGTCCGCTCGCCTATTCCCCTCTCCTTCGTTAACTCCCTGGTCACTGCGTTGCCAGCGCCCTCTGAAGAATGATCATGTGGAAATTTCACACACACACACATATATATATATATATACATATATATATATATATATATATTCAATCATTGTACCTGTGGTGTGATTTGAATTGTATAAAATAAATTAAAATTACTAATGATGTACCATAATCGAACAAAATTAAAGAAAATTCTAAGAAATCCACAGTATAAAGTTATGTAAGACTAAGTACATTATAAAAATATTTAAAAATAACCAGCAAAATATTGAAGTTGTAAAATTCAAACAAAGTTTTTATTTTGCTTTATGTTTGTTATCTTCAGTTAGAATGGATGAATATATTACATTATAAAAGTTATATAATTAAATATATAGTCGCCCAGCCAGTATGGTGGCTATGACCCTCGGTTTGTAACCGAGTGGGTTCGGGTTCGAATCCCGAGTAAGACTTGGTTGTATCTTCTTCGGGAAAGAAGTCGGTCTTCCGCCTGTAATGGATTCCTGTCTCGAAAGGAAAAGCAGCGCACCTCATCTTGTTATATGCTGGGATCATCGTTTGTAATAAAATCTGTATTCTTCTGTGGTTGTGTTATATGTCTCTGTTCGTCTAACTCACGTCTTTCGTATGTATCCCAGTAATAAACACACGACAACAACAACAATTAAATATATACTAAATACTAGATTACAATACGAAAAGAGGTCTTACAGATAATAGCGAAAGACTTTTTAACAAAATTCAAGTCAAACGTAAGACAGTATCCATCATTTTTTAGAAACGAAGTTTATAGTAGTAATTCATTTATTGAGATAATTATAAATAATTTTGTGTAATATTTGAATAATTAAAGTAAAACTCACATGATTTTATTTCATCACAAAAAAGTGGATTCGCTATCATATAAACATGTTACGGTTTCTAAATGCGAAATAAGTAGTGTGGTTTTTACAATGGATGATACTTTAAGTTAGAAATCATGAAATTTATGAAATTTCAATTTTTTGTTAAAAGTTAACTGTGCGAGAAGGTAGTGGATTTTGTTTATACCTTTTAATCGCCTTAAGGTATCCGACTACGTTCGAAACTGGGATTTTGCAAAGCACATAAATGGATAATTTTCATAAAATTTAGTGTTACTTAGATTAGAATATATGCATAAAATTGTTTTAAGGACATTTTGACAAAAAAAAATATTTAAATATAATATTTTGGCAAAAAAAATTAACTTAGAATAATCTTTTTTCCAAATGTTTTCCTTTTGGGAAAAATGCATCTATTATAATAATATTTTGCCTGCATATAGTTCCGACTTCTGTTCAGAGGCTCAATAAGAATTTTTGAAATATATAACTTAGAAGTGGGTTTATATTCATATTTTACGACCACAAAGGGGAGCAATTCTAAGAAAAAAACGCCAATGATTATTTCAATTGGTGGTAACTCTGAAAATGATGTGAATTTTAAAAAAAATTGTAGTTGAGCCTCTGTAGAGAGGTCTATGGTATATACAGGCAGAATATTATTCTAATCGAAGCATTTTTCACTAAAGGAGAACATTTAGAAAAAATATTATTCTAAGTTGATTTTTTGCAAAAATATTATATTTAAATAAATTTTTGTCAAAATGTCATTAAAACAATTTTATGAATATATTCTAATCTGAGTGACACTAAATATCGTGAAAATTATCCATATATGCGCTTTTTAAAATCACGGTTCCGAACGTAGTTGGTTACCTTAAAATGTACAATGTAAAGCAATATTTTATCAATTAATAAATTCAATTTCTGTATGTATCTAATCTCAAATTTAAAAGCAAAGACATCTACTTAGATATTACATTTATTTTTATTACATTTACATATTATTTTTGATTTTTAAAATTCCAAAGCCAACATACTATAATCAGTTATATAAGCCATTAACTGCAGTTTGTGGTTGCCATTTTCCGATGTTAGTTTCTGAATATTTTTTCTCTGAATGATTAGCCATCGGTATTGAAGTAGTTTTATTTGTGATTGCCACAATTCTTTTGAGAATTTAATATAGATGAATTTTGAATGTAATTATTTATTTCTTATGTGAAAAAATTCGAAATGTGCATAACAATCACAATTTTTAATTAAAGAAAGTTTTTAAATTACAAAATATAAATAAAGGAGGATAAAACTGCTATTGAAAGCTACTGGTAAGTAATACCTAAATAAACCAGTAATACCCACCACACGATCACAATCGTTTTGGTGAGATTAGTAACATACTCGTTTTCGGAACAAAATATGCTCAGATCGAATCTTCCGACAGCTTTTATTTTGAAAATTATTCCTTTGCTTAGCATCTCCTGCAGTTCAATTCGATATTAGTATAAAATTTTGAATAACAAAAAAAAAGTTATGAAAACCGTCGATAAACTAAGATGCAAAGCTTTAAAATATATTGGTTTAATGTTTCCTTCGGGCTCTGCTATTGACACAACAGCCCTGGATGGGCCAAATCCTTATCAAGAATCTTCATCCATTCCGATCTTCGCCTAGCAACGGTTCTCCAAATAGTCACTCTGAAAACTTAAAATTATCCTCCACTCAACCTGCTGATCCCTAGTTCTAGGGATATTTAATCAGGATTCTTTTAATCAATTTTGACTTAATGTTTCCTTAATAAAAGTGCATGGATGAAGCATAAAATCTGCAAATAAAATAAGTACATTTTAAAAATTTATAATGTTTTACTCTTAAATAAAAGAGTTACTGCCAATAAATTAACAACTCACAAATAATTTCAGGCTCAGAAAGTATAGGCCGTTTAGCCACAACATTCATAAGTATAAAGATTAACTTTTTAAAATAAAGCATAAAAATTGGAACAATCAGAGAGAAATGAATATATTTGTATTTTTTAAAAAAAAGTAATTTCAACGTTTGTATTGTGGGCAATATATTACAATTATATCAGTGCTTCTCAAACTTTCACTATTGGTGACTTAATTTTCAATCATAATTTTTTGTGCATCCCCCCATTTATACAATTATAATGCGCTTTTTGGGGGGCGCTAAACCTACAATACGATCTTAATTATAAACCGTATAAATTAACAACATATGTTTTAAATTTTGTATACATATATTTGTTACTATTAAGTAATATTTATTTTATGTAAATTACTTTTAAGTAATAGGTTTTAAATATTGTTATTCTTCTTTTCTCTAACTTTTAAATTTGAACAGATTACAAAATGAAATTTCATTAAAAATTTATTTATTTCATCATCCATTACTAAAAGTATAAATAGAATTAGAGAAAGAGTCTAGTCCCCTATGTTGCTTTATATTATATCCATCTCATTTGGCATTAATTTTTAAAGCGGAAGGCTTTAAATTTTTTTAACCCGGAAGAGCAGTCGTGCACTCCATACTAACATTAATAGTCGCGTTATTGTACACGATAAAAATCACAGTTCCTGTGAATAATTTAACTAATAGAAAATATACTTACTACTTTCAAGCCCTTTTCTATTTTGTCTTTCATAATTTGAGAAAAAATACATTAAAACATAACTAAAAAGTCTCAAAGGTTCGCAACCTTAATAAAGGACACATATCACATACAGTTTTTCGGTAACATTACAGGAATGATATTTGCAAGCAAAGCCGTAATACTTTAAACTAATTTTTGTAGTGTTGCTTTCTTTTGACTTTCAGCCTCGTGCGACCGCTCCCAGGTTAAAAATGTGTTCAATATAAACATTTGGATGTTAGTTCTAAAAAATCGTGTAACAAGCGCATTTCAACATGCTTTATATATGTCTCAGAATACCCATAAAAATAAATCTTAGCCAAATAACCCTTCAAAGTGCTATCTGTGCTTTTCCAAATAGCATACAACTCTTTCACATGAATAAAGCACAAAAGAAATACATTATTTACAATTTCCCTAAATGAAAAACAAAAACATAAAAGAAGGGACTGAATTAATCATACCAATAAGTTCGAAAGTCAAACGATGATCAGCAAATCTGTTTAATCGGTAAAAAGTGAATAAGTCTTCCATTTCTTTCTGCAGCTAATGTAAAACATTTCAATAATAACAGTGATGAAGTTCGTATCTTCCTAGAATTTATCTCTGGGTCTGAGTTTTGTTTTTTTACTAAAAGAGTAGTATTTTAGGTTTAAAAAGAAAATGTAATAAAAAAAATCTTTCAGCGTGGGATTACAACAAATCAAACAAAATATTTTTTTTTATTTAGTTTAATGATCAGATAGTTAATGAACACATCAAAGTGGAAAATTTAATTTTTGATGAAGTAATATCGCCAGCTGATATATATGTGAATTATACCAGTGTAAATGCGAATTTTTCATATGCCAGAAAGTATTTTGTTTATTTCGTTTCAGTAAATTAAATTTTTAAGCCTTTTATTTTCTATATGTTTGTGCTCTACAGTTTGAGACTTAATTATTTTTGTTGTTTTTATTTTATTTCAAATAAAACTAAAAAATCAACTGTTAGTAAATGAGCTCTAGATATATTTTCACACTATTAGTATATTTATCATCTTTAAAAATAGTTTTGTTCTTATTTATCTTATTAAAACGGCTTTTTGTTTGTTTGAATTTTCAATGACATTAAAAAATTGAATAAGGCTAAGAAAATTAACTATCCTCTGAGACCTATTTATTTTACAAATGATATAGTACTATGAATCAGTTGCTCTAAACAGAAAAGGCGTAACCTGACCAAGTTCCCTAGTTTTCTGGGTAGAGGGAAAGAGAAAGAACTAAAATCACGTTACCAAGTTTTATTTCGCAAAAGAAACATGTTTCTATTGACATGTGATGATAATATATTACTAGAAAAGAAATAAAGAAAAGTCTTTTTTCAGATAAGATAAATGTATTCTAAGGACAAAGATCCTAATAAATAATTCTTTCAGGAAGAAATCAATTGATTAAAATCGAAGATTAAAAAGAGAATGTCAATAGAAGGTTTTTCAGGATTTAAATTATTTCACGATGAAAATGAATGAAAAATCAATAGTTATTTTGAAATGTTTCATGTGATATTTATTAGGTTGGGGAAAAAGTAATCCATTATTTTTTCGATCGATTGCTATAGTGTTGATATCTCGTGAAGTACCGACCAAGCAGTTTCAAATTTATCCTCATTGTCAAGGTGACATTTCACACTAAAAAAATTATTTTGCTGATTTTTCTTTGGACCATTCAGTTGTGAGTTACAGGGTCTTAAAAATGAAAGTCTACAAAGAGAACATTTGGTACATTTCACAGTTTTTCGTGATAAGGATGAAAATGCAAGCGAGGCTGCTGAAATTGCGATTGGTGTTTATGGTGCCGATACTGTAACATCTAATTATATGCAATTTTGGTTTCGTCGATTCCGTTCAGGCATTTTTTGATGTTAAAGAGGCATCACACATTGGACTGCCCGTCGTTGAAAATGTCGATAACACCACAGAAATAATCAAAATTGACCGGCATGTTAGTAATCATAGCATCGCCCAGAGGCTAAAAATCGATCATAAAACAGTTTTAAACCATTTGCACAAAGTTAGATTAAAAAAGGAGCTCGATATTTGGGTGCACAACAATTAACAACAAAAAACCTAATAGACCGAATTTCCAACTACGAAGCCTTGACCAAATGGAATGAAATCGACCCATTTCTTGAGCGGATGGTGACTGAAGATGAGAAATGGGTCACATACAAAAATATTTTTCGAAAACGGTTATAGTCAAAGCGTAGTGAAGCAGCTCAAACGGTGGCCAAACCAAGACAAACGGTCAGTAAGATTCTACTGTGTATTTTGTGGGATTGGGAAGGAATATAGTATTATGAGTTGCTTCTGTATGACCAAACACTAAAATCAGATCTCTACTGTCAACAACAGGATTATTCGAAGCTGGCGATTGTCCAGAAACGGCCAGAATTGGCCAACAGAAGAGGTTTTGTGTTCCATCAGGACAACAGCAGGCCACAAACATTGGTAATGTCTCGCCAGAAAATCTGGGAGCTTGGTTGAGAAGTTTTAATGCATCCACCATACAGTCCGGACCTTGTACAAATTGCACAAAGTGATTACCGCCTTTTTCTCGCATTGCAAAACTTCCTGAGTTATATGAAATCGGGATCAAGAGAAGATTGTGAAAATCTATTACTAGAGTTTTTCACCAATACGGACCGATACTTCTATCAGAGAGGCATTATGCAGCTACATTTAAAACGGCAACAAAGCATATAAGAAAACGGTGGATAATCGACGCAAATCGCGCTATCCAAAGCATGTTAAATAAAGTCTTGAATTACATGCAAAAATAACGGATTTCTCTTTCCCCAACCTAATACATACCACATTTATCAAAAAAGAAGAACCATCTGTACTTCAATGAAATTCATTAGTTATTTTTATGATTTGAAATTAAATTTCATATGTAACAAGATATTTAAGCATTATCTCTAGCTGTGTAATAATCTATATTTAAGGCTTTCTTCGATTAATGTTAAAGCAGTGCTTCTCAATCTTTTAATATTTGCGAACCAATATTCAATCATTATTTTCATCGCGCTCCCCCCATACGATAACGATGCATTGAATTCAATAATATTATATTTTGTATCTAAGCGTGCAATTCGACATTTACGTATTTAGTGCCACCAGCGTATATAAACGTCTCACTCAGCCAGTGTGTTAATTGCCCCGGATGTATATAAACGTATCTCCGAAGTACGATATTTTCTATGCACTGGTATCCATAAATTTATTCCGAAAGTTATGGAATGCAATAAAGGGAGCTTGATTGCCTTTGCAAAGAATGTACTTGTTTCAGATTACTTGTTTCGTCATTCCTTTAACCTCCTCTTTCCCAATGAACCAGATACGCGCGTTTACGTGTTAAATGGTGGCAGTGGGGAGAGAATCACGTAATCTGTAACCGCCACTTAATTAAGTATAAACCGTATAATTTATCAAGATAAGTGTTAAATTTTATTTTCAATTTTATATGTGCCAAGCCTATGGGGACACTGATAATTATTATACTTGTTATTAACGATGTATTTTTAAAACGATTATAAAATTCATTGCGAAGAACTGATATATTTATATAAGGGTAAATGTGTATCAATTTTATTTGTTTTCTTTTAGTATATTGATAAATTTCTGAAACAATTTTTTAGTTTTCTAGTTTTCAATATGCTCGCACCCCCTAAGGGGGTGCGCCCCGCAGTTTGAGAAACACTGTTTTAAAGAATAGGACCCGAACTATGTACATTTTTTTCAGGTATAAAAGAAATGAAGAATTAATATTATATTCTCTCTTCACACTCCCTTATAGAACAACGAATTTTATCATACACTCATGTCCATAAATTAAGGCTAAATCAGAATCACACAGAAATTGAACTCTAAAATAAAAATTTCACCTGTAGAATTATCTCACACATCTTAAAGAAGAATCTTCAAATTACAGGAAACCACCAGATGGCGCGGATAGTACGTCACAATGACGAAAGTTAAAGAGAGGTGTATATAAGGAATGGTGGCAAAGAAGTAAAATTCTTCACAAACGCTTTAAAAGCCTTGCAGTGCAGCAACCGCATAGTTATGGCACAAATGAAGCATTTGGATGATTTTTAAGGGGTAGAATTATTCGACGACTGGAATATGGACGTACCCAGCTGCAAGTATCCGAGGAACTTGAAATCGCCAAGAGTGCCATCTCCAGGTTTTGGCAACGATTCCAAGATGATGGTAATGGGAGTAGATGCTACAGCATAGGTCACCGGAGAGTTACAACGCCGAATGAGGACCGGTATTTGGCAGTTACTGCCAAATGAAACAGACGGAGCACAGCATCAGACTTGCCTCGTCAATTCTCTTCAGCTACCGGTGTAGAACAGTTTCAAGACAGACCGTGTACAGACCCTTAGGGCACATTGATCTATATGCTCGTAGGCCTGTCAGATGTGTTCGATTTACCGCAACTCACTGTTGACTGCGATTAACCTGGATTAGGAAGCATGCATTGTGGACACCACAACAGTGGTCTTGTGTGATGTTTTCCGACAAAGCCATGTTTAGTTTGCAGTCTGATTCTCGCCGGACTTTAATATGGAGAGGGCCAGGTACGCGTTACCACCAAGAGAACACCATTGAAAGGCACCATTAGGGTGGTGCAGGATGGCTCCTTTTGGAAGGAATTTTTCTTGGTGTTAGAACTGACCTGTATGTTCAGAGTATAATGATGACAGGCCACATCTGTCGTGATGTCATTCTGGAACAACATGTACATTTGTTTCGTGGCGTCATGGGTGCTGAATTTCTGTTTGTGGATGCCAACGCCCGTCCTCATCGTGCAAACATTGTAGAAGAATGTCTTTAATCGGATGATATCACCCATATGGATTGGCCAGCACACTCACCGGACTTGAATCCAATAGATCATGCGCAGTATATGCTTGGCCGACGAATTGCAGCTCGTCACCACCATTCCACCTGTCTACCGGAACTTCGGAGGTCATTGCTTGATGAATGGTGTAATATTTCTCAACATAAGATTGATAATTTGATACCCAGCATCCTTAGGCGTTGTAAGGCCTGTATTGTATCGTCCGGGAGACATACTTCGTACTAACCTTCATACTAACTATGTTATACTGTTTTTTCTAAATAGGTTCTTTTTTGAAATTTGCTCCAGAGAGTAAAAATCGCAATTTTTATGAATATTGTCATACATATAGCATATTTTTTGCTCTTTTCCTTTTGTTTAATAAATAGACTTTACAAATAAGTCAAATTTGTTTTTTTTTCTGTCTCTTTCTTTACTTGAACTTCATTATCCTTAATTTATGGTCATGAGTACACTTCGAATTTTTTACTGAGTTTAGCCAATTTTTCTTGTACAAAATGTGTTTCGCGTTTTTTTTCTTGTTCTGTAATGTTAAAAGAGCTGTCATTTAACGTGTTAAAATGAAAAAAAAAATAGTATTCACCAAATGTTTTTAAATTTTAGAAATGCTATATTGTTAACAGAGGTATGAGTTATGATGTGCAAATTTTTTATGAAAATTGAGTCATTTTTTTTCTGTCTGAGAGAGAAAATGTGCTCCGCGTTTAATTAAGGATCACGTACTTTTGCTGAAAACATTCAAATCAGAGGGAGATTCGCTACCAGAACTAAAAACTTGGAGGGTGTGTACGGGGTAAAGATACGCGAATCACAATTACTTAGGAATGCAAGGTCACAAATTCCATAGAAGCGAGCTATGATGCAAAAAAATCACTACATTATGGGACTGAAAACACTTTAATAAAACGTTGTACCACAATTTGTTTTCAGTTGCCAGAAGTCGTCTGGCAGGCCTAACAGCGCTGCTGAACCGAATTTCTTTCGATCTGGAAAGTTCCTCACTACACTATTACGGTAGATATAAAGGTTTGTGCAAAACCGGACCAACAGTTCAATACCAGCATTCGGTATTTTTTAGATTTTAATACCGGCAGTGGAAATTATGTAAAAAAGAAAGAACGCACACAAGTTTTCCTTTGTTTTATATTTGCGAGTTTTATTAGAGACTGTAAATATCACAAAAAAAAATAATTTGTAACTTTTAAATTATAACAGTATATAAAGAATCACAAAAAAATAAAGGAATTTCTTATTTGTTTAAATCACAAAAAAGTGTAAAAATGACTATTCAGTCTGCGGTCCTACTACAAATTTTTGAAATGTGATTTTATAAAACATTATGCATTAATTGTACTTTCATAAGCCTGAAAAGTAATTTCGTGCAAAATTTACGAGCTGCCGAAAACGCCTAATCGGCATCTACGCTGGTTGGTGGTACAGTAAGCGATGCGAGCAATGTACGTTTTCCAAGTATTTACGTCTAAATCCCTGATCTTAAAAAAATCGATTTCCTATCGGATGTTTTTGGACATACCTGATTTATGTATTTTATTTTGGTGTGTTGAATTTTTTTCAGTTATTGCTAATTCTAATTTTTCTTCGAGTAACAATTCATTTTCATTGTTGAAAGAATTTTTGTCATGTTCGATTACTGTACCGAATCCTTCTGCATGTGGATATATTTGTGGGTGATTTTTTTTTAAAAAAAATTCTTCTGAACTGGATCATATTTTAGCTGACTATTTTCTTTTATTCATTTTCATTTTTAAAACCGTTATAATTATTTAAATACCGTAAGACATTTTCTATTCGGTATACCTTTCTTCTGTGTGATTTTTCAATGTAATATATAACTCTTCAAAAACTGATGTGTGTTGTTGTTTTAGTGACTGCAAAATGAAATGTATTGTTGTATTAGTTGTTAACATTCCAAGCGGACAGCACGGATTTTTCCGCCCTACTAGAGAGGCTTCCATAACGGACCACACTGAATTTTTCGTAAGACAAGGGACTCACCAAAAATGAACCAAACAGATTTTTTCCTCCTCAAGTAATGTGTTCAAAAACGGTAACGTCGAGTTTTTCCGAATTCTTTTCCCCCCGTTAAAGGTTTAGTATCTTGAAAGATAATTAGAGACAGTCGGGGAGACACAATGGGTATTGAGGGGAAGTCTTATGGCTCACGGGGAGACCGGTTCCTGTAGCAATCGTAAAAACCTGGGAAGAATTTCTTTAAACCCTAAAGTGTACGGAAATAATTGCAAGTCAACGAGTTGAGAATTCTCATTTTTTTCTTTACCTTAAAATTCTCAAATGGAATTAAGTTTTTATAATGTATGTCTAAGTTTTTAAAAAATATATCTGTAGTATTTAAATTCAAATTATATATTAAAACATTGAGAGAGGATAATTTACTGTTTCATATTTCTTATTTTAATCAATACTTTCAGGGATTTTTTTAAAAATGATTATTTTGTTATGTGCAAAAAATAAAAAAAAGGTTCAAAATTTAAAATCTTTTAAAATTTCGGACACTTCTAAACATGAATAATTTTTAAGCTTCTGTATTACATTATTTGCAAAAAAGATTTATGCATTGTTAAAAAAAACCCTTTTTAAATCTTTTAGTTTTTCATAATTTTAAAGCCAGATATTCAGGGCATCATACATAGAATCCCTTGTTTTGTATTGTTCAGATAACAAATTATATTTGAATTTTGAATGTCTGAACATTAATTTCATTCAAAGAGAACTTTAACATCAAGTTTATATTTTTTAACTTGAATCTTCAAATAAAGAGTATTTAAAAGCATCTGGACAAATTTACATTTAACATTTGCGCATATAAACAAATATAAAGATCCTTTTTAAATTCAAGTTAAAAAAATATATATTTATGCATAATCCCTCATCATTCATGTTCCATTAGTGGTTGACTGATAAAAAGGTTATTAAAATTTGGACATTTTTATAATCTTAACCATGCGAAACTAGGAATTTTGTATTAGCTCCACTAAAATTCTGCATTGGAATTTCGAAAAAGATATTTATGCGTGTCTCACATACTCAGTTGAAAAACATATATTTACCATAAATACTAATAATTTTTTGGATATTTAAAATTATCATATGATTAATTTTTTAATATATATATATATATATATATATATATATATTTAATATTATATATATATTCGATTATATTTTTCAAGTATTCCTTAAATTTCATATAATTTAATTAAGTGAGGGGATATTAAAGTCGCACTCTCTCTCTTCTCTACTCAACTTCTTGAGGGCTTTTGGCGACGGTCCTGTGGCCGGGGTATCAGGAGGTCAAGGTATCGAATCATGGTTGGCATGTCTCGAGTTCGAGCCCAGTGCCACAAAAAGACCCACCGTGTAGGGCAGCGATGCACGTTAAATCTATCGAGAGCTGAAATGTCCTCTCGTTGGTGTGGTGTGGTAGTTAGGAGAGGGGGTGCCAGCTCAGGTGTCGCCCTCGTCATTTGACCATTTTTCAAAATTACGAGGTCCATCACTAAAAGCCCTCGTGTAGCTGAACAGTGCGACGTTAATATTCACTCACTTGGCAACGGACCTCGTAATTTTAAACCATGGTCAAGTGACGAGGATGACGCTTGAGCATCGCTCCCTTACACGGCGGATCTTCAGTGGTGCTGGGATCGAACTCATGACACGCAAGCGACGAGTCCTTTACTTCGACCATTAGGCTACCGCGGCCTCACAACGTGGTTGAAAACTGCATGTAATAAGTAAAATAATGCTGAAACATTTGATGAACTTATAATAGATTTTTGCATAGAAGATAGATGTGTGATATGCTAAAATGACAATATGTAAAAGTTATGAGAATATCGATGACAATTTTTGAAAAATTCAATTTAAGTTTCAGTTTGAAACTTATTTGTTTTTTTTTCGCATTCAATATTAAAGAGTCGCGATAACAAATTAATAGTTTAACGCATTCATAAATTATAAAAAATAAAGGTATAAATGACATTGTTGGGAATAATAAGTTTTTATAGCTTTGCATTCAGACTTCTTTGCAGGGGTGTAGACTATTAAAAGGCTGATGTAGAAGTTAGAAAAATAATATTTAAAATATATGGAAAACATTATCTGCAATTCCATGCTCTTTCAAGCAGAAGACGGCATTTTTACTTAGTAGGGCAGAGTAAGCATAAGGTAGGAGCTTGTGGAGTAAACAACCAGGCCTCTGCAGTTTTGGCAGGTAATGAACTCCCATTTGTTGCTGTCAGTAAGGAATATAAAAAAAACAAATACAAAAATAAGCCATGTAATATTTTATATATTTTAATAACAATGACTTGTGAACTTAATTTCCAATTCATTGTCACGAGTTGGCAGTAACTACGGTATTCTATCGACCGTAATTCTTATATACACTGCTGGAGAATTGCTAAGGACGGATAACACTATCATTCATAGCAACCACAAAATGAAAGGAAGCAAAATGTGGAAAATTAGAATATGTGCGGGATATTAGTAAGTATGAGTATGCAAATTTTTTTCCACGTCTGTTCATCACGTGATAGCGTTCATAAGAGCTTTAAAGGTTTTGACGCGTGTGGACAGTTGTTGTTTCAAGTCAAAGTTTTACAGGAAAGATTTAATAGACGAACTTAAAATTTTTGGCATGTCTTCCCGACATCACATAGATGATTTTATGCGTGGCCGAATTATTGGAAAGATCGAAGAAGGGCGAAAAATAAAAGATGTTGCCAGAGAGTTCGACATCGCTCACAGCATTGTTTCACGGCTGTGGAAGTCATTTAAAACTACTAGAAGTGTAGTAGACGGCACGCGGGAGGTCTTGTTAGAAGAACGACGCCTGCAGAAGACAGATATATCGTCCTATCAGCAAAAAGGAACAGGCGCACCACAGCTCAGCAGGTGGCAAATCAGTTTCTTGCTGCCTCAGGAAAGCAGATCTCCCGAAAAATTGTTGCCAGACGTTTGAGGGGAGAAGGACTAAACGCACGCAGACCTGTTGTGTGTGTCCCATTGACCAGACAGCACCGTACTGCCCGTTTACAATGGTGTCGTGAACATCACAATTGGACTGAACAGGATTGGGCATGCGTACTATTCTCAGATGAGAGTAGGTTCAGTCTGTCATCGGATTGTAGACGCCAACTGATCTGGCGCGAGAGTGGTACTGCTTATCGTCCATAAAATATCCAGCTAAAGTACCGATATCCGAAATGCGGTATAATGGTGTGGGCCGGCATCATGATCAATGGCCGCACGCGCCTACATGTGGTTGCGAATGGGACTATGACGGGCCAACGATACATTGATGAAGTTCTACTTCCTCGTGTTCGTCTTTTCCGTGGTGCTGTCGGTGATAAATTTGTTTTTATGGACGACAACGCAACATGTCATCGAACACTTGCCGTTTAGGATTGTATAGACAGCGAAGTTATTCAACGTCTCGTATTGCGTGCGCGTTCTCCAGATCTAAACCCCATTGAAAATGTGTGGGATGTTTTGGGGAGGCAAGTTGCTGGTCGTAACTATCTTCCAACAAACAAGAACACCCTCATCCGTGCACTCACAGAAGAATGGGATAAATTGCCTCAACAGCTGCTGGTTAATGTTGTGCAAAGTATGGTACGACGTGTGGAATGTTGCATCACACTCCGCGGTGGACATATCCCGTACTGATACCGTTCTTTAAGGTGCCTGCTGACTTTTAGATGCATTGTTCCATTTCTCCGTACGCAGATCAAATGAACATTTTTTTCTTTCAGATGTTTCACAGCTTTTGTGCATTCCAGAACAATAATAATTCTTTATTCTAATGTCTGAACAGTGTGGCAACTATATTTTATCCTACTAGGCCCCATGTCTCGCATAATGTTATGCTACATAGCAATTTGTGATCCGTCCTTAGCAATTGACCAGCAGTATATATATATATATATATATATATATATATATATATATATATATATATATATATATATATGAAGTAAGGTTGATAGAGTACCAATAATTTTAACGCAATTTTATATTTCGTTCTCGTAAACTTAACTCCTTCTAAAACATATATTGCCAAAAAAAACTCTCATTTTGTATATTTATAAAATTTTAAAAATATAAAGGTTATCTTACCCAACATTTTAAATCAGGGGCGGCAACTGTGTAGCTAAGACGTGCCAAACCAATCTGTCAGTATCATTCAGGGTGCCACATAGTAGGAAATTTTAGAAATTCTTCCATTCTTACGGTAATATTTGCAGATTTAAAGAATAGAGGTAAATAATTTAGATTTACAGTTTTATTTTATATTAATTATGGATCAATAAAATACATTTATTAACATAAAAATAAGATATATATATATATAAAATGTTACTATTTCTTCAACAAAGATAAAAAAAATTAAAAATGTATGTTTCCAACATATTTATTTAAATAAGAAATAGACAAAGTGAAATATAAATTATTCCCTTCATTACAATTAAATAAAAATTCTAATTCAAATTAACTCTTTCACCACTCTTCATTCATATCGCAAAACTAGGGGTATAATGCGTGACACGATTCTTAGCATTCAGTTGTTAAACAATTTCTTTGCGGAGTCGAAATATTTTTCATATTAGGAAAGATTTTTTACTTTAATATGCCGAATCATAAGTGGAAAGCAGAGTACATGCAATTTTCTTTTTTTAACAATTAAATCCCCTAGCAATAGCATTCAATTATTTACAAAATAGCTTTAAATTTATCCTAAAAATTATCTTTCAGATTTTGTAGTTCCATAAATGTCCATAACTCAGAAGATGTTTGTCAAAAAAGGTCTATTATCAACTTCCATCCACTCAAAAATTGACAAATTTGTAGAGTAGTGCTGAGTGCCTCTAAGAATTGTACCACGTACCACAGGTCCATAGATTGCCGACACGTTTTAAATATGCTTATTAACTAACCATCTCCTATTCAAATACAATTTATATGATAAAAAAGGGTTTTCATTCATTTTATATGGAATTGTATTAGATTCAACCATAAGTAATTTTGTGTATCAAAAAAATTACATTGTTTCGGGAATCCCCTTAGAGCACACACACACAAAATGAAAGGAATTTGACATAATTATAGTAAGTTTCTCTAAAAGGGGAAACGTTCACTTTCAAAATACACTGCATAAAGTGGTTTTAGGTTAACAAAGTTGTATTCACTATTATTCCTAAAATAAAATTTGATATCTTGGTTTTTCGTTAAGTTTTGAAGTTATTTCTTCAAATATACTTCTCCATTACATTTCTTTCAAACTTGCTATTTTCTTTTGCGGTCACGGTAGCCTGATAGTCATGGTTATGAACTCGTGTCCAGTGTTCGAGCCCTGGTACCAGAAAAGTTTAGCTTTGAAGAGTAGCTGATGCACGTTAAACACGTCGAGGTCAAAAGTCCTCACGTTGGTTTGATGTGGAAGTTTGGAAAGGGAGTTATCAGCTCAGGTATCGTCCTCGTCATTTAACCGCGGTTCAAAATTATACGTAATCGCTCGTCAGTAGCCACCGTGTTGACTTAGAATGCAATACAAACTTATTACTGATTGACACTAAAACTGATATCTGTGGAACTTTACGACCAAACCGAAAAGGCTTACCTGTTTCATTAAAAAGTTCTACACTGAAGAAAGGGGAGATTATAGCCTTCCAAAAGGGTAAAATGTGTGTTTTAAAGTGGAAGGATAAAAAACCTTTGATTATGCTTAGTATTTTTCTTAATGCTGACATGATGGAAGTGGAAGCTAAGAAGGGGGATTCTGTGAAGCTGAAACCAAAAGCCATGGTGTTTTATAATAACAGCATGGGGGGTTGATAGATCAGATCAGTGTATATCTTACTATCCTGTTGCCCGAAATCAACAGTGAAAATACTACAAGAAGAATTTTCGACATTTGTTAAATCAAATTGTGTGGAATTCCTTCGTTATCTTTAAAAAAAATGGCGGGATTTTAAATCATATTGGTTTTCGAATGAAACTGATAGAATGATTGATAGAAGGAGATAGTGATTCTATGTAGTTCTCGAAACTTTTTTTCCCATAAAATTTCTGAAAATGTAGTCCGCTTAATTGGAAGGCACTTCCCTTCATATGTAGAACTTGACTGTTCAAAAAAAAAAACATCGCGAAAATGTGTGGTATGCAACCTTAAGATAATGATAATGGAAAACGCATTCGAAAAGAAACTCGTTTTCAATGTAAAGACTGTAATGCTCGACTGTGTGCAGTGCCGTGTTTCGAAAAATATCACACTGTGACATTTCTGTAAACGACATTTATGTGTCTTTCTCATACTTCTTTGATATTTTTTGCTATTTATACCTGTTAAAATTATTTTTTATAAAAGTTTTGTAATTAATTGTAAATTGAATAAAACCTTTTCTTACAATTATATGTATTTGAGGATGAAATCTGATTTACTTTATTCAGGAAATTTTTAGTAAATTTCATTTTCTTAGCCAACTTATTTCTTTTAAAACATGCATATTTGTGTATTATATAATTAAATTTCTAACTATCTAAAATTATGTCTGGCTTTTTTCTTCATTAAAATCTCTCAGGATTTTACAAATTATTTTGCCATTATTCATTATGTACTTAATAAGGAAAAATATATCTAAATATAAATAATTTCTGGCCTAATAAACATATAATTGTTTTTAGCTACAGTTTGGAAAATGCATTGAAATTTGTATCGGGACAGGATTTTAACATATTATGAATGTGTTTTTGACTGTCACTTTGTTATATATTTATCTTTCATTCTTTTTACAGTATGAGTAGAAGTCGTAAACAGTTTTGTCACAGTAAAATTAATTTTTGTTTTATATTCAAATTATACTATTATATTGATTCTGAAAATAATAGGTTAGTTTGACAAGCCATTATTTCACAATTTTAAATTTTTTAAATTTTTTTTATAAAATGTTAAATTCTTAAAAATATTTAATTATTGTAAGTGATTAATATTTATTATTATTGGAAACAAAAAGTTTAAAATTTAAAATATATCTATTTGTTGAATTTTAATAATTATTTTTATGGCTAAACCTAGAAAAAACCCAATTTTTTTAAATATTAACACTAAGATATTTAAAAAAATAACTAGAGCTCTCAGACCTAAATCCATATGAACTTTTATAGAACATATGTAAGGGAACATTTACAAGATATTTCAAGACTCTATCTTGAACAGGAAAAACGCCTTAGGGATTAGAAAACACTCTCATCTTCAAAATTAAAAATCTGAGAAAAACATATTTAAAATTTGTAAAGGCATAAAAAAAATTCCAATGCCTGTAAAGCTTTAATTTTTTAATCTGTTACTATCTAACTTATGCTCTACATGAAAATTCTACTTGAAATAAATATGACTGAAATATCTTTTTTAATTCAAAATATTCTAAGACATAACATTGATAACAACTGTTAATTTGATCAATTATTCACTTTTATCAGAACCTTATATATTCACAAGAGTTTTAAATGCAAAATATTTATATAGAAATTAGTTATACAAACGTAATACAGAAATCACCAAGTTTGCAAATAATATCTATTTTTTTTCAGTTCCCCATCGTGGCAGTTAAGCAAGTTTAAGTTTTTGTTGCATGACTTTAAAATACTGCAGTGTAGTACTACAATAGATTTATTATAATGTAGTTTGTGGTACATCAGGGAAATATTTAGTTCATTTTGCAACATTTGTATTCTGTAGTCTAATTGTAATATTACCTGAAAAAGCTGCATTTTAGATTTACCATTTTCAGTCATATACCATCCCTTTCAAGTATTATTTCTCACAGTACCCTGCGTACATTTTGGTCATGGCATTTTTCAAAAGGAAAAAAAATTAATGAAGACAAAGTATAGAGCTTTTAAATTATATAAACTATGTGTCAAAAAATATATTGGTCTTTAAATCAATCTTAAGATATCCGTACACCTTCAAAACGTCATTTTCGTCAAATTTTTCGATTTTTTAATTCAAATGTTGTTTGAAAATATGAATTTCTTTCTTTAAAATGGTGTTTAAATTTTGTTTCTATCTTATTTAGAACTTAAGTTATGGGGATTTGAGTTTCATTCGATAGCACCTTTTTGAACCCGGAAGTACAAGTCTGCATTGCGAATTAGAAAAAAAGTGTTTGTTGACATTTTTATTTTTCAAAGTATCGTTTAAATATGCAATAGTAAGAAATTCAAACTTTTTAAAATATGAATTTGAGTTTTCAGAATTATCAAGAATATAATTGGCAACAGGATTTTATTTATATTTTTATCTAGAATCTGGCAAGAAAATAGAGTGCTTTACTGTTTGTTTACATTTGCTTATGATTGCGTAGATCTTTATAAGCTTTTAATTAATCCTTTTTTATAGCAGAAAATTTTAATTTTTGTCATTTAAAATGGGTAATGCTAAACGTAGAGTTAGTGCAAAGAGAAAACGCCAATTTCGAGGTAATGGATCTACCATTAAACGTTCAAAAAATAGCAGCGCAACATCTACCAACGCCAGTTCTTCAAAAATTAAAATACCTGCTGCCTTTGATGAAGAAATAGCAGAATATCAACGTAAACCACTTACTGGTAACATAATAATTGATATGGAAGTCCTTTTAAATTTGTTTTTATGACTTTGCTGCCCAAGATGTTTCGAAGAAGGTATCCTACTTTCTGGGGATTCCACATATGGTTTGTGCTCAAATTTTGATATCAGGTGTAAACATTGTGACTTTTACTCAGGGTTTTCTAGTTCAAAGAATACTTTAAACTGTCCTGAAGTAAATACAAGATTTGTGTATGGTATGAGACAAATTGGGAAAGGTTTTTCTGCTGGGTTTAAATTATGTGGAACGTTAAATTTACCCAGGCTCAGTAAAACTGCGTACACTAATCATGAGAATAAACTCATGTCCGTGATTTCAGAAGTTAGTGAACTATCAATGCAAAAAGCAGCTTCTGAACTGTTAGTGCTACATCCTGCTAAAAATAAAATTGTTGAATGTGGCATTTCAGTTGATGGAACATGGCAGCGTAGAGGTTACTCTTCCATGAATTGGTGTGTCGCAGCTTTGTCAGTTGACACTGGTAAAGTAGTAGACATTGAAATAATGTCGTCATATTGTCCCACCTGCAGAAAGATTTCTAAAATGCCTAGAAGCATTGTGTCGGAAACTTTTGCAGCAGATCACGTGTGCCATAGCAATTTTCAAGGTTCTGCGTTAAAAATGGAAGCTGTTGGTGCTACGAGAATCTTCCAACGTTCTATTGTCAAACGAGGCCTTAAATATGCACATTATTATGGTGACGGATACTCTAAGGGCTTTATCAGTGTCAAAGATACTTATGGGAAGGATAGCGTCACAAAATATGAATGCATTGGTCATGTTCAAAAGGGAGTAGGTGCGAGATTGCGCAAACTAAAGTCTAAAAATAAAAATCTGTCTGGTAAAGATAAACTCACCGCCTCTTTTATTGACCAATTGCAAAACTATTATGGGATTGCTGTTCGTAGCAATGTTGGAAACCTATTTGGTCTTCAGCAAAATGTTATTGCGGCTTTGTTTCATTGCTCATCAAGTGTCGAGAAACCGATGCATGGGCAGTGTCCCATCGGAAAAGATAGTTGGTGCTACTACCAGCGAGCACTGTCTTGTGGGAAAAAGCCAAACGAAAAATATAAATGCTTATCAAATGAAGTACTAAACACGATTAAGCCTACATATTTAGAGTTGTGTACCAAAGAACTGCTTACTAAATGCCTGCATGGTAAAACACAAAATTCAAACGAGTGTTTAAATGGCGTTATATGGCAGAGAGTACCCAAGGAAGTTTTCGTGTGCCTCAAAACTTTAAAATCTGGTGCATTGGATGCTGTGATCCAATTTAATGATGGATACAAGGGTTGTGTTGAAATTTTTAAAAAACTTTATATAACTCCTGGTTATTTTACTTTAAAAGCATACAAACATCTTGACATCAATAGAATTAATGACGCAGAACGACATTCAACACCAAATGTAAAGCAGCGTAGAAACATTTTAAGAGCTACAAGGAAAAAAAATCAATGTTTTAGAGAATAAAGAAGGTGTTGTTTATAAATCAGGAGCATTTTAAGCACATCAAATTGTGTTTAATATTAAAATTTGCAGTTGAAAGTTTATTTCTGATTTATCTCAAAATGAATTTGTTTAACGTATTGACATCTGACAACGTAAATATCAGAAAAAGTTGTGAACCAAATTAGTTCAAATTTTATAAATATATTTGTTTTATAGATTTAAAGAACCCCCTACTACTTTCATAATTATATAGTTGATATGTTTTTAGTAACTAAGGTATATATCATGCTCGTAATAATTTTTTAATGATTTTTCAATGTTCTTTTACTCGAAACTTGATAAAAATTGCAATAAATTGATTATCATCAGGAAAATAGTACCAGCCCTAAAAAATGTTATAATGATCATCATCAAATTTACAGAAAAGGGATATTTTTGTTTACATTTGAGTTATGTGCGTTATTCTAATAATCAATTTAATTACTATTAACACTATGCTTTACTCCCTAAAAATTTTTTATGTACTACAAGTAAAATATTAAATGTTTTTTCATAGTTTTAAGTTATATATCATCAGTAAAAAATATTTTAATAGCAAATATTACAGTTTTTAAAAAAAATTTCTTCGAAGGTGTACAGATACCTTAATTAAGTAAATGTGAGAAAACTCAAAAACATAAAAACATGAGCAAACAGAAATGATTTTAGAAATTAAAATTATAGTTAATAGCCATTTCACACGAAATATTGGATTGTGTTAAAAATATTTTTAATTAATTCAATCTAGGAATGCAAAAATGCTTTAAAATGAAACCGAATTTAATACCAAAACTCAGAAAATTAAAATTTCTTAAAACCTAATTGGTTTTTAGATCAGAAATTGAGCAAGTTTTCCAAATATATGAAATATATATTTGCAATAAATTGGGAGAAGTTTCTGTTGGCCGTGAAGAGGAGAAAATGTCCATTTCACAATCCTCGCCCTAGGCCACAGCTGTGAATGAGAAACCTCCCCTTTCGAAGAACACAGAAACCGAAAAGCAATAAAACCATCCCCTGCAAAACCATTTGAGGACCTCCCGCAGTTTTAACAGGGGAAGGCATAAAACTGCGGTGCGTGTTCGAAGCAGTTCGCGAAATTTATCTGAAACATTTTCGCTACCACTAGCTTTGAAAAAGTAGACCGCTTTCGAAGTGAAATTCAATTAGCGGGGCATCCACTCAGTGGGTTAATAAATTAGAATCTCTCCGACATAAGCCTCAATTGCTAGTTTTATTAGAAAAAAATTGCGGGTTTGAGTCGATCAATGCTTTTTGGATTAGATTGTTCAAATTCAAAAATAACTTGTGAATACCGGTATTACAAAATTGTACAAATGGCTCAAAATACTAGTATTCGGTATCCGCCATACTGGTATTGCAATCTCTAGGTAGGTATCGCTGAACAGAAGGTTTCGCAAAAACCAATCTTGCTGTAAGTCATCATTTATGATCTGTTCCCATACGTAGTAGGATGAACTCATATTGAAACGAAGAACTGCTACGGCGTTGTAGAAAATTCCTCACTACAGCATTACTGTAGATGGCGCAGGACAGAAGGTTTCATAAAAACTAATGTTGCTGTAAGTCATTATTTACGATCCGTTCCCCTAGGTAGTAGGATGAACTCCTATTGAAATAAAAAAAACTGGTGGATATGATGATCGTGCATAGAGTTGAGGATTGGAATGGGCACACCGCTCTTTACCAGGATCGTTACCAGAACAGTCTTCTATATAACATGACCTCCCTATGTGTAAACATAATCTTATTTGAGTCTGGTTCTGGTCGCATGAAGAGTTTGGTGTACGGGATACCCGTTATTTTAGTTAATGATCTTATGATCGAAGTACCTTTAGTGGTCTGTAGAATACGTTACATGCCAGGAATCTTTCAGGACGTAAGGAATTACAAACAGCTCCACTGTCACACCTGCCGGAAGATGCTTTGTCGGGCTTGTAGTGAATTACCGCTGTTTTAGTAAATCACAACACTAGACTATTTTATCTGTTTGTTACTGTTTTTTTTTCATTTTCTTCAATTTATTTAATGAATTGCTACTTGAAAAACCGTATGTACATCAAGCGTCACCCACTGCAAGTTTAATAAAATTTATTTGAACTTGATTGGGTGAATCGAATGAAATTTATTGGCGATTAAAAATTTGAATAAGATACTCATACATTCATATATATATATATATATATATATATATATATATATATATATATATATATATATATATATATATATTTAAATATATAAAAACAATCACAATTATCAATTTAAAAATTGAAATATATGAATCCCAAAATACCAAAACACTTCAGAATATCAATGGCGAATATAAAAGATAATGTTCCATCATTTTCAAACAAAATTAAAAAATTATAAAATAAAATTAAAATTTATAAAATATCCAAGTGCAATCTCGGACTTAGGACCAATAAGTGGGGTTAAACTAGTTTGATGGCGCTAACCTTCCCCCTATTGCAACTTGGTAAGTTAATTGGAAAATTTTCAAATTTCAGAAGAAAAAAAAAATTAAGAAATTAAAAATTAAAAAGTTAAAATTAAACCATTATACTTTAAATTAAAAAGTTAAAATTAAATCATTATACTTGAAAAATAAAACTATTCGCCATCACATTCCGTAAGATATTGCAATATTAAAATTTAAAAACAATTTAGTACATAATATAAGTGAACCTTCAAACTCCCAAGATGATGCACCCATCTTTAAAATAGTTGTAAAGTTAGAAAAAATAAATTCCCGATCCGAAAGTTCAAATCAAAAAATATTTGAGATCCCAAAGTTCAAATAAAAAATTATCTAAAATCAAAAAGTTCAAATTAAAAAATCCGAAAGTTCAAGTTAAAAAATTCGAAAGTTCAATCTAAAAAATTCGAAAGTTCAAGCTAAAAAATCCGAAAGTTCAAACTAAAAATTTCTAAAAACCGAATGTTCACATTAAAAACATAGTATATTCACAAATGAATAGAGTAAAACATTAAAAACACAGTATATTCACAAATGAATAGAGTAAATCATTAAAGACTCACCAAACAGTATCCCATCAAGAATATGATCCATTTCTTATAGCACGACTTTTCATTTTTAATATATCAATTACACATCATATTTTGCTCATAACATCTAACCATGTCAATCTAATCGTTTCTTGATCCAACACTAGAGTATGACTTCTTGGCATTAGATGCAAACCATATCATATGTAAAAGACTTGCTTGATTGATTGGTCATAAATGTCTGTTTGGACATAAATGTTTAACTCGTAATAAATAATTTTAAAGTGTATATATAGTCGTGTAAATATTGTTTTAAGTTTGTGAGTAATAAAATGTATATTAAAATGTAACCTGTGTGTGGAATGCACAAATTCTTCACAGCTGGACCACTAACAAGCTAACTTTGTGGACCTAATGTTGTGTGGTGGATTTGTGCATTTACGAGTTTAAAAATATTTTTAAGAAATATTTCTGATCTATATATTTTCTCAGGAAATTTAAGAGATAATCATTTTGTATGCACAATAATATAAATTTCTGGATATTTTTGAATCTATCAATATTGTGTGTAGTTAAATTATTATTTCTCATCAAAAAATTTAAAATTATATTTCTAAATACATATATATGAAGACAACTATTGATGTTTGGTATCTTTATGACATTGAATTTAAATGCTTCCCTTTTATCATATATATTGCTATATAATTTGTTGTCAATAATAGTTAAATCCAAATCCAAAAATTCAACTTTGTTTGAGTTAAAATTCGTCTGTATTAATTTTAGGTATTCCGGATAAAAATTAATGTTAGGTTTAAATTCTCTATCATGACCTATAACAATTAAATCATCTATGTATCTTAACAAGAGGCAAGAGGGTTCCTTTCTTCGAACTATTTCATAATGGTGTAAATACAGGTTAGCGAGACTATTACTAGCCGGGCCACCCTGAGGCAATCCTTTGATTTGTTTATAAAGTTTGTTCTCAAAAATAATGACGTTCTCCTTTATAACAAAACGAATAAGTGTATTGAATTTTTCAAAACTAATGTAATTATTCAAATCATATTTCTCATATGCATCTGAAAGTACCTGAATTATATCTTCTATTTTAATGGAGTTAAATAAATCTTCGAAATCGAACCCATTCACAGAAAATACCTCTTGTTGATCAACTTTCTTTATTACATCATGGCTGTTTTTATAATAGAAGTATCCTTAAATTTGTATCTTGTAATATGGTCTGTAAAATTCTTTCCGATTTTTATAATATAAGTATTGAACCCACTTGTTACACTGCGGAATTTGATTGGATTCTTATGAAATTTAGGAGTCAGAAATATATGGGGATATATAATTTTATTGCTAGAAATATTTAATTGTTTACCAAATGCCAATAATCTGTTGTTAATTTTTTCATACTAAATTTACTTACATCATATGCATTATTATTTTGTATTTGATCAATTTATTAATTTACTATAATAATATTTACATATAATTGCATAATTTCCTGGTACTTTATCTACATAAACAATCACAAAAAGTGTGTGTAAGTTTTCTACTGGTCCCTTAATTTTTCTATAACAATCTTCATTTTTGTTCTAAAATTAAAATTCATTAAGTCCTTGAGGACATAAAAACCATATTCTTTAAAAGCCTGAGTAGGTAAATTATATTTAATTGCAGCATTTTGAATAAATTTATTAATATCTTCTGATAGTTGTTTTCTCACATTTAAATTGCTGTTTGAAATAGTCAATCGATAACCCAGTACCTTTGCTCATAATTTCTCTTAATTTCTGTGTGATCCTGTGCAATTTCTAAGTTGCCAGTTATTACGTGCCCATGATATTCGTCTACGTAATTCTTGTATTCATTGCAACAACATTCTTTTTATCCACCAATTCCTTAATACTATTATAGTTAAAAATTGATCTACTAATTTTTTTATTATACTTGAACGCTCGTTTTATTAACACATTTTTCATCGGAAATAAATCCATGTGTTTCCCAAATATTTCAGAAAATTGTATCCCATTATATGATTTATTCATGTATAGCAAAGTACAATATTCTATATTATAAACCTCCTTAGAGTCTATTTTTATTTTTAATCCATTTGTAATATATTTGCATAAATCCATTATCAAGTGTGATCCATGATTATCTTTTAATCTAATACTTTTTAATAAATTTAAAACTATTATTATTTCCTGTTTATTAAGTCCAAATAAAAAATACTTTATTTTTCCAACACTAAAACTATTCTCAAAGTCTTGTAATAAATTATTTACTTCTTTTTTAACTGTATCTATATCTCTATTTTCTCTCTTTTTGCGTCCACCCTTACAAACTCTTTTTCTCTTATTACTATTATTTCTACTATTATAAATAGATTCTTTATCATTTTGTTTTACTGCCTGAATTAAATTCTTATTATTCCATATTACATTCAATCCGTAAGGATACATAGCATTATAAATACCAATGTAAACGTTTTCATACCATAGTCTATTTATCTTATTTGGAACAATTTTAATAATATTTAACGCAACATCTTCAAAGCCATGTTTATTAAAATGTTGTATTTCTATTCTTCCTATATTTTTTGTTGATGTATTTTTTCCAATGTCGGATCTATGTTGGTTATTAATATATGTATAATAATATATGATATTATTATACATATTATATATATATATATATATATATATATATATATATATATATATATATAATTCCCTCTAGTATCCTTCTTATTAACTCATTGCACTAATATTTAAAATAACTTTAACTCTTTGGTTTAAAATTAACATTGTAATCTTAATATTAATCGGCTAGACCGAAATCCCTGTCCCACCCATTCTAGCCAATCATAACTATTAATACGTAATAACAACTGTTGATATAAAAGCAAAAATCTGGTGTAATTGCTCTTTTTGTCTTATTGTCTTCATCATGTAGGAATGTAATTAACTGCATATCTCTGTCTTTGTGTTGTGTTCGTCAAGATGTCGCTTCTGTTATATATGTCTGTTTACGTGTTTTTAACAAATAGATGTAAAATATAAAGTGATTGACCAGTTACGCTATGTGCGCTTCAAAATAAAAGACGAAACTCAATTATAAAGATGTTTTCAAAATGCCAGATATGACAACCAATACCGGCCAACGCTACTACAATTCTTATCATATATATATACAGGAAGAGAGTAAACTAATTGTAGAAGAACTGAAAAAAATGTTTACTTATATATACATTTTAAAATCATGATTCAGTTGTCAAGTAAGGCATTAAATTTGATTGGAATATTTCTAGTACTGCTATTTGTGCGTGGTGTGTGTGTTTGGAAAAGTTGTTTTGTTCTATTGAAAATAAATTCAATATTATAAAAATTAAAAATAGTGTTTAAAATCCCTATCAGCAAGTTTATAATACTTCATAAATAAAATCTGTAACAATAGTAAGTTTCCTTTTTTAAGTATGTAACCAGTTTAATCAACCTTACCATTCAAAAAATAACTTCAATTTTATTTCAAAGAAAATAGTTCCAACTCAACAATAAATTTCATAATGAAATAAAGAACTGTGACTTTGCAGCAAGAGAAGAATTTTTACAAAAATGAATTCTTAACTTTCCAAAATTCTGTTCTAAAATAATTTTAAAATTCTTACTAGCCAACTATGTTTGTTTTGACAGTTAAAAACAGATTTATTTTACCTTATCTACGAAGAAAATTCTTAATATTTCTACATTAAACAACTGAAATTAGTTTCTTCACAAGTGAGAGACATGTTAGAAGATGTATTAAACAGTGATATACTTTTACATTTCAATTCATCTTAAGCAGATTTGTTTATCGAGAAGTATTTTTATTTTCATTTTTTATGTTTTCTTTATGAAATTAGCACTTATTTTGTTTGGAACATTATGTATTCAAATATTGCTGTGACTCATTTGCCGTCTTTGTTTCGGTGGCTCAGTGTTCGAAATAGGTAGCAAATAATCAATTCGAAATAGAATAAACTTTTTAATTAAAACTAAGGCGTATCAAACAAGAACACATATTTACAAGTAAGAACATCGAAAAAATATTTGCAATTTAAAATCTAATTAAATCAGTCTGTTAAAGCAACTTCCTTGTAGATTGCGCATAAAAAAGCCCCTATAAAATTAGAAATATAACAATCTGCTGAACTATTCATACATCGAAACTCATTATAAAACAAGATGATATATCAGTAAATAAAGTAAAAAGTAAGAAAAATTTTAGTTGTATTAATTTTTGAATTAGAACAGACGATAATAGTAGGAAAATGATAATATTTTCTAACGCGTTAATAGATATATAAAAAATAATTTCGAGCGGAAGGGTTGGAATAAATAGTCTTTGTATACAGTAAATGGTGCGAGGTTTCGCTGTTTCTAATTACACATTTTCCACATTTTTATTTCCAATACATTCACTATATATCCATTATATTTTCAGCATTTTTTCAAATTTGGGGGGAGGATTTTGTGTTAATATATATGTATTTGAAATCTCTTTGTTAAATATATTTTAAATGTATAATTTTAAGTTTTAAAAATTAAATAGGAATTCGTGTATGCATAGTTAAAGCTTTCAACATGCGACGCTGAGAGGCATATGAAAACTGTTCAATGGATGTTTTTATGTTAACAATTATTAAAGGCTAAAATTTTAAAAAAATTAATAATTTCAAGAACATATAGAATTCATTTACATGTCAGATCCTTATGTACCTTGGATAAAATTGTACTTGAAATAAAGGTACTGTCATTAAAATTTAAGGACATATTTCTCTTAAATGTTTCTCATGCATGGATTTAATATCTATGAATAATTAAAGTGTTTATTGATGAAAATAGTTTATAACCATTCTTGTGATATTTTATTTTTTAATAAACTAATTTAGTTTGATATCAAGTGGTTATGAGATTAATTGATTATCACAGAAATTCCGATTTGCGAGAAACAAACAAACATTATGACACATTAACAGAAACTTTGAATGTTCATATTTAACGATTGATTCCATAGAAAAAAATGTCTAAAGAATGTTAAAAAATCATATCCACCAACTATCATGCATGCTTGGTGATCTTAATGGTGTGATTAGCTGACAATATTAGTGATAGATGAAGGCAACAAAGAGATGTGTTAGCCATCTGCTGCACCACGAAAATCAACATTTGAAGTTGAGAGTTCTGTCATTAATTGTGATTTAACTAATAGAAAAATGCAGATATGCATCTAATATACGGTGCTGCTCATGGTAATGCTAGTGTAGCTCTAAGGCTGTATCAGAAAAGTATTCCATTCCATGAAGATGCATGTCGAATCGTAAAATGGTGTAGTGATTACATCGGGCAGCTGTGTGAAAATGGTTTATGGATGGAGTAGATCGAGGACTGTATGGCAAACACATCTTGCACCAAATGGACGAAACCACCGGCAGAAGTAAAAGGAATGTAGTATATCCTCTACATGTGTGCCAACTAACCGTCTGGAGAGTTTTAAAGTTCAATTGTGGGTGGGTGTAATATCCAAAATAGTTCTAACATTTTCTCTACGGTACATGCTTAAGTATGCTGCTAATGAAGGTTTTATATTTCTGTTACTTTTTCTGTTTGTTTCTCATCGTGGCACTTCTACCCATTTAAAATCTACCCTTACAAAAATCGTTTGTTTTATTGATATGTTGTTGTTGTTGGCGTGGATTTTTATCCAGTGGTACGTATGAGATACATGTGGAATAGAGAACAGAAACATACAATACAAGCAGAAGAACATAAACATTTATTACAGATGATGATCGCAGCAAATAACAGGATATAGTCTGATTTCCTTTCGAGATGGGAATCCATTACAGGTGAAAGTCTGAAGAAAATATATCCATGCCTTACTCGGGATTCAAACCCGAACCCACTCGGTTACAAGCCGAGGGTAATATCCACCTTAATAGTTTGAGCGGCATTTTATTGACCTTTATCACCTCTTAGAGTTTTTCCATATATACGAGACAAATGTATGAATTATTTTTAATGGACTTACAAATACAATCGCATTACATTCCTCCGATGTAATTACCAGCTAAGTTTAAAGCCTTTTACCAAATTTCAGGAAGCTGTTGGAGACCATTGGTAAGATGTTGGAACTTTAACTTCGGAAAAAGGTCGAAGTCATAAGCATCCATGTCAGGTGAGCAGAGAGGGGGTGCTATAAGATTTCCCACTGCCACCATACCAATAGGAGGGTGAAATTGTTTGCAACAAGTGTTGTCATGCAACACGATAGGGAGATTGCTTTAAAGTAATAGTGAACGTTTTCTCTGCATATCCGAAAGCAAATAATGTCTTAGAAATTGACAATAGTAGTGTGCGTTGATTGTTTGTCCTGCTGTAATGGCATGCGTAAGAATCACACCCTCCCAATCTTATGGTGCAAACCTCATATACTGTAAAGCATTTTCACCGCAGGCTTTCAGTAATCCTCGGTAATATTCGGTTGCATTTTTGTCATAAGAAACCTAGAATTTAAGCCTAAAATGTTAAACACTTTTTGAAATATACTTCAGAGCGATGTAAACGAGTCTCTTCACTTTAACACCACACATCAACTACCCTTCTAACTAGATCAACTTTTTTTGCGCCCTGCAAATCAAAAACAACACTACTTCTACACTCCTATACAATTTTGCATCCTTAATCACCTTTGAATTTCTAGGTTAAATTGCCCCTCTTAATGTTATAACCAGAGAGAGTACTGTTTGTACTCAAACAAAATATCAAGTTTTAAGCGTATACATTAATACATACAGACAGCAAAACAGAACACAAATACAACAAACGTTATAGCAAAGTTGTCCCTTATTTCAAGAGCAATGAGGGTACATGTATTTATGCTATATATGGATTACACAGCTTCTTAAGGTATCCGACTGCCCTAAAATCATGATTTGTTTTCGAAAATTGACAGTTTTCTTATGATTTTATTTTATAGGCCATCTTATTAGCTTAATAAAAGTACTAAGTTTTTTAATTTCCATTCACTAGAACAAAAACTACAAGTGCTTTAGTAAAAGTAGATGCCATACCTTTACACAAGCTGTCAAACTTTAAAGTACGTTTTACACGTAATTGGTTTTTTTCGAAAAGCTCAAACGGAAACAGCGATTGGTCAAAAAGTTTTGAAAATAATCTGCTGATATTTTTTGTGTTTGTTCTGTATAACAGAAGTGTTTTATCTTCAGGTTTATCTGAATTACTGTTTTATTTCAAAATATGCAGCCTTTTTTGAAGCAATTTCATATAATCACTAAGATAAAATTCTCTAGTTTTTGAAGAATTAAAATATCTTTTATCCTGAGGATCATATCGAACATGAAAAACAAAGTAACACATCAAAATTGGAAAATGGAGAATTTGTCTACAAAATTTTTGTACAGAGCTAGATCGTTTATGTAATTTTTTGTACTTCACCAGTATTTTCCCATTCTAATAATAATAATTTTTTTCTGTTTTCAAATTTTGTATTTTCTCCTTAAAATATACTAAATAAATCCAAACGTTAAACAAAAAAAAATCTCCATATCTCCATTTTTTCAAAAAAAAAATTCTCACAGTGTGGGCATGTCCCTCTAGGGTGACTATGATTACCCTATATGGTGGGCACGAGTATATGGAAAAGTCGAAAAGAAAACTGCATTTAAAAAATATTAGTTTACCGAAAATTAGCACAGCAAAATACATTATAACACCATAAAAAATAAAATACACATTTACATTAATATACTATGCATTTAATGTTTCAGTACTGCACAATATATTTAGAAATTAATTTAACAATACAAAGTTAAGATCGAATTTAATAATCCCTAGTGACCCCAAGGCCATGTCATAAAATTTAACACTCATCTTGATAATTTGTACGGCTCATATAATTAATGCAGTGTTTCTCAAACTGTGGGGCGCGCCCCCTTAGGGGGTGTGAGCATATTGAAAATAAAAGGTTTAAAAAATAATTTTTTGGAATGAAGTAAAACACACAAAATGCTTTCTGACATAATAAAAAATACACATTTAAACTGATATAATTTATTTTTATCATTATTTTTTAAGATTCCACTTCAAACGCTCATTAGCCATCTTTGATCCTATAACGAAATTAAAAAATATACATTTTGTTTGCTTTGCGGGCAATATGAGAACCATGAGAGATTTCTTTTACGTTTCTTTTAACGATATCAAACTTACTGGTATGGTTATCTCCGTCTTTTTTTAGGAAAGTTGTAAATATATATATTTCTGTTTCATCTTTTTCCATGTGAAAGAGTTTTATGATATACGGATAAGCATTAGTATTTGAAACATATAATGCATCATGAAAAACGTTTTACACAAATATTTTTTATAACATGATAAACTTTCCCCATGAACAATTTTGTAGTTTTGATTGCTGTGTTGTACGAATTCTTATGGTTTATAAATGTAAATTAGCAGAATATTAAACAAAATGGGCATCTTTGATCCCTATTGAAGGAAGTTGAAACTGATCAATTAATTGAAGAACTTACGGAAATAATGCATATTAATCAAGATATATATATATATATATATATATATATATATATATATATATATATATATATATATATATATATATATATATATATATATATATATATATATATATAGCGAAAGTAAATATTGAAAAAGCGTTAGTCCTGAAACGTTTGAGTTGATTTGAAATTTTCAATTGCTGCCTAAAGATCTCTATGAAGAAAACTATGAAGCCATAATGTAGCACTTTGCCTTGTCCAAAAGACACAAGGAAAAAAAAGTTCAAAATGCTAGTTGTAGATCATCAAACAACAACAAAACTACAAAATTGTGAACAAAATATGACAGTTTAGCTGGAAAATAACGTTCCTGTGTTGTTAGCGAAAAGTGTCTGTGATTTATGTCCTTTATTAAGGACAAGCACATTTGGAACATTTTCTTTACTTTTATTGGATTGTTTCTCAAATTTTCTAAGAAAAATTGAAAAGTCCTTGAAAGTAGGTAAGTTCATTTTCTCTTAAATAAATTATTCACTGGAATTGTGATTTTTATCGTGTATAGTAAAAATAACTATAAACTAAATTATAGTTTTAAAGCAATCTAAAAAACACGCTCTTATAGTGAATCAAACTAAAAAGTAAATATATATATATATATATATTACTTAAAAGTAACATGTACAAAATTTAATACTTATCTTGTTAATTTGTACGGTTTATAATTATGATCGTATTGTAGCTTTAGCACAAAAGTGCATTATTATTGCATTCAATACATTATTATTTTTAAGGGGGCGCGATAAAAATTATGATTTAAAATTGGGTCGCTAGTAGAGACAGTTTTAGAACCACTGAATTAATGTCATATTGTATCCTTAGCGTCACAGTGTATTATTTGAATTTAATACATTGTTACTGTATTGTAGGGGGTGTGAAGTATGCTATGATAGAAAGTTGGGTCGCAAATATTGAAATATTTAGAAGAACCGTCTTAAGTGATAGGTTAATTATATAATTTATATAATTGCTATTTAAAAGTAAATAATATTTGGAGTTTCTAGAATCTGTTAAGCCTTTCTCAGTATTCAAGTAGATGCATCCTGAGATTTACAGGTGCGTTTTAATATTTTTCAGTTGTGACAGATAAAAAGAATTTTACTTCGCTTTTGAAGGGAACTTTATTCTTTATTCAGACTTTCTTTCACTCCCACTTTGTCCGTCCCGTTTCTCTTCGTTTGTGATAGGAAAATAGTTCCTCAATAATGGCTGAAAAGAATTTTTTTCTGAAAATAGTTTTCGTACATGGATCAGTTTATGAGTCCCGATAGAACACTAGGAAGGAAATCGAAAAGTTTTGAGTACAGATCTATTCTTTTAAGGAGGATTAACAAGATGGAGTCTGTGATTCTTTGGTTACCAAAAAATGCTACTCAGTTTTTACTGCTTCCATTTTGACTTAAATGGTAGGCTTTCAAAAGGAAAGGCATGTTTTATTTCTCATTTGTACTTTTTTGCATCTTTTGTTTCCTTGTTTAAACGAAATCATTTAAAATTAGAGTAGAAAATATTAATGTACTTAAGAAAATTAATTTAAACTAAATACAAGGCTTTGAAAAATCCATTTATGCATTTTAAAATTAGAGATTGAAGTAACTTTGTTAGTTATTCAAAATCTAAATAATTGTAATTTAAAATGTACTAATAATTAATAAATTATTTTTATGAATTAATAATACCTTTGTCCTAAATTCTTTTAGGGGCGGGGAACCAAAACACAGTCAGTTAAGAGATAAATGTATTTAAACTTTATTTACCTCTACGACCTTACCATCTTACATGCATCGCCTTTTCCATCTCTTACTACAGAATTCTCTTGTCAATGACAGGTACCCTCATCTTAAGTATTCATCAGGGTTTAAAGCCCCTAGATCTTGAAATCTCGGGAATTATTTTTATACGAATTATATATTTTGAAATTATTTTTTTCATCAAAACTTGCTACGATTTTAATTCTTAAAAATGTTATATATATATAAATATATGTATGAAATATGTAAGTAATTTTTTGTGCAATTATAAGTGATATTAGTTAAAAATTATATGTAGCTCTCATTTCTCGTATGGGAAAACGTTGCACAGACCTAAGTGGTTTACCGAAATAAATACACACTAGTAGAAACACCGTCTCAGGGATAGATTTTGTCACAGTTCCTTCTTCACTTAAATACTGTAAATTAATAGTGGACCTGCTTGAAAAAGACTTGAAGCTTCAACCCCCACTACACTACTAACAGCTCATGCAACTGGATTTTCTTTTTCAAATGAAGTAACGTTTGAAATTCATTCACTTTCTAATTCAATAACTGAACCGCTTTCTACACAAATGCAGTGTAGCAAAAGAACTTGATAAAGTTATCAAAGAGAGATATGCAGCCTCTTAGATTTGAGAAACTGTCATCAAAAGTTTAAAAAAAAGTGTGTGTTTTTTTTAAATCGAGGAGGACATGATGATTACCTGGATAGAGCATACTCCTATTTAATGACGGTAAAGCATATCAGCGTAGAGTCTGAAAGAGCCATTTCTTCGGCAGGACAAGTTGTAACAAAAATAAGATACCGTTTGACCAATGAAACTCTTGACGGGCGGAGTTTTTTAAAAGCTTATTTACAGAAACAAAAGAAATGTTTTTTAAAACTCCATTCTGTATGTTTTTTTAAATTTTTTTTATGAAGCATCAAGTCTTGTTTTGATTTGCTTTTATAAATAACAATATTAAACCACTTTTTTCAATTATGTTTTCATTTTTATTATGTAATTTCAACTATTTCAACTGTGTAAGTATTTCTCATAAATAGTCTGCAATCCTGATCCTGCCACTAATACCGGAACCCAAGGATTTTTGATAATGCAATCCCAAAATTCCTGGATTGAAAATATATCAGGAATGCAAACCCAAGTGCTCATGATTGGTTATTTCACCCTAGAGGAAGTGAAAAGCTTTTTAACGGCTATAGTGTTCACTACAATTCCTCATACAGTCTGCGTTATGATCGATTCCAACTTCTTGCGAAATATTTTTTTGTTTTCTTTTAATTCTAAACCAGTCATTTAAAATATAGTATAAAAAGCTTAGGGTATTTGCGATGCTTCATCCGATGACATACACTGCTGGACAATTGCTAAGTACGGATGACACTATCATCCATAGCAACCACAAAATAAAAGGAATAATAAAAAATAAAGGAAAGGCTTTCATAAGAGCTTTAAAGGTTTTGACGCGTGTGGATAGATGTTGTTTCAAGTCAAAGTTTTACAGGAAAGATTTAATAGACGAACTTAAAATTTTTGGCATGTCATCCCGACATCACATAGATGATTTTATGCGTGGCCCAATTATTGGAAAGATCGAAGAAGGGCGAAAAATAACAGATGTTGCCAGGGAGTTCGACATCGCTCACAGCGTTGTTTCACGGCTGTGGAAGTCATTTAAAACTGCTGGAATGTGCAGTAGACGGCACGGGGGAGGTCGTGTTAGAAGTACGACGCCGGCAGAAGACAGATATATCGTCCTATCAGCAAAAAGGAACAGGCGCACCACAGCTCAGCAGGTGGCAAAACAGTTTCTTGCTGCCTCAGGAAAGCAGATCTCCCGAAAAACTATTGCCAGACGTTTGAGGGGAGGAGAACTATACGCACGCAGACCTGTTGTGTGTGTCCCATTGACCAGACAGCACCATACTGCCTGTTTGCAATGGTGTTGTGAGCATCACAATTGGACTGAACAGGACTGGGCATGTGTACTATTCTCAGAAGAGAGTCGGTTCAGTCTGTCATAGGATTGTAGACGTCAACTGATCTGGTGCGAGAGTGGTACTGCTTATCGTCCAGAAAATATCCAGGAAAAGGACCGATATCCGACATGCAGTATCATGGTGTGGGCCGGCATCATGATCAATGGCCGCACTCGCCTACATGTGGTTGCGAATGGGACTATGACGGGCCAACGATACATTGATGAAGTTCTACTTCCTCATGTTCGTCTTTTCCGTGGTGCTGTCGGTGATAAATTTGTTTTTATGGACGACAACGCAACATGTCATCGAACACTCGCTGTTCAGGATTGTCTAAACAGCGAGGGTATTGAACGTCTCGTATGGGCAGCGCGTTCTCCAGATCTAAACCCCATTGAAAATGTGTGGGATGCTTTGGGGAGGCAAGTTGCTGGTCGAAACTATCCTCCGACAAACAAGAACACCCTCATCCGTGCACTCACAGAGGAATGGGATAAATTGCCTCAACAGCTGCTGGATAATGTTGTGCAAAGTATGGTACGACGTGTGGAATGTTGCATCACACTCCACGGTGGACATATCCCATACTGATACATTTCCTTAAGGTGCCTGCTGGCTTTTATATGCATTGTTTCATTTCTCCGTACGCAGAACAAATGAACATTTTTTTTTCTTTCAGATGTTTCATAGCTTTTGTACTTTCCAGAACAATACATGTTCTTTATTCTAATGTCTGAACAGTGTGGCAACTATATTTTATCCTACTAGGCCTCATGTCTCGCTTAATGTTATGCTACATAGCATATTTGTTTTTCCGTCCTTAGCAATTGTCCAGCAGTGTATTACATTCACTTAAGAAAATGTCATTTTTTTTCATAAATATTATTTTATTCATATCGCATTGGTAGAACTTTCTTATTTTATAATAATATGTAAAGTAATTATTATTATATGTATTTGAAAATCGTAAGAATAATTTTTTCCACACAAACTTTGAGTTTTTATATAAATCCTCATATTTAAAATATTTTACAAAAACTCAAATATTTATCGTTAGAGTGCTGTGACATATTCTTCTAGACAATAAAATACCATGGCATTTTAGAGAAAGAGAAACTTTTTTAATAAAAATGGCATAGAAGGTATAATAGAGATCAAGTTAAAAGGCACGTTGCTGGCATGTCGTGAGCTCGAGCCTAGAACCTCTGAAGACCCGCAGTGTCAAGTGAGCCGATACACTTTAAATTTGCTGAGGCTCAAATGTCCTCCCATTGCGGTGGTGTGGTGGAGAGGAGGTGCTAGCTTAGGTTTCGTCTTCATCACTTGACCATGGCTCAAAATTATGAGGTCCTTCGACAAAAACTTTTGTGCAGCTGAACGGAGCAAGGTTAATATGGACTCACTCACACACTTGATAAAATGCCATTTGAATTTTATAAAGTGAGTTTTTAAATTGTTTACAAAGAAATTGACTGGCATAGGTGTTGGCAATTAAATGAAAGTCAAACTAATTGAGTAAACTAGATAGAAAAAACTCCGTTTCAATAGCATTCTGAATATAACACATGTCAACGGTTAATTACGTAGGAGAAAAACAGGGCATCAAACACATGAGCTGCTTGTGATAATCCGGCTTCTTGTCTCCTATAAGCCTGAATTTTCAGAGAAATTTAACAACAAATTCTTTTATTTTTAAATAAATAATGTTTCAGATTTATCGATATTTGCTTATTAATCTCGGAATATTAATTTTGGAAAAATATTACGAAGCATTTGAATTTCTTAATATGTTTCTTGAGGCTTTTTCATAATCAATAACTATTTTGAATTTCATAGGTTTTTATTCTTCACTTGCTCCTTCTATCTTTTACTTAACTCAACATTGGCCAATGAAAATTATTGAGTTAAATAGAGCAATAATTGCTCCCAAGTCTTCTGTCATTCAGTATTATGGTGTAGTAAATGAATCAGTTTTAATTTCAAAGCCTCCCCAGCATGTACAAGCGATATAATACTGTATCTAAATTTGCAAATAAATGTTTAGAAATATATGTGGTGTAGAAGGAAGTTACGTAATCAACAGTATGACTCTTTTTATCACAACAATTATCCTAGTTCTCTCAAAATATTACTTCAAAGTACATCATTTGTATGAAAAAAAATTGGATAATTTCCTACAATATACTTAATAATTAGTAGTTTATGGAAATAAAATATTTAAATAATAGTAATTTTACTAGTTAATAACTTTTACTAATTGAATTGAAAAATGAAATGAACAAAATAACGGAAAACTGCTAAATTTACTAAGAAAAATGGTGCGTGGAACGCCACGCCATAGAAGTGAAACTTCCTTGGCGAAGTTGGAACATTGATTGTTAACCCTAATATTGCAAATTGACCGAGAACATGTCTCAATCGTCTAATTTGTGAGAAAAGGTATTCGTGGCGAAATGAGTCTTTCCGATACCAAATCCAGAGTAGAAAGATGTCCTGGAATTTCTGGATATACAATACCATTACATTTTGATAAATTTCCTATACTTTTCCTATTTAAACTTTGTCAGCAATTGTAGCATACTTATTGTGTCTTCTAATTTAATTCCCGGTAAAATATTTTGTAAAATATTTTTTGGTGCTCAGCGACAGACGTTCTCAAATAATCTCTAAACTATAATCTATCATAAATTGAACACCCGTATCAATTGCATGATTATCAATGAATTGCTTTTGAAAATCTTTGTGAGCATTTTTATGGGAGTAATAGTGTTTGTAACAGAATATAGAGTTTGTTATTGATTTACATGCATCAGTTCCAACACGCACTAGAATTGTTGAAGGCTCTGTAGTTAATGGCAAAGGGTGGTTCACTATGCCCGTATTAATCTATGTAGTCATTAGAAGGGTCTCAATAGCATTCCCATCCCTTAAACTAAGCATTAAGAGAGTATATTTCAATTTGTTTTGGAATGCTCGATATTCTGTCATGTACTCTGATATAGTTTCCGCAGTAGCGCTTAATAAATTTGCAATATTTTCTGGTTTTATTTTTTGCTTTTTTCTTATCATTTTTTCGACTGAAGAGGGTGCTAGTTTTTCTTTTTCATTTCTTCCACGAAGCACTTTTCCTTTTTGTGCATTTGATTTAGGCATTCTGACTAGAATTAATATAACATTTCAATGTAAATAAAAGTCAAAAAAGCAAATTAGCCACCGAAAACATTGCCATGTAGCAAACAATCTATGAAAATATTTTAAAAAGCACTCTTTTACTGTGAGAGTTATTTTGTCTGCACCGTAATGTCACTGCATCTCATACAAACGTTGATAGCTGTTCCCGGGTCTGGGAGAAAAGGACCACTAATAGGAAGGTCGGCAAGTTGACCAATCGGATGAGAGCATTCATCCAACTTTGACACACTCTCGAACGCTAAGAAGTTTCACTCGAAAATAATTATTTTTTCTTATAATATAACAACAACAACAAATATTTTGGACATACAAATTTTAATTTCAGATTGCGTACTTCTAAAAACCATTTCAAAGCACCCACGCTTCGAAAGAATCATACTTTTTCCCTTACTTCAAGAGCGTCATATTCCCAGGTCTGTATTGCCACATTTGTTTGATATGGATGTTCAGAAAATTCACAGGTCTGCTCAAATCCGAAAATTCAATCCAATCCGTTGTCCAATTGGAACAACTTCCAACTAGACCATAGCGTCTGAAATCTATCACAGAAAATTAACAAAGTGTGAATCATAGGACCATTTACTGTGGCCGTGGTAGCCTAGTGGTCAAGGTATCGAATCGCGGCTGGCATGTCACGAGTTAGAGACCAGTACTACTAAACACCTGCCGTGCAGGGGAGGGAACATTAAATCTGTCGAGAGCTCAAACGTCCTCCCTTTTGTGTGGTATGGTAGTTAGAAGAGGGAAGTGCCAGCTCAGATGTTGTCTTCGCACTTGGCCATGGTTCAAAATTACGAGGTTCATCCCCAAAAGCCCTCGTGTAGCTGAACAGTGTGACGTTAATATTCACTCCCTCACTAATAATTCACTCCCTCATGACCAATTATTTGTATCGTTAACTTTCAATCATGCATTTAATATGTTCTCCACTTGTGCTTTGGGTTTGAAAAAAGGTGAAACTTTCCATAAGTTTTAATAATTACAGCTTCACGTGTAATATTTTTGCTTTTAATTTGCATTCCTTGAGTGTACCTTCTCCTATTTCGTGGCATGTTCTAGTGGGAGCTCCAAATAGTATTCTGAACAATCCTTTTTATTGACAGAATCGTTTAAATTGGCTGTTATCCAAAGTTGTGTTGTACTCAGCCTTAGCAAGAATAACTTCAGGTAGTATTTTAACCTGGAAGAAGTCACTTACTCCACAGTAAGTTTAACGATAATTATTACATTTATTAAGGTTATGATACTTTTTTTATTGCACACAATAAGCAATTGTAATTGAAGTGCATAATTCAATTAAGAGAACAAGTATACTTACCTATTTTAAAGGACTTTAATTTTTCTTTGGTAGTTTGAGGAAAATTCCAATCAAACCCAACCCAAATGTTTTAAAATAAGGTTGACTTAATTATAAAATACAAACCACAGACACTTTCTGCTGACATTACAGGAATGATTTTTTTTCCAGAAAACTGTCACATTTTACGCAAGTTATTGTAGTTTTATTCACCTTAGAATTTGGACCAAAAGGATGTTGGACTTTTTCTTTATTGTGTCTTTTTAACGTGCACTGTTGTGGTTGCATTTTCTTGGACGGTGTTCTTTAGCTAATACTTGAAAAATGTTCCTTTCAACTCAATTATTTTAGGTTCAACGCTTTTCTAAAATTTATTTTCGCTATCATTATTACTACCCATTATTTCATCAGGTTCTTCCCTTGCTTAATTAACAGAGATTGTCATAATAGATATACATTACAGATGCTCCATTTTATTTTTATATTTTGTTAAGGTGTCCGACTACTTGCGACAGCATTTTTTTAAAGGGAATTATGGAGATATTTTTGTGATTTTTAGATTTATTTAGTATATTTAAAGAAATAAAGGCTACACTTAAGAAGTCAAAAACAAATTATTACTAATAAAATTATAAAAATTGATAAAAATTGACAAACAAATTACATTAACGGGGCCCGCTCTGTACACAAATAGTACGTAAACAAATTCTCAATTTTTCAATTCGAATGGGTTGCTATGTTATTCATTTTTAAATGACCTTTTGGATAAGTGATATTTTAATTTTTACTAAAATTACTATAAAAATTGCTTAAAAAAACAGCGATTACATTCTCATAAAAGACTGTAAATTTTGAAATAAAACAGTAATTGATAAACCTAAAGGTCAAAACACTTTTACTGTTATACAGAACATATACAAGAAATTTAAGCAAATTATTTTTAAAACTTTTGATCAATCGTTGTCCCCGTTTGAGTCATTCGAAAAAAACGCCTTTAAAGTTTAACATCTTATGTAAAGTTATGGCAACTGCTTTTACTAAAAACACTGGTATTTTTTGTTCTATTGAATGGAAAGTAAAGCACTTGGTATTTTCATAAAGCTGATAAGATGGCCTATAATATAAAATCATAAAAAAAAATTGTCAATTTTTTAAAAAAAAAATTATGATTTTAGGGTAGTCGGATACCTTACTTTACATTTATAAGCCATAGCAATACACAGCAATAAAAACCACCAAGTCGTTCACAGCAGAAAAACCGGAATCGTTCATAGGAATTTTTTTGGAAGAAATGTTCTGTCACGTAGGAACTCAGTCACTTTTTTAGGACTGTAAGAAACAATTGCTACTCCTAAAATTGGGAGAAATGTGACAAAAACATTTTAGTTCTAATAAAGACTATCTTATTGGAGGATACTGACAAGTACATTGGTAGTAAACAAACAGGTTTTCCACAAATAAATACCCTGTGAGCCTGGGATGATTCTAGGCCTCACGTGATCTCTCCCGGGTTACGTAGATTTTTTAAAAGTATTAAAACAATTGTCTTCTCGCTTACTCACAATTAATACACGTTGCTTATTTTTTAAAAACAAGTTTATGGTTTATAGTAGTCTCCATTCAATTTGAATTAAGAAACTGGGTTAAAAAGTAAAATTTTTCGAAAACAGTGCACATTCCAGCAAAGCTTATAGTATATATAAGACAGGGAAACAGCAATGTTTTCTAGTACAAGATGACACATCGATCGAAACTTTTTCAATAATTCAATGAAACCAAGGGTGATGGAAGAGAGACATTTTATTTATAGAAACTGAAGCCTTAAATTTGCCATTTAGAAACATTAATGGGATTACAATTTTTTAAAAAAAAACAGTACGTCCTTTAGTTGCGGTCCTTTTGTACGAATGAATTTTTTAAATCTGCTGTTGAGATTCCTCATTTACCACTGTAACATATAGGTTTAAATTTTGTGAACTCCATCCTGAATCATTTGTTTTATCTTACCCAGAGTTGTTGGTCGAGTCGTGTGCCCTTTACTCTTGAGATATCCCCACAAGAAAAAAATGACAAACGGACGTATCTGGTTATCTAGAATGCCAAGTATTTTTTCCGAATCTTGAGATCTCACGCTTACCGAACAATTTTCGCACAAGCTTCCATTCATTGATGTGGAGTATGGGATGCTTATCCATCCAGCTAAAACCAAATCGAGCCTCTTCAAAGTTATTAAACCAACTTTATATCGCATGCTTTTATATGTTTGCACCATGGCGTACTAAGCTGTAAAAACATCTGAGCTCCTGGTACGCAGCTTCCAAACAACCAATGTGTTTATAAAACATTTTCATGGAAAAAGCACGTAGTTGCTCGTTTCCCTGATCCATGGTTTCTAAAATGTCAGTGTTTATTTCTCAAAGATCACCACTGTCCCACAGAACTGCCTCCTGCTCACGGCTGTTATTGCGTATTTTAATAATTCCCGTTATTCAGCATCACTCTATATAATTAAAGGATACCTCGTAACCTCAATCGCAGTAGAACTAAGGATTTGATCTCAGACTGTCACCTTTCTGTCTATATATGTTTCTCGGTTCTTCATTTCGACTTCCACCACAATATATATGTGATTCTTGATAAGTTCCGGTAAAGATTCACATGTACACGAATATAAGCAAGTATTCGATATTTTCCCGAGGTATTTGATATATGTTGACATTCTCCAGATAGGTATTTCACGGTGATATATATACGTATAGTATGATAGCTGTATAAAATATCTATGTAGTTTTTTTAAATATCAGTGATATTTTATGTGTCTGTATACTATAAGAAAAAAGGTAAAAAATTTTATTCGATAAACTAGATTTCCATGAACTGGAATTTTGAAAGAACTCAAAGCATTCCATAAAGTAATAAAACTTTATTTCGCTTTAAAGAAAAAAAACAGCATGAAAGAAAATAAAAATATTTGACTCACGAGTCTTCTATTCTATGTACAAAAATCTGCCATCGAAAAATCTAAAAGTTATACATATACCTTACAATGTATTTTACCTTCTTTACCGTAAGTGTGCGCTGCATAATAATAGTATGAATGGTATGAGATGTCACGTATTCTTATTGGCAAAGGCAAAAGTATTCGAAATATATTTTAAACAACATGAATACATTCAGATGTAACTATGAGGAATGTATGGTTATTGCTCAGTTGTCAGATTTTTGTATTATTCACGAACAATTTGAATGGTGTTACATATATTAAATAAATAATTCATTTCTTAAATAAATATTAAATTTTATTTTTAAGTAGAACTTTAAAGAAAAACTGTTCGAAGTAGTTAACAGTCATACCGAATAAATTTCATGCAAATAAATTAAGACCTGTAAATAAACCGTACAAATTTGTTCAACATAACTCTGTAAGAAATGTAAATACATGAAAATCTTACAATTTATTATATAACAATAAGAACTTTACTAGATTTTGTTTTACTACTGTATTGCAGAATTCAATGCAAATTAAATTTTTTATTTTTCATAAAAAATGTTTCAAAGTAAAGGTGTTCAATATACTAAAATGTTTATATTAGAGAATATTTATAAATATTATTGTAACAAAACATCATGTCTTAAATCTGTTTCATAAAATATCTTATAAACATGATATGTCAACAAACTCTTCGATGAATTTCATATTGCAGTAATATCATTAGATTCACAATTAATTCAAAGATAAATCATTCAGGCACTGTACTTTAAAAAATAATTCCTTACCAGACTACTATTTAACAATGTTTTTATATGCATTATTAGTTATTAACGGAACAATTAAGGCTTTTAAACACTGACGTAGCTAGTTATGAGTGGTCCTGTATCAATAGTCAACGGGAAAAATAAATAAAAGAATCTTGCTTCTTTTGAAATAAAAAGAAATGAGATTCTTCTTTGAAACAGAAATAAAATATTTTTGTGCCAGAATATAAGGCATTTTACTTGGGGAAACCATATCATTGCTACAGCTGGTGCTATGCTCCTGCTTTTGAGTGTTATGCATTTAATAAACGAGAAACAATTAATATGCGTATAAAAAATAAGTCAATTCCTACTTAGATCAACGAAGAAAATTTTTATTTTAGCTACTTTTTATTAAAAAGTTACAATTAGGATAAATATGTATATACATATGACAGAATCATAACATTGAATTGCAATTAATGTTTATTAATTATCATTAAAGTATCGTATTGTCATCCTAAACTATCGTGTATTTAAAATTTCAGTTCAACTTAATGTTTTAAATCATGAGAAAAAAAACTTTTCAAGTTTTAACACAAGTTGCCAAAATGATCGCTAATTCGTCAAAAATGATGACAATGTGGCTGTATTTGTAATTATTTAAGTAATTAATTTTAATCAATTAATTTTCATTAATTATAATTGAATCACTATAGTGTCATCCAAAATAATCATGTATATAAAATTTCAGCTTAATTGAGTGCTTTGAAATGTATTTTATTAACTATTGAAAATTCCACGAAGATAAATAAATAAAAATAGAGTGAGTGTGAGCTAATAGTAGGAATTAAAAAAACATCATTTCTTTTGCTTATCTTTTAGTTCAGCACGCGAATCTCTCATGCACAGTGAAATTAATTTCGGTGCTACGCCCACATGGTGGGTAAAAACACACCCCACCCCTCCTTCTACCTGCCTTTCGCCACTCGCCCTAGGAATCAATATCAAGGACAAGGGCTATTTCTTCATATTTCGAGCGGCAGGGGCCATTGAATCTGATAGATGTCGCTCGATCAGCAACGTAAGTTCTTACGAGATGTACTATTTTGATTTTTTTTTCTTGTAAAGTAGTTAAGTTTACTGTTTCATACAAAAATAATTCGAAACAAGTATTTTGTAATTTCTGTTTGTTAGAGTCTTTTTTTCTGTTTTTGCTGAGAGGTGAGATACATCTAAGGGATATTGCGTGCCTAGCCAGTGAGTTTATTTTATTCAATCCTCAATGTAGCTGGAATAAACTTCCAAAACCTCTATATGGGAAACAAAATCACTCAGATTCTCACCCACAGGAAAATTAGGTCACGTGATTTTGAAAGAGCACCTGTAAAGACAATATAAGTGTAGCATTCATGTGCCTCTTTCATTTTGACTCAGAATTACAGAAATTTCTAACATGCAACGCCCCATTCAAGAAGAAAAACCAAGAGAAACATCAACAGGAACTTGGAAAAGAAGATACTGTCTCCTCTTGTCAGAACTTCAAGAAAAGATTACTAAAATTTTGCACACATCCATGCCCCTTGAACACCGTAATTTGATTTGTAAAGATCAAAGCATCATAATTGTAAATAATGATTACATGGTGATAACTAACCATTATCTGTTTGATGTTTTCCATATAAATATCTCAATTCCTGATTCCATGTTATATATTATTTTATCTCAGATATATTTTAATGTCAAATATCACCAATAAAATGATTAAATCAACTTCAAACGTATGAGGTGATGCATGTGGAACATGCCGCGTGCCTGTGGATGGAATTTTTAAAGCGTGCCTTCAGGAGATTTAATGAAATTTCTCTAATTTTAGCGATAAAAATGCCATACTTTATATGGCATGATTATTTATTGGAAGAGAGAAAAAAATATGATAATTATTCATGATTTCATCCACGAATTTCATCGTGACGAGGGGCTGGATGTACAAGCTGTAGTTGGTTTTAACCTTGAGCACAATGCAGTTGACAGTATAATTTAGCTCGTTGATATTACCGAAGGGAAGGAATGAATGTTGCCAGAGCCCGTAAGATAGGTTCGACTTCTTTACGATAAATGACGACACCACCGATTTCCACTTCCACAAATTGGGCATGTAACTGAAGGAGAGGGAAATATTCTCCAGCTCCCTGAACTCTTGGTTTCAGCTGCGACCACCCGCAAGTAGCCACGTTAGCCGAGTGGTATGGGTATCGGACCGTGGCTTGCCTTTTCACGAGTTCGAGCCCAGTACCACACTAAAGACCCGCCGTGTAGGGCAGCGATGCACGCTAAATCTGTCGAGAGCTGAAACGTCCTCCCGTTGGTGTGGTGTGGTAGTTAAGAGGTGTCGTCAACGTCACTTGACCATGGTTCAAAAATACGTGGTCCGTCGCCAAAAGCCCTCGTGTAGCTAAACAGTGTGACGTTAATATTCAATCAATCAATCAAAGCGACCACCCGCAAGACTTTCGGACCCACTGATTTAACCAGCACGTATTCCATGCGTACTCGGATGGTATTTGGTGGCATCGGGCTTCGAACCAAGGCATTCTGGCCTGGAGTCCAATGCTCTAACCACTAGACTATCCACGGTTATATAAGCCTTCTAAATGAGAAATAACGACAATCAATATAAGTATGTTTTTTTTATTTATTGAATAACTCATTTCAATATATAAATTATACTATAGGTAACCGTTTAGTTCACAAGGGAATTAAAGAATGTTGGAAATTCAAAACTGATTTTATTATTTGCTTTAATAGAGTGTTTTGGAAGAAATTGCAATTATAGCAAATACCGTCATATAAAAACAATTTTAAAAATCACAAAAATTCATATTTTATCTGTTATTGAAACATTAAAAAGGATAATTACATAAGTCATCGGAAAAAGTTTAAAGGGCAACTACATGAGTTATATTTCTAAAGATCATAGCGTCATATAACTAAATATTTTACAGTCCCTTTGGGAACATTCTTTACCATACAAATCAAAATTGTACTGTTCATTGAATGGGTTGGAAGATTATATTTTACGTAATTTGTATTACAGATAAGATTTAATTTTATGGTTGATTTAATAATGATACGGCGATGTGTAGGAAATGCTTGCATTTATATTCCTTAGAGGAAAAGAAATGAAATTTTGGAAATATGTATTTTAAGGTATCCGTCTACGTTCGGAACCATGATTTTAAAAAATCATATAAATGGATAACATTTATAATATTTAGTGTCACTTGGATTAGAAAATGCATATGAAACGGTTTTAAGAATATAGTATTATAATCAAAAATTATTTAAGTACAGTATTTCGACTAAAAATTAACTTAGAATAACCTTTTTCAAAATACTGTCCTTTTGTAAAAAATGCTTCAATTATAATAATATTTTACATGTATATAGCTCAGACCTTTGTACAGAGGATCAACTAAAATTTTTGAAATATATAACTTAGAAGTCAGTTTATCCGTGTTTTACGACAACAGAGGGGAGCAATTTTAAGAAAAAAAACGCCGATAATCATTTCAATGGGTTGTAATTCTGAAAATAATGTGAAATTTTCAAAAATCCTCGTTCACACTTTCTGAAAAAGTCTTTATTAATATGAGCGAAATATTATTATTATAGAAGCATTTTGTTATAAAAGGAAAACGTTTTAATAAAAAGGTTATTCTAAGTTAATTTTTTGCCAAAATCTTGCATTTAAATCATTTTTTTAAAAATGTCCTTAAAACAATTTTATGCATGTAGTCTAATCTAAGTGACACTAAATTTAATGAAAATTATTCATTTATGCACTTTTTTAAAATCATGGTTCCGAGCGTAGTCGGATACCTTAAGGTAGAATTTTTAAGAATAATGTGAAAACAAAACTTTAGCTCTGGCAATGTCGATTACGGTGACAAACGCTTCAGATCTGAAAAAAATAGCATAATTTTTTACTTTTTTTTGGTTGTAGTTTTCGTGGCAGGGAAATATAAAAAAACTGGAATAGCTCCGACCACAAAAATGTCACTGATGCTAGACCTAGACGAAGAACAGTAAATTGAAAAGAGCTGATAAGAATAGAGAATTGACAACAACAAAAAATCGTGACTTTTCACTGTGCTTTACAAAATTTTTGCATAATTAAGTTCACACATGCTTTAATTTTTCATGCAGGTTATCCATGGAAACATGAAACTCAGGCAACAAAAAAATGGCATAAAACTATTTTTCTTAGAAGCGCTTTACAAATGGAATCGCTTATGAGGAATCGTTATTGTTTATTAGGTAGATTTTTCGCAGATACATTTAGGAAATGATTTAGTAGACAAACTTTGATTTGCTGCGAATATCCATTACTATACACTATTGCAGCTATTCTGCATGAGTATATTTTAAAAAAGTAAGGCTCGATAACACACACACACACACAAATGTACATGCTAGTTCCCATCACGCACACTTTTGAATCTAATGGTAGTGAGAAAACTTTTTTTGTCCAATGCACGTGATTCTTCGCATCAATTTGTCAGTAAACGAGAAAATTGCCTCGAGTTTGATTGGTATCACCCTCATATCAGGTGAAGTATAATAATTGAAAAGCATTTGGAAAAGAGAGAGAGAGCTTGATAAAGTGTGAAGTATTGAACTTAGTAAATCCTATCCCCCTCATGTATCGCGGATACTCGGAAAACGTTTTTTGTCTCTTCTTTCCTGCATTTTCATTAAAAAAAGATTGAAGGAACGTAAGTCCTACAGGATAAGGAGTTTCTATAAAACACTTTGTTTGAATTTAAAATTACTGTGAAAACAAGCCAATAACACCCATTTTCAACACAAAAAGTATGATCGAAATTTACAGGTGCGCGTTATAAGCCGTATATAAAAATGATAACTTAAAAAAAAGAGATGAGCGTGGAGGAAATTAAACTTCTATATGTTTCGAAATACCATTTTTTAAAAAGAAGTAGCATACCGTTATTGGATAACATGAACTGTCTTTTTTTGTCTTCCGTTATACGGAATTCTGCTTCATCGTCACCTTTAATCTAACTCTGAACTAAAAGTAAATACTGATCTCCCGTTCCATCTAGATTGTTGGATAGAATACTTTTAAATGACTTTTTAATTATGGTAGATTTAATTTCATTCAATTATTTTATTGTAGATTCGTACACAGTTTCCAGATTGGCATGACGCGTTTAGTCTAATTTTGTAAATGTGATCTTTCTCCTCCAAAACTCTACATATATTAGTGTGATGTTAAATTTGCTTTGAATTAACTCTTGATCCACACATCAAACTTTGACTTAATTGCATTAATCCACCCGGCAGAACAGTGATTTCCGTATTGTATTTTCAGTAATTTTTGCCTAATATCAGTCAGACGGGATCTGTGTCTGCACGAAACTGTAAAAAAATTCGAAGATTCTTAAAACATCGAGAAACTTTGGCAAAACAATTCATATCCTTTTAATTTTACGCCGTTTTAATCCCTCAATTATTTCTCTCTCTTGCACATAAATTAAACAAGTAATATAAAAATAAATCAATTCCTACTTAGAACAACAAAGAAACATTTTATTTTAGCTACTTTTTATTAAATATTTACAATTAATATAAATATGTATATACATATGAATATAATATCGCAGAATTATCACATATATAATCACAGAATTAAGTGCTAATTAGTTTTTATTAATTATCATTAAAGTATCGTATTGTCGTCTAAAACAATCGTGTATATAAAATTTCAGTTCAACTGAATGCTTTAAAACATGAGAAAGACATTTTCAAGTTTTGACACAAGTCGCTAAAAGGGTCGCTAAGTCGCCAACGTGGCTGTAATTGTAAATCTTTAAATAATTAGTTTTAATCAATTAATTTTTATTAATTATAATTAAATTATTGTATTGGCATCCAAAATAATCATGTATATAAAATTTCAGCTCAATTAAGCGCTTTAAAATGTATTTTATAAACGAATGAAAATTCCACCAAGATATATAAATAAATAAATATATAGAGAGTGCGAGCTATAATAGTAGGAATTGAAAAAGAAAAGAATTTTAGGATTGCAGATTCCGACATTGTTTTTCTTTTAATATAGCCTTGGGTCTTAATTTTGTATCATTTACTAAGCAGGATAACACTGCGGGGAAGAGACCCTTTTTCGTGACTTGTTGCTTTTATGTGAATCGTTTTTCTTCCTTTCCGTTCAGTTGTTTCATTTCCTACCATATGAAACATTACTGGAGTTCAATCCATATTTCAAATATGTGGCAGTAAATATTTTTATTGTCATTTACCTGCATTGGGTTTGCTTACTGAAAGGAATATTATGAATCGTACTAAATGTTCTACATAATTCGTAAAATGTCTCAGGCACATCCAGATTTCTTCTACTATAAATCATCTTCCTTGTACATTTCTAGAAACGGAGAGAGAGAGAGAGAGAGCAGTCTATAACAAAGGAAAGTCCTGAAGCATTTTTTCTCCTAACTTTGTTTTCTTGAGCTTTAGGTTTCCTGTCCTAGAAGCATTTATATTTTTTTTCAAAAACTTGGAATGATACTTCGAATAAATCATTTAAAAAAATAAGAACACTGTACACGTACTTTTCAGGATTCTTCTGGAAGATAAGAAAGTAGTATACGACATACATTTTTAAAAATGCATTGTGTGTGTGTGTGTCAATATATAGGTAAACGTTATACTCCATATATATATATATATATAGTTCAGTTTCAGTTCATTAAAAGAAAAAAAGTTTTAAAAATGAAAAACTGCTTAGATAATTTCTACAACTAAGATGTCAGGTATGTATACCACTAATAATTATTTAATTATTAAATAAATACACAGTTAAGAATGCATGCATAAAAGTTAAGAACACTTTTCCGTTGGATGACCTAAATATCTTTAGATATCTTTAGGATTCTGAATTTTAATACAATTATTAAAATTAGGTACTTATGAAAAACGGGGAAAACATTATTAAGAAAACAATTTAAGTAAAAAAGTTTATTAATAAATATTATTCAGCTCATTAACTCCTTCATTTCGTGATTCAAAAATGACAATGGAGTTTGAAGGAATTGTTTTTCTATTTGTCTGCTTAGTTATTTTTTTAAAACACAATCCTTTTTTATAGATATATAAAAGGGAAAAAAATCAATTTTTCTATCTTTTTTTTAAAAGCAAGAATAAACGTTTTTAATTAAAGTGTATTTCCACAGAAGATACGCGTTCTTCCTTAAAAGTTTAGTATTACTTTTGAAATCTGATAAAGGAAACATTTTTCTTTTCGTATGTAGTGAATTAAACGAATACCATCACTTTTTTTTAAAGATAAAAAAGGTGGAACTTGGAAAGTTTTAAGAGCAGGGAGACTTTTTTAAAACAAAAAAAAAAATAGTACATTTAATTTTTCTGATTTTTTAGAGTCTACTCGGTGATAAGTTTCTTTGCTTATGGAATATTTCTGCAAGTAAGGAATAAGAAGAAACCATGAATCATTTACATGATAAACAGCATTCATGTTAAGCAAACCTTCCTGATGCTATTTCTGCTGCCGTCTGATTGAGACTGAGTTAGATCTAGACTCACAAAATTCATCATTACGAGGAACAAGATTGTACACCCGTTGTCAGCCGTAGCTATGAGCACCATATAGGTCACAGTACAATTTGGCTCTATTCTGCCACATTTTCAGAGAACACTGTTAGTTCATATATTGGCCTACCACATATCTTCTCCTGTCACCAACTTCACTAGACGAACTGCGGCTCGATAGCTATTTAGAACACCCCCATGCCGCACAGGTACTATACACTTACAAATATTCACGCATTACCTGGATTCGGAACCAGGCCCTATGGCACTGCAGTCAGCGTCACTAAACACTATACCATATGAGCGACAAGCAAACATTAAGTATTTTTTTAATATAAATAACTAGGTTAATCATAACACTGAAATAGGCTTTATTTACTAAAATATTTTTATTTGCGTTATAAAAAAATCCATATATTTCTCAAATAACACTTAATCAAAACCATTTGTATCATAAATTTGTTCAATAGGAGCCACGCACATTAATTTTTTCTTGTAACTGATAGTTCGTACATGCATGAGAATAAGATAAAAGTAAAGCTCCTATGACTTGTTTAAAACTAATTTAGACTCAAAATTAAAAATTATGATCTGTTTGAAAATATATTACATTCAACATATTTCATTTCTATTACTGCATTCAGTTAAAAAATTTTAACCCATAAACTCTTTTATACACACGGTGATTTTTAAAGAGGTATATACAGTTTCAACTCGCTATTAATGAAAAACAATTTAAAATATTAAAATAATGGGCAAAATTGTGGACACTTCTAATTTTTTTTAAAATTTGTATGCTTATAGAAAATGGTACATTTAGCAAAATGCAAAGTCTTATACATCATTTAAAAGAGTATTTAGTACTAAATTCAATAGAAAAAATTCAAATATCTATTTGCGATGCAAAAAAAGAAAGAAAAGTGTTAAGCTGCAGTAACTATCGATGCACTTTATATACTAATGATATCAGTGAGTTATAGATACTTAGCTGGGTAAACTTTATTTTTTATTACAGTTTCTCATCGATGTTTCATTGTGCTGCAAATAATTTTAAGCTATTATTACTTTATTATTACATGATGTACGGAAACATTTAAATGTTCAATTAATTATCTTTTATTTCATTCGAAAAAGTGTTTTCAAACGGCACCACGTTTTCCGTATGATTGAGGTTTGGACTGTTTCCTGGCTAGGACAATAATTATATTTAGTCGACAAGCAATAATATCAAATAAAAGATTAGATTGGATACCTAGAAAGAGATGAAAGATTATTGGGTTATGAAGAAATTGTCTTTCCTATGCTGAAATTAAGGTAACAGGGACATCGTATACTTCGAAAAAATCGATTTTTCAATTTTAGTTCTAAAAAATAGTGCTTATTTTTCTGAATCTAAAAATGTATAATACTTATATGTTTGTTGATAAAATAGCTCTAAAATATGAAAAATAAAAATGTAAACAAATGACCACGCCCTTTTTGACGCACCTTTTTGAACTTTAAATATGTAGTTTCCCCTGTGTTTGGTCTATATAAACGTTCTGTATAGTGAACCAAATATATTTTAGTATGTAATGTCTAAATTTTAAAAAATAAATTTATACGTGCAAAAAAAAATTAAGATTTTCATAATTTTAAGGTTTTATGATTATTTCAAAAAAATTACGCAATTAATTCATTAAAAAACTGGTCCATTATGTTTGATATGTTGCTCTGTATATATGTGTAAATTTTTTTGTATATTCAAAGAATATTTTTGTAAGAAATACATGTGAAATATATGTATCACAAGATCTCGAAGATTATGCTCATGTTAACTAAAACAAAGCGAAAAAAGACATATGAATTTAAAATTTCTTTTGTAACTCTAGAAAATGATTAAGGATTATCATTAGTCATATAAAAATAGGCAAGCAAATACTAATCAAGTATATAATATGTGAACATATTGCTTTTTTTAGTTTTTTCCCTTTTTCTCAAAAGCATATCTTTTTGCATTTAGGTAAATTTTTAAAAAAAAAACTGTTACACTATATGATTCCAGATTTTTTATACTTCTATACAAGATGCCTATGCATATATAGTCAACCTATTTTTTTCTATTAAGATAGTGCCTAATTTTTTAAAAATAGTTTTATGCATAAAAAAAGCAGAAAAATGAAAAAATTTCAAATTTAAAGTTTCATAATTTTTTAAAAAAACTATACTAACATTTTACTAAAAAAATGGGTTCACTGTATTTTATGTATTGTTTTATATATGTGTAAAAAATATTTTGCATAAAAAAAGGATACTTTTTAAAAAATGGTACCTAAACACAAGTATATATTACGAGTTCTCAAAAATTATGCATTACTTTAATTACGTAGTAAAAAAAACCTTTGGAGTAAAAAGTTATTTTTGTAGTTCTACAGAATAATTAAATTATCTTTATTAAGAACGTAAAAAATCTAAGCTCTATTGGAAATTGCAAATGATATATGTCTCATAAACAAAGGGTTTTAATTTTGGCATTTTACTCTTTCGAGCATGTCCTGGTTCCCTTAAGATAAATGTGGATGGCTCAGTGACTACATATTGATTCCGAAAGTTTTAGTTACGATAAGAGAAGACAAATTCAATAAAAAAGCAGAACTAGAAAAGGAAGAAAAAGATGTATTGCATATGTTGATGATAAAGGAATAAAATGACTGTGTGTCCAAGAAGAATGTGATAAATTGCCATCAAAAGTGATTTGATTAATGCTAGAAATTCTGTCAATTTAAGAACGACCAGGAGATTAACCCGTGGTTACTTGTGCCTGTTTTTGCTACCGTGGTTACTCGCGGGGTGTAGAGAACACCCCAAATTTTAACACTTGTATTTAAATATGAAGAAAAATTAAGTCAAATCATGATACATATTTATAAAGTACAAGATATTTTTTGTATTAAACAAGTAAAATTATTAGATTTGTTGCATGCAAATGAGATTTATATTAATTTAAACTAAATATACAAAATTTTCATCTTAAAATGCATAATTTTATATTTTTTCATAAACCACAAGTAAAACGTATATACCAGTAATAATCATACTTTATAATTAATAATAAGGATATAGTACAAAGTAAAAAATAATATATTAATAATTTTCCAAACATTTAGAGCTGACGGTATCCATATGCTCAACTGTTCGCAGGGAGTTCTCAGCACCCCAGATAAACTTTTGAAGGCCGCTACGTTCCAATCGTCAGGGTAACAGTGAAGGGGCGTATAGGCAGAGTAACAGACCTGAAGGTTCAATGACCTATAATGTGCATCTACAGAAAAAATCGTAGTTCTGCCCATTCTTTGCTGGAATCTTAGGAGGCTTTTCTTGTTGCTGAGGTTTACAGAACACGCCAGGGGGTTAATAGGTGTTAGACTAAGGAGTAACATTCTACGAAAAATGGCTTATCTTAATTTACAGCAGTTAAAAAAAGACAGCACTGCATTAAAGTACATATTAATTGCACAGACGGTGTGGTAATAAGTTATATGTAGCTAACAAACTAAGGTATCGTTATTCGGTCGTGATGGAATATAGAAAAAAACGCAGAATAGAAGACGAGCTACTTCCTGTCAGCATCCAGAAACGTGTGAAGTACCCACATAGTTCTATGCTTTGGAAATGCATATCAGCAGATGGTATTGCTCAATTTTATGTCATCAATGTGACACTAAATGCCAGAAAATACATTCAATCTATTCTAGAATCCAAACTTATACCTTCCATCACGGATCTATTTCCCAACAGCAATTCACTTATTTTTCATCAGGAGTTTACTCCATGCTAAACTGCAAAATTATCGAAAGTGTGGTTTCATACAACAAACATTCAACTGTTATCCCACCCAAAATGCAGTCATGACCTAAATTCCACGGAGAAGTGGCGTAACGGTTTTAAAACTCTTGTCTGAATGAAGTAACCGAAAAATAAAAGTGAACTAATTAAGTGCATAATCGTTTCCTTGCATCATGTAATAACAAAGGAAGAACTTAAAAATATCGTCAAATGAATGAAACCTTGATGAAACTATAATACAAAATAAATACAACCCTACTAAGAACTGATAACCCACTGCTATTATTAGTATTGCAGCTTATAATTATTGCAACTCAATTTTTTTATTAAATACAAATATTTTAATTTTGCTTTTTGTTTTAATTCTCTTTAAAGTGATATTTAATGCACTCATGTCCATAAATTAAGGATAATGAAGCGCAAGCAAATAAAGAGACAGAAGCAAAACAAATTTGACTTATTTGTAAAGTCTATTTATTAAACAAAAGGTAAAGATAACAAGATGCTATATGTTTCACTTAATTAATAAAAATTGCGATTTTTACTCCCTAGAGCAAATTTCAAAAAAGAACCAATTTACAAAAAACAGCATAACATGGCTAGTATGAGGGATAATACGAATTATGTCCCCCGGACAATGCAGTACAGGCATTACAACGTCTAGGAATGCTGAGTTTCAAATTATCAATCTGATCTTGGGGAATATTACACCACTCATCAAGCAATGCCCTCCGAAGTTCCGGTAGAAAGATGGGAGGGGGTTGACGGGCTGCAATTCGTCGGTCAAGCATATCCCACACATGCTCTATTACATTCAAGTCCGGTGAGTATGCTGGCCAATCCATACGGGTGATATCCTTCGATTGACGGCATTCGTCAACAATGTTTGCACAGTGAGGACGGGCATTGTCATCCATAAACAGAAATTATGCACCCATGGCACCCCGAAACAAACGTGCATGTTGTTACAGAATGACATCCCCATAGATGTGGCCTGTCATTGTTAACCTCTGAACATGCAGGTCAGTTCTGGAACCAAGAATATTTCCTCCCCAAATGAGCCCTCCTGCACCACCGTAACGGTGTTGTTCAATGGTGTTCTCTTGGTATCAATGGGTACCTGGTGCTCTCCATATTAACGTCCCGCGAGAATCAGAATTCACACAAAACCGGGATTAGTCAGAGAAAACATCACACAAGACCACTGTTGCGGTGTCCACAATGCATGCTCACTTCTCAAGGTTAATCGCAGGCGATATTGAGTTGCGGTAAGTGGAACACATCTGACAGGCCTACGAGCATATAGACCAATGTGCACTAAGCGTCTGTACACGGTCTGCATTGAAACTGTCGTACCGGTAGCTGAAAAGAGCTGACGAGATAAGTATGATGCTGTGCTCCGTCTGTTTCTTTTGGCCGTAACTGCCAAATACTAGTCCTCATTTGGCGTTGCAACTCGTGGGCAACCTGTGTTGTGACATCTACTCACATTACCATCATCTTGGAATTGTTGCCAAAACCTGGAGATGACACTCTGGGCGATTTCAAGTTACTCGGATACTTACAGGTGGGTACATCCACTTTCCAGTCGTCCAATAATTCTGCCACGTAAAAACATCCAAATGCTTCATTTGTGCCATAACTATGTAGTTATTGCACTGAAAGGCTTTTAAAGCGCGTGTGAACAATTTTACTTCTTTGCCACCATTTCTTATATACTCCTCTGTTACACTCTCGTCATTGTGACGTACTATTCGTGCGATCTGGTGGTTTACTGTAATTTGCATATTCTTCTTCAAGATGTGTGTGATAATTCTATAGGTGAAATTTTTATTTTCGAGTTCTATTTCTGTGAGATTATGTATTATCCTTAATTTATGAACATGACTGTACTTTGCATTTTGTGAAATGTAGTATTTTCTGTAAGCATACAAATTTAAAAAATATTAAAATTTCTGGAAGTGTCAACAATTTTGGCCACTATTGTTTATGTTACTTGTAACATACTTGTGGAATTATTTAAATTATTGTTGGAGACAGACACAGATGTTTAATATGTGAACCCTTATTCTCTGTATGCACATTTAGCTAGTAATCCATTTCCGTCCCAACGTGTGTTAAGATATCTGAATAAAGTTCATTGATAGTGCGATAATCTGTTTCAGCTCCGCTAGACCAACATGAAGGGGAGAGACGAATGTTTTGTTCTTTACGTACCCTTACAAAAAGAAATCGCAAAGTGTTAATTCTGGACTTTAGGATAGTCATTGTGTAAAGGTTATGTTGTAGTCCAAAACTGGTCAAATTTATTGGCGAGGGAGTTGTTCGTTGAGGTAATGTCACACGTTGGCCAACCTGTGAGGGTTCGCACATTCCAATTGGAAAATGAAGTTGTCAATGTCGCACTGCAACTAAATCACCGACTAAAGTAAGTTAATATACCACTAAAGTGGATCCAGTCATATTTTGCTTATTTCAAGAACATAAAAGCGTGTTCCACTTCAAAGCTAGATTTTTTGACTGGCTAGTCACATGGCACACAGGCCTTTGCCACTTCTGTCAGGAGGGATGCACCAAACTCTGACAGTATATATACCTTACGGTTCGCTTAGTTGATGTTTGTCTTTGATTGTTACTGCTTTACAGCATCTTAAATGTGTATATTGCTTTATGAATCACCGTTTATATTGAATAGAATATTTTAGTGAATTATTGAATTATTATTTCTCTCTCTATGTGTGCTTAAAATTTATTTCCGAGTATTGTACGACTATTTGTTAGTAGCAATTATCCACCCACTTAACAGGGTATTTCTCATAATTTTCTATAACTATATATTGCTTTTAAGTTATTGTTATCTACGTTCTAACATTAAGCTTTAGATTGTATTAAAAACACTATCACACATAATTTTTTAAATCTTTTCTTTTTACATTTATTATTTTGCGCGTATAAAAGAGCTCGATGTTTGTATACATCATTATAATGTTATATATTCCCTTTTATTTCTTCATTAAATAAAATATCATATCCATACATGAAATAATCTGCTTAGAAAACTGTTTTTGACTCATATTATATCAACATAATAATAGTTTACATCGAAAGTAAAATATTATTTTGTAAACTTCACATTGCTAATTAAAATATAAAAGGTTTTGTAGAGATAAATTGAAATGTTTACCGATGAGGCGTACACTTTAATTCAACGTTATTGGTTATACATAAAAGTTATTTTGCATAGAATTAGATTGTGTGAAGGCCTTCGCGAACCGTAGTAGTAAATATTATCTTTTTCAAGGAAACTCAAATACCCCGAAATGATATAAGGCGCATATATATTTCTTCTTATTCGAGCTGGAGGAATGAGAAAGAAATTGTGCTTAAGGTCTGAAAATATTAGGTACTAATGACAATTCTAGATACTCATTTTCTTTGTTTTGTGTTTAACTAGTGAGTCGTAGTGCGGTACATTTAGTCACCTGAAATATACGAAATCTTTAATTCTGAGAAACCTGGTTATTTTTTACCACTGCCTTTGTCCACATCCTATTTATAAGAGTCTTCATGAGATCTAAAACGTATTTGTCACACATCTCCAACTTTTTTTGTGAATGATATATTTTTTATTTACAATTTTAGTTACTTCGGGTGACTGAGTTCCTCACATGACCAGTTTCGTTCCAAAAAATGCTCAAGAACACTCTACATTTTACCCATGTGAAGAGCCTATTGACTTTGATAGCTCTTTTGTATGACTAATTATAGTTTTATAAGCATAAATGAACATAATATAACAAAATAAATGGGCATCCACAATCTCTATTAGATGAAGTTGAAACTGATCAAGCAAAGGAGTGAGTAAGTGAATGAATGAGTGGTATTAAAGGGATGGCAAACCGTCTCCTAACTTTCACGCTACACCAACGGAAGGACGTTTTAGCTTCGACAAATTTAGCATGCATCCCTCCTCAACAAGGCGCATCTTCAATAGTACGAGCTCGAACTCATGACAACATATGCATGATATGTGTATAAATATATATAATAGAGGAGGTACCCTCTTTCGGCCTAACAGTGCCCCCATTATAAAAGCTATATAACCCCTATTGTGCACCTTAAAATAGGATAAAAAATTTATATCTGGATGTTTAATACATTATTATTATTTTCTTTTTCATTCACTTTATGATACAAATTGCTGTATTCAGACGCAACATTGTACCTTACATATAACGACATTCCAATGGAAACTTGGCAAAATATTGGCGATAAAGCCAAGTTGGTACACTTTTGGCGACTTGGCGACTCCATAGATGCTACTGGACATTACTGGAGAAATGATTAACATCACAATCTGTGATGTAAATGGAGTCTTGTAGAAAAAGCTGGAATGTAAAGGAGGGCTTAGCAAATCGTTCTTTCTTTAGTTAAATTTAACTCTGTATGAAGTTTTTAATTATTATTTCTTATGCATAAATAAAATTATTACAGCAAGATAAAAAACCTTTTTTACATGGAGGGCGATACATTTAGCACCTAAAGAGTAATTATAAAATTTTACTTTTAACTAACTGCATCCTGAAGATAAAAATCCTTAGGAAGTTAACAAGAAATTTATTTTGTCGACTATATATGAATTCCTCTGAAATATTGAAAAAAATAAATAAAGTTTATAAGATATGCACAGGAAGGGACTTTGTTTTGAAAAGCGACACATTTAACAAAGAAAAAAGTCTCTCACTTAGGACGCATATACATTTGAAGACACAGAATAAAAGTTTTAAGTTGTAAAAAGTAAAACCATGAAAAGCGTTGGATATTCTTCGGTTCTAGAAATGAAAGTTGAACTAAAGAAACTCCGATATTGTGACAGGTTTTACTTGGGTCTTCTACTATTCATCTTGGGAAAATATTCTTTAACTGTGATTTTAGTTTGAAAACTGCTTTCCGTAGATATGACTTGATTTATGCAAATGTAACTACTATTTAAGTGCCAGTCATTGAATATGCGATATAATGGTAAGTGCTGATCGATAACCTGAATTCTCCAAGAGTTAGTAGACAGTGACTGGTGGTCTCGCATCTTAAAATTAATATTTGACAAAGAAGTCATGAAGAAATGATTTAGTAACCAAACTTAGAACTCACCTTTCAATCGGGCTTCAAGAAGGATCATTGAAAGAGTTTTATTGAAGATAAGTCTTTTCAATAACATAGATATCCAATTTCGGGTAAAGATCTCTAATTTTTCCAAAGTTAAGTTATAAAAGTGCATTTCTTAAAGTGTCAAAGGTTAAATAAATTAGTTATTCTAAGAACATGTTTGCATTTTCCTCGAACCCTCGCACACACGCGGCCTAACGTTGTTTTTGGAATTAAATGAGTGTATAGACTAAGTGTATACATCTTACCATATTTCAAAGAAATTTTGAATATTATTGTTTTGTTTATGGCTGAAAAAATTTAATGGCATACATTAATTTCTAAAAAAAAAAGGATTCATTCGACTGAAACAAATTACTGTGAAAGTAGTTTCCTTTTGATCTTAAGATAATAATACCGAAGTAATTTATAAGTGGATACAGAACAATATTTTTTTAATCTACATTCACCAGCAATTAAAGTACAAACAGTGTATGTACAAATTCCCAAGTAAACCCAAGTTACCTTTGATGTTGATTCAAGGTATTTCTTTCTTTCATGAAGAAAAAGGGTTCAGCTATAATATGAATTAATACAGAATTGTTCTAAAAAAAAATTCCTTCACAATAGTTAAATTGCTGTTCGAATAAAATCATTTACTTTAAACTTTCTCTTACAAAGTAAAACTATGTGTAACATATGTTGAGAAAATAATACATTCAAAAGAACTTTGAGGACTTAAGATTCGTTAATAATACGAATGAGCTCTGAAGCATTAATCCGTTAATCTTTTTCTCGAACAGTTTTTATGAAATAAAACTATATGTTTTTGGAAATAAAACATAAAATGTCAAAGGAGAGAGATTAAAAAATGTACTTTTTTGTTTGAAGAAAATCTCCGTGTTATTAAAATTCCACGTCGTGGAATTTCTCTTTATTCGTTAAAAAGAAATGAAATTCGAATCGTCTGACCTACGCATACTGAATAGAAAGATATTTTCTTTATGAACTGCTGAATGCAACATAAAACTTTCAAAAGTACATTTTTATCAAGATGTCTTAATTATAATTATTTGTTCTCGCTTTGAAGCATGTGAAGAATTTAAATTCTTTTTTTCCCCTTTTTGTCTTTGCAGAGAAAAAGGGAGAAAAAGTTATTTTTTCTTTCTACAAAAAAAGTTGTTAATGCTTAGACTATGATAATTTCTTTTAGATTTAACTGCTATTCTTCGGTAAAAATGTTTTTTTTTAATAATGAAAAAAATTCTGTCCTTTATTTATTAATGACATTTTTTATTAGGACAAACTATTCGCTAATTAGTCTGTTATTAAAAATAATGATTAAAATTCTTGTATATAGAACGTTTCACAGAAAATGTAATCCTGATAAAAATACCATTTTTAGGCTTAAAAATGCCGTATAATACATATAAAAGTATTTGTATATTAATAATTATATCTTTAATAAAATAACTTTCAAAGTTTGAAATAAGTGTACAAGTTTATAATGAAAAATAATTTTGCTTAACTTTATCAATGTATTTTTCCAATTACGGGACATTTGAATGGTTACGTAACGATTTGTCATTTAAACGAACGGTCCTCATTCCCGGGAGCCGTGGACCGGTCCATGGATCACATAGAACAGGTTCGTCTAAAGAACATTACATTACTTCTATTTTATTTACCCTGAAGTATTTATGTCCTGTTTGTTAGACTTTCCCTGGAAACCACTTTCTAATCCTTCTCTGGTGTAACTGTAATTTATTCTGAGAAAAGGGATATTCAAAGACAATTAAATTAAAAAATATTAAATAAAAACAATCTAAAATATAAAGAATCAACAAGCCCCTCCCTCACCCAGGGGGCAATATAAAGTGTGTTGAGCCCTGATTTAGACAAACACGATTGTATTTTCATAGCAATTTTTAAACGTGACATTTTAAAATATTCTAAAACTGTATAAAGGAATATTAAAATAACAACTTGATACTGCTTAGAAGATAAATGAAAAATACATCTAGTATATTAAAACTTATATACATAATTAACTCATTCGTATGCAGTTTAAATAATTCTCAATATTCTTGGTTGAATGATGGCTTAGTATTATTTGCTCTCTGAACTAATGAGACGACTGATAGAGACGATTATTGCAATTTTCAGCCATGGTCAACTGACAAAAAACTTTCTGTGAGGAAATGGTTTGCATGCGTAATTTATTTAATTTGTAATTTATTTAATTTTAGTAATTTGTATTTACAAAATTACTAAACACTGAGTACTTCAGATTCACGATATTTTTAATTCTGGAAAAAATGTTTATTCGTTACCAACAGTAGCGCGCACAGGAATTTTTCAAGAGCGGGGGGGAGATGGGGGTCAGATGTCGAAAGTTCACCATTCTTGTATCATGCTCCTTTTGATTTTGTCGATTTTCGGGAACAAAACACAGTAAAAATTAATTATTGAATAAATAATTAGCATTAATTAATAAAATTAATCATTAACAACAAATACGTAATTAACTTTTTCATACTATATACTTAGAATTATAATCAATCGGAAAAAAATCAAGGGTTTTGGGGGGAGGGGTCCAGACTCCTTGGGACCCCCCTTGTGTGCGCCATTAGTTAACAATGATCTTACCTGTATCCTCCTTTATAAAAGTTGTTGATGCTTGCGTGTGCCCCCTACCGTCCGTATGTAACATTCGACAGGAGCTGAATGGCTGTTGCCAATCGCTGACATGGGTAACAACTGCTCTTACTACGAAACCCACAATTACTTTACTTTACTAAGGTTACTTTTTTGTTAAGTTTTATTAAAATTTTAGTCAAAAGACTTGGTCCGTTGTATTATTCAAAACTCGTGACACTCGCGAACATTGATGTTATTTTTTTAATGTTGTTATTTTTAACGATAAGCTAAAACCACATAAACTGAAATCAAGAGGTGGTCGCATTTCGCAAGAGTCTTCAAAGAGAGAGAGAGGTTCAACAGTCTTCAAGGGAACTGAAATATGTTTCTCACATATCTCCCTCTTTTTTGGGAGTGGCAAACGTTTTCTTACAAAAAAAAACTTAAGTTATTCTAGGGCCGGTGTAAGCATTACGTCGATCGTAATCGACCGGTGGACCGCCAAGACATTTTGGGGTGACCACCTAAAGATTTTAACAGTTAGTAATTATATACACACGCATTCAAGACTGGCTGAAGTATACAGATTAAGTATACTACTGTGTGACTATAACAACAGAAACTAACTTTAGATAAAATGTTTTATTTTTAATGTATTTTGAATCGTTTGATAATAAATGTATCATTTGATATTATTATACTTCTGGCTAGTATTATTATGTTTATATTTTGCGTTTTGCTTTAAATGCAGTTTTAAAAGTTAGTTTTCTTTTAAATTTTAGTTCTGTAAGTTAAAGCCAGTACATATTCGGTGTTTATTATAATACTGTTGACCTTTTGCTACCTCACCACACCTACGACACTGAGCATTGGCGCACACAAAAGTATTTTTAAGGGGGCGTGGTCAATGGTCGAAAATTTTCAATTCTCGTATCATACCACAATACGTTTCCAAACGTATTTTTTAATTTTGTAGATTGTTGGAACAAAAAACAGTAACAAAATAAATTGACTGAATAAAAACTCAGCATAATTAATAATAGAAAAGTATTTGTTATAAATAATAAAAAATTATTAATAAAAAATACTTAATTAAGTTTTTAGTACTGTATACATGGGGTTAAAATCAATGGGTAAAAAAAATCAAGGGCTGTGGGGGAGGGCCCGGAACAAAGCCCCCCTTCCTTGTGTACGCCACTGACATTGGGTGGACCGCGACAGCTTGAAACAAATTAGAAGTAGCCCGCACCCTGGAAAAGTCTGCCCGCCCCTGTTCTAGGGGATTGATTTCCCCACGCAATCACTTTTGTTCCAAAACATTTTCTATAAAAAGGTTATTTTTCTTTCTTTGTAAATGACTTAGAGGTTTCGATTGCTGCATTGTACGACTCACTGTGGATTATACATGTAAGTGAACAAAGTATAAAGAAAGAAACTGGCATCTGCGATAACTATTGATTAAGTTTATACTGATCAAGAAAGAGAAAAATCTGATGAAATAATGAATATTAATCATAATAAATCTTGAGAACATGAAACGTCTGAATTTAAAGGAAAGCTTTCAAATGAGAAAGAAAAAAATGAAGCTACATCGAGAAAGAGATGATACCACACGCAAATCTTAAGGCCCACTGCGCCTTGGCAAAAAAAAAAAAAAAAAAAAAAAAAAAGTTAAACCTGCTTATTGTCAATCGTCAAAGGACAATAAGATTGCAATAACCTGAACAAAATAAGGCAGTTTTGCCTGAAAATATGATTCTTGTAATGTCACGGAAACGTTCCTGTGAATTGTGTCCATTATTTAAGTTACGCCCATTTCAAATATTTTGTTCAGTTTGATTGGAATTTTTTCTCAATTTATCAGACAAAAATTGCAAAGTCCTTAAAATTAGTTAAGTATACTTTCTATTAGTTAAATTATTCTCTGGAATTATGACTTCCATCGTGTACAATAAAAATAATAATTAAAAAAAGAATTGAGCTGACTCACTTTTCCCACACGACCACTAACGTTAGGATCGAGTGTTCTTTTTCTCAGGGGTTAAAAATATGCCATTATTGCAAATACAGATATAATGTATTGCATAACATTAAGATAAAATAAAACCCAAACCATCTTAAAGTAATCAGATTATCTTCTATACAAAATATGTAGAAGCTTCAATTTTCAAGCTCAACGAATGTGGACTCGAACCTCGATTCTCTAAAGATACTGCCTATTTTCCCTGGTTATAGGTTACCTTAAAAATGTTCGAGACCCTTGAGATTACAGAACGTATCTTGTAAGTTAATTAGCTTAGATTTGTGCATGGATCTTGCACTTAAATGAGAAGACCAGTGATTTCTGCATGAATTTTCCGATTTAAACTGTAGAAAGTGAAACATAGATCTGATAGGACTTTGACAGAATAGTATGTAGCAGATGTGTTTACGCAGAAGTTTTTATGTGTAGAAATAGTAAATAAATTTTTAAAATGTATTAATCTTAAAAATTAAATATGTTGTGTGGTAAAATATTAGTTTTCTCTGGTTGTTAAGTATTTTTAAGAGTTCAAACTGTGTTAAAAAAGTCATTCGGTTTCCGCATTATGAGAATATTTTAGATCTTTAGGGACTGACTGTACTTTAAAATACCAATTTGATTAATTTGCTCTAAATGATTAAATTTCAGAAAGTTAAGTATTTTATTTATGTATAGCCTTCAATTTACCATATAGTGATTAAAAAAGTATTGCATGAAAAACAATGCAGTAAATCATGATTTGTTTGGTAAAAGGTTAATTTATAAATGATTGCATAAATAGAAAAATGACATTTCATGTTCAACTAATATGTTAACAATAGAGTTAGATATACGAGTATACCAGATCAAGGGATACTTTTTAGTGTATAGCTTCGAAGTTATGACCAAATTATATAAGGAGGATAATGTGCTAGTATGATGATGCCATTATTTTCAATATATTTCCTGAATTTAAAATTTCCAGCAGAATTTTGTGACAAACCTCAACTCCTATTCTGATATAAATCCCCTCAAATAATAATAAATTTTCAAAGTCAAACATCACTTTTTACGTTTGTAAGTTGGGATTAAATCATGAAAAAGGAGAAAAATGAAAGAAAATGCGTACCTATTCCGTGTTTGTGATGGCGAATATATGTAAAATTTATTGAACACCTGTAAACGAAGTCGCTGAAAAGTGCTAATGGCTAGAGTGAACTCATACTAATATATCAATAACTTGACAACGTTATTTGATTTGTTGGAAGTGGCTAAAGTGCTATCAATTCCGTCAGCTATGTAGTCCTCCCGTTGGTGTGGTGTGGTAGTTAGGAGAGGGGGTACCAGCTCAGGTGTCGTCCACGTCACTTGACCATGGTTCAAAATTACGTGGTCCGTCGCCAAAAGCCCTCGTGTAGCTGAACAGTGCGACGTTAATTTTAAATCAAATCAAATCAACCGTCAGCTATGTAATTAAGTAAATAAAATTAACATTCTCGTCTCAGGTGAGAATCTTGCGTTAAAAAAGATCACAGTGGAGCTCTTATTTTTAGCATCTTTCAATTCGATAGTACTAGATCGTACTCATGTAGTCCGGTAATTGATATACAGTAATATCTCGAGTTATTTTACCCCAAATTACATGAATTCGAAAGTATTCGATTTTCAAATCCCGTCAAATGGTCTGCCCCTCCCCCCCATCAGTGAAACTCAGATGGAATCAGTGCCAGAGCCTGATGAAAGTGGTAATGCGATTGAAGAGATTGTTGACCTTTCAGGAAAATAAATTTAGAATTGGATAATGATGACGTTCATGAATTGCAGGATTTGACAAATGTTGAGCTTATAGAAAAGCATGAACAAGGCATCGAAGGTGTTGTGGGAACCTCCCTGGGTTCCACCCTGGAGACTAAGATTAATTTGAGGCAAAGAATGACCAGTCACCATTTGTATAATAATAACTTATATTTATTCACTTGGTTCAAATATCAAAAATTCTAATGACAAATAGGAAGCTATATGTCTACGCCAAAAAAGGATTTACATTTAATATTAAATTAAATTACGAAGTAGGAAATTAACCAATAACTGCGCACAATATCAAAAAGGTTTACCGGAATAGGAGGTCTGAGAAATACGCGTAAATTAAATTATTAGCTTTCATTAACTGAAACTAATTTTCTTAAACTAACGCTTTGGGTAAGCGGTATTAAACTAGAACATATCACCTGGTAGTACTTATGATTTCTTCAGGTATATGAACTACCTAAGGTTTCTTCGTAGAGTATTAACAGCAATGATCCACTATCGTAATCCAATTGAATCCTATAAATCTTGACATTACTGCTGCTGGCTCAATAGCCTTCTTCCCCGCTAAATTACAACCCTCTCCTTAAATACTTTATCTACTTTACATATCCCATTTTCTTCTTTTAGAAGTGATTGGAAATATACGCGAATTTAAAATCCCCAAAGACGCCTAAGAATATTAGTGGAAAGGTTCCGTAAAGATTCGTCACAGTGTTTACACCTAGCCCAATCAGGAGACTGAATTACGATTTGGAATTTGATAAAAAGCTTCAGTTTAATTGAAAAAAGAGTTACAAATTTTAGATTTTTTTTATTTGGGATCCCTTATAACGTAGTTTTTTAACTTTCCTTTGTAATGTGTGTTTAATTCTTTCTTCTGTGGGCCCTCTGCAATATTTTGTAGTTCAAGTGGATAAATAGAAGTTTTCAATTACAACACAAAATAGAAAATACTTACTCCAGCGAATAGATTTTTTTTATAAAATAAGGAATAAAAAAACCATTAGCATGCCACGGGTAAGTTATGTAGGGTGGAGGGATTAAAAATTCTTTGAGCCAGCAGACTACTTTGTTAGTTTTTATGAAACCATCTACATCAAAACAGCATCAGTTCGCGATTTTCTATTTGTATTACATAAGCTTATATTAAACATTTATTTTTCTCTATTATATTCTTAAGGTATCCGACTACGTTCGGAACTGTGATCGGAACTGGAAATGGTTAAAATAATATGTTAATATTAGTCATGTAATCGTTTGAAGACACATTCATATACTAATAAAAATTAGCCGGCTTAGTCAGGGGCTATCTGGAAAAACAGAGAGGGAACCGCGGTTTTGATGAATGCAGCTCTAGCTTTTAAAGCTCCCAGGAAAAATATATATATATATATATAAATTACAAATGCAAAAATAAATCTTGTAATTTTCCATACATTTTTATAACAAAGAATTGTGGAATTGGCTTCCAATACATTGTTGTGTTTGACAATATCTAAGGTAACCAACCATACTTTAGATAGATTTGCACTACATTTTCGTAACCGTATTCCTTTTAAAATTAATTCGTTCAGCCAAAATACACTTTTTGCACTCTTAAAAATTTATGTAAATTATAACAGTTAATTTTAATTTATGCACTTGTGAAATGTTCATAATTAATCATTTCCGTCTAAACATTTTACATGAAAAAAAAAGTTTGGACACCCTCATTCATTAGGGATTTATATAAGACTGTAACTTTAAATTTTATTTATCACCGAATAGGATCGAGTGGTAGTGTATAGTGCTTCCACACCACAGGTCTGGGGTTGTATTAACGGGCTGCGCAAGTTCGACTCTGCCTTTCATCCCCGCTACATTGGGGCGATAAATGAGTACCAAGCTTGCTTCGGGTCTTAAACACTGAAAGTCTCTCTTCAGACAGACCACCAAATTGGGACATCTGTTCATGCACCTCAGCGTCCAATGGTCACGTGTATTATGATGGGCACAGTAGTTCCTGGCCCTCATGGATTGTTGTGCCACTGAGTTTAAGTCTTAAGTTTGAGGTTTACCTCACTTTGGGGATACCCCTGAGATAAACATGTATTTTCACTCATTTGCAATTAAACATTTTTCTTTCAATTACGTTTATTTCAGAAGGAACTTTGATTTTTCAAATTTATTTGCTTAATAACAAGTATATTTGTGTATTATATTAAAATATTAATCAATCCAGAATTAAATGTTTTTTGCTCCTCTAAAAGCTTTTAGGATTTTAGAACTAATCTTACAATCCATATACGTTTTATAGTAGAATATTTAAAAATGATAAAGACATTTTTTAGAATGTGTGAGCTTTTATGCCTCGTTTATAAATATAAAAAATTGTATTCAGCTCCAGTTTTTAAAATGTACTGAAATAAGTGGAGGAATAGGATATTTACATATTATGAATATTTTTGACTGCAGTAAGATATATTTATATTTCAGTTTCTTTACAATTTGAATAGAAGTTGTAAACCATTTTGCGAATAGTTTGATATTGAATATAAACCCATAGGCTGTTTAATATTGTAAAGTGTTTTATTTTGATACCAGCACACATTAAAATAAGGCTCATTTGCTGTTATATGATCAGCTTTCGTGATATTTAAATTTTAAAAAATTGTCTACACCTACGAAAACATTCTTTCAAAACCACACACCACATCTCATACTAATTCTTCAATACAGCAGGAAATATTTGTGTATACTCAAAAAAATTAATACAGGATACTTTTCAAAATGTTAAAATTGTTTTTAAAATTTGGTATGGATACATTATGGAACTGTCGGTTAACTTCACTAAACAAAATAGTTTTAAGTGTACTGTTTTGAAAGACAAAATTAATTAAAGAGAACTTTGCTCACAATAGAATTTGTAATGACTGAATTGTATGAAACTGTAGTTATCGATATGTGACATTTTTCCTTGTAATAAAATAAACAGAAATATAAGATATTAAACTTGAGTAGAATATGGTTAGAAGTACTCTCATGCGCATTTGAAGTCGTATAACCCCCATTTAAATTAAAAATTATTTACTGAATGTGTGTTATTTCCATCACAAATGTCGATGTAGAAAAGAAATTTTTAGTTAATACAATAAGTTCCAAAAGGAGAACACTAGGAATGAAAATTTAGATTTTTTCCGAAAAATATTCAGTTAACATAAAAATATCATTTATATGATTTTACTTAAAATGAATTAAAAGTTTTGAAATATTTTATGTTATTTTAAATTAAAAATATGATTGAATAGAGAAAGATTGGTTTTATTTCATAAATATAATCATTGTATGTATATCACCGTATGCACCATTTATTGTCTTATTGTTTAAAAAAAGAGATAGGGCCTTCGCTCTTTTTACCTCATTACTTTTCTTAAAAAACAGGAAAGTGAGCGCGTTTTCTTACTCTCATATTCAAAAATGAATACAGGATGCTTTTTTCTGGTTCAAATCGCAATACCAATATACACTGCTGGACAATTGCTAAGGACGGATAACACTATCATCCATAGCAACTACAAAATGAAAGGAAGCAAAATGTGGAAAATTAGAAACAATGCGGGATATTAGTAAGAAGAAGTATGAGTAAGCAAATTTTTTTCCACGTCTGTTCATCACGTGTTAGCGTTCAGAAGAGCTTTAAAGGATTTGACGCGTGTGGACAGTTGTTGTTTCAAGTCAAAGTTTTACAAGAAAGAATTAATAGACGAAATTAATATTTTTGGCATGTCTTCCCGACATTACATAGATGATTTTATGCGTAGCCGAATTATTGGAAAGATCGAAGAAGGGCGAAAAATAACAGATGGTGTCAGGGAGTTCGACATCGCTCACAGCATTGTTTCATGGCTGTGAAAGTCTTTTAAAACTGCTGGAATGTGTAGTAGACGGCACGGGGGAGGTTGTGTTAGAAGTACGACGCCTGCAGAAGACAGATATATCGTCCTATCAGCAAAAAGGAACAGGCGCACTACAGCTCAGCAGGTGGCAAATCAGTTTCTTGCTGCCTCAGGAAAGCAGATCTCCCGAAAAAAAGTTGCCAGACGTTTGAGGGGAAGAGGACTATACGCACGCAGACCTGTTGTGTGTGTCCCATTAACCAGACAGCATCGTACTTCCCGTTTGCAATGGTATCGTGAGCATCACAATTGGACTGAACAGGACTGGGAATGCGTACTATTCTCAGATGAGTGTAGGTTCAGTCTGTCATCGGATTGTAGACGCCAACTGACCTGGCGCGAGAGTGGTACTGCTTATAGTCCAGAAAATATCCAGGAAAAGGACCGATATCCGACATGCAGTTCCATGGTGTGGGCCGGCATCATGTTCAATGGCCGTATGCACCTACATGTGGTTGCGAATGGGACTATGACAGGCCAACGATACATTGATGAAGTTTTACTTCCTCATGTTCGTCTTTTCCGTGGTGTTTTCGATGATAAATTTGCCTTTATGGACGGCAACGCAACATGTCATGGAACACTCGCTGTTCAGGATTCTCTAGACAGCGAGGGTATTCAACGTATCGTATGGCCAGCGCGTTCTCCAGATCTAAACCCCATTGAAAATGTGTGGGATGCTTTGGGGAGGCAAGTTGCTGGTCGAAACTATCCTCCGACAAACAAGAACACCCTCATCCGTGCACTCACAGAGGAATGGGATAAATTGTCTCAACAGCTGCTGGATAATGTTGTGCAAAGTATGGTACGTCGTGTGGAATGTTGCATCACACTCCGCGGTGGACATATCCCATACTGATACCGTTCTTTAACGTGCCTGCTGACTTTTAGATGCATTGTTCCATTTCTTCGTACGCAGATCAAATGAAATTTTTTTTTCTTTCAGATAATTCACAGCTTTTGTACATTCCAGAACAATAAATATTCTTTATTCTAATGTCTGAACAGTGTGGCAACTATATTTATCCTACTAGGCCTCATGTCTCGCTTAATGTTATGCTACATAGCAATTTGTGATCTGTCCTTACCAATTGCCCAGCAGTGTATATATATATATATATATATATATATATATATATATATATATATATATATATATTAATTTTTAAAAAATGACAAAAAATAAATTTTGTTTGAAGAAAATATAATTATTTTTCAACTTCTAACACACTATTTTTTTTCCTTTTTTGCACCTTTCTATTTGTTTTAATTTTACTGTGACTGAACATATAGGGGAAACGACCCAGTTGCACTCTAGCTTTCATACAAGATCGCCCAAGGCAACTTAACAGCTAGTTGTAAACGATTGATCTCTTGGTTCTTACTTGACAAACGGACCGAACTGAGTCATAAAATTGTCCCCGTTCGACCTCCCAAATTTTAAAAGGGGGAAAGGAAAGATGTCTGTTGCATTTTTTAAAGCGAATGTCAAAATAAGAGTAAACGCTTTCGGAATAAGTTTTCAGGAGGAATCTAACCACTGAGAAGGTTAAGCAGTTATCATTAAGTGGCAACGATAGTGTATAAGTTCGGGGTATTACTTTAAATACCATATACGCGTGTGTGTGAGAAAAAGAACCAGTGTAAACAAAGGCAGATAATCATGTTAATCATTATTAATGTTAATCTTTAAACTATTATTAGGAAAAACTTTGTTGAGATAAAATAAATTTAAGAGATGAAGGATTTACAGAATTATAGTACTTAAAAGATTTAACTTGAATTTTAGCTTGTTTTAAATATAATGAGTTCCATGACTTTCTACATGCAATTAATCTACTTATGATAAGAAGTAAGCTACCCTAGATTGCATTGGCAAAATATTAATTTGGAATGCTAATAATGTAATTTATAGTATTTCTTTGAGCAAAATTATTTTAAATTGCTTTCAGAACATAATTTTTTTTTCATTTGAGATATAAGAATATAACTTTTTTGTTCAATAAAAATACATTCCTTCTGAAATAAATTTTAATTTAAAACATATTTCCTTTGTTTGGAATTCTTTAAAGACAAGCTATTATTTTTCATTAGGTTGTAATCTAAAATATGGTCAGGAAATATATTTTTATATCCACAGTTATAGTTTTTATTGTCTAAACATGTGTTTCATTTAATAAATTGGTTCACAATTTATCATGTTTTAAAAATCTACATTAAATAGCGTTCAGTCTACAATTATTCTTTCCTGAGCCTTGTTTCTACTTTATGTAGTATCATTAATCAAATTTAGAATACAGTAATGTTCAAATGTCAGATGTTCACGCTAATCTCTACTTAATCATCTTAACAAAGACTTTGAAGATGCAGTTTTTAATTAACATCTATTTTGTTGTCAGTTTTAATGAACCATAAACTGATATTCCATTCTTTAGAAAAGGAACTTTTTGTCATTATTGCATACATGTCTATTTTCATTGCTATGATATGTCAAAAGTATAGCTTTGTACCATACTCTTACAATAGTGTTGAGTAGGATTTCAAAACTTTACTTCATTTGTGTAAGTCCTTATCTCAAAAGTATTCTAACAAATCCTTTTATTCTTAAGGATACAAACAAATGATGCTATCGCAGCATTTGCAGAGAGATTATTCAATATTTATCCACCAGAATATTGAATTCATTGAATACAAACCAATGCATTTTCTGTTTTTATTTAGTTTATATTTCATTTTAATAAACTGTAAATGTATAAAGTATGAAAGTATTTTACTTCTCTTTTTGATTAATACCGTGCAAAGAAGATAATACACGTTAAATCTGTTTTTCTTACATTGGCGTGGGACGAATTCTTAGAGAACGTTAAGTCAACTGAACATCAGATTCATCCTTGTCACTTGACTGTGTTTCTCAATTACGAAATGCATCATTAAACCTTTATTAGTCAAGTTGTTTTGATAATTTAGGAAAATTAATTTATGCTATTTTACAAAAGACTAAGAGATGAAGACGAAATAAACTTCTCCCGATATGTATTCGGGTATAAGACAATAAGATGTCCTGATAAAATAATTGCCGAGCCCGAATTAATCTGGGGCATGGCAGCTGAAAGGTTAACATTCTCCGTGTTTTCCTTCAAAGTTTGACATACGCTGTAAATTTATCAATGAATCGGTTAAGTGAAAGTGGATATTTATATACATGTGTTAAACTAAGAATACATTATTATAATTTCATGTTTACATTTTTAAAGATATTAGGAAAATTGTTATTATTTTAAATTATTATTATTTAAAAGACGCCAGAACAAGATTAGTTTCAGAGACATGTACATGCATCAAGGTATGTTAGTTAATTTATGAAATTCTCCATGAAAACTTTATTGAACAATTTTAGAATAATAAACTATTAAATAATTGCTACAAATTTCACAAATGCATGTTAATGCTGTTATCATTTTTTAGTTTTGTAATTTTTGAATTCGTAAATATTCGTTTCTTTTGGAAAAAAAATGAAATATATTTATCAAATAGATTCAATGAAACATTTAGAGATAATAAAAATAATAAAAGCCAACCTAAAATTAATATCATTGTTCAATAGATTCGGAAACTTAAACACACGGTATCTTCATTTTTTGAAATCATAATTGAATTCTTGTAATTAAAGTAGCTGTGAATGTAGTTGGAATCACGCAAAATTTTGCATGCTAAGTTCACAGTTTTTCTTCTCGTTAATATGTGATTTAGGAAGCTCTCGCTGAAGGATCATTCTGAAGAGTTGGCTTGATACGAATTCAGACTCTTTATAAGTTCCAAATGATGATTTACAAATGATACCAGTGTATACTCACTTTTTGGCAGAAAGAAGACAAATGACAAATAGAACGAGTTGCCGTGATTTTCGAAACATTGAGATAAATTATTGAATCAAGAATAGAACTGTTATATATGGCGTTTAGCGTTCTCTCTATGGAAACAGTTCCAAACAAGTCCTTTCCAAACATTTTTCAAAACTGAGTATCCATTTTAAAGTCAGTCAGAAGGTTTAATTTTTTCATATATAATAAATATATGAAGTTAAATAATTAAGTAATTTTAAAATTCAATCAAGTGCAGTAAAATATAAATTAAACTAATTTAATCTTATTAATTCGATGTAAGAAAAGAGAAAATATATGTATATAGAGAGAGTAATATATATATATAGAGAGAGAGAGAGATTAATATATATATTACTCTGAGACATTACACACATACATTAGTAATACAATTATTTGTGTCTCCACACATGCGTTTCGTTATTTTTTTAATACTTATTGCACATAAAATTGGAATATTATGCGAAAGTCACAATATTATAAAATGATTTCATATACATCTACATAAAATGTATGTTGTCTTTTTTTAGGGTTCTGAATATGGTAGCTTTAATTAATTAATTTTAAGTTTTCAGAACTTCTAGATAAGATGGGAAACATTTTTTTTTTACTTTTACCGTAGTTTTGTGACAGATAAAACTATTATTTTCAAACAATGCAAGCGATAATCTGATAAGGACATATGAGAAGTATTTCGCTATTTTTTTTATTTTTCAGGGGTTAAGGGAAAGTAGAAAACTTGTATTAACCATCTGTAGGTTTCCTTAACAGCAATGCAAATCCCTCCTAACTTATCAAAAGGAATTTTTTTAACTGTAGTTCTAACTACTATAAGTTTATCTGCATCATTCTCACAGATTTTAGGAACGTAGTTTTTGTACCGTAAGCCCGTACATTCACTTTTTCACTCTGTATCATTGTGAATACTAGGCAACATCATGGAGATGGATCAAAATAATGACAGCTATATTTCTTCAGGAGTCACGTAACGGAATAATTACAAAACCTCGAATTTAAAAGGTGCTGAACCTTGTGACGGGCTCATGCGGGTTTTTTTATTAGCATGCCATTTGCGGACCTTTGGGGCCAGATAAAATAGCAACTCGTTTCCATCCAACCCGAGAAGTAAAACGTGAAGGAAAGATGCACATTAGGAAGCTTCTAAATAACAGAAGTTTAGAGTAAGCGGTGTGTCATTTGGGGAATTATGATAGCCAGTGTTTAAAGTGTGAATAGTATTTCTAGAAGTTAAGTGAGAGCCAAGAGAAGTTACCGTGACAAGGTGCATACCATTGAACAGCAGTTAGATTGATGTTGCATCGGACATTAAGGTAGGAGTTACCATTTAAATATTCGGATCTGAGTTTACAGTGAAATTGAGCTTAGGCGAGTTAGTTATTGATAGGGGTCCGAGTTACGTTATTTCGGTATCATATATTGTGTGTTTCTACACCGTAGATTCTCTCACATATCATATTATTATCTAATATGTTATTGACTTAAGTTAAGATCTTAATAAAGTCATTTTAAGATAATAACAGCTTATAGCTCTTCATTTATTCTTACACCTCTAGCTCACGCTAATAATCTAGGAGAAGGGCACCCGAGGGGGGTGCCCTTACAACCTGCCTCACTTGAACTACTTAAAAATAGTAGAAATAAGTGTGTGAAAAAATGCTACTTTCGACAAAAGACCATTCTATCATTCCATGATTTCTGGTAAGATAAATAAAATCAAAATGTTGATCATCTGATTTTTTTTAAAAAAATGCCTGTTGCTTTTTCATTCGTGATTGTAAATTTCAATCAAACGATGACAAACCAGAGTCGAATATATGTATATTTATCTTGCTGATAAAAATCAAAAATAAATACTATTAAATTCTAATTTTCGTTAAATTGAAATTTTATTAACTATCAAAAGGCGTTTTTTAAACAATACAATATAATATGCACGCGATTGTTGTTAATTGAAAGACATTAAAAAATGGTTATAAATAATTTTCAATACATAAATCGAGTATCAATGAAAAGAAATCAGTGATATAAAAAAGGGAAAGCTATTATTTGTAGTTTACCTCTGCCACCTGCGACTTCTAAAAGTAATCTTTTTTATGTCACTGAAGAAATCGATAATTGTTCTTTTATAGTTTGTGCAACCACGGTGAATGAAAGATCAGAATGAGTTACCAGAATAAAAACTATTAACAATAAACCTTTTTAAAATATTCATTTTTACAATAACCTTTCGGATAGATTTTATTTTAAAAAAAACCAAAAAAAAAGAATACATTTCATTCAAATTTCTACTTCTCGATTAGAACTAATCAAGGTTTTCTTTAAGTATACATAAGAGAAAATTTAAAGTAAATAATGATAATAATATTAATAATAATCGTTAGGCATTTTGTAAAAAATAAGCATTAAATTTATTTTGGGATCCAGAGTTACTAGGTATTTTTCCAATTGCATACCATGATCTCAGATGGCTTCAAATAACATGAAGCCAATCTCTGCACGTTTAGTCATCTGCGATTCGCGATGCTTTAAATGCAAATACGGAATAATTTTAAATACGCAGCATCAGTGATGGCTTGTGAAAATGAGAGCTGAAGAAATATAAACGTGCAAGATATTGTGTTATTATTATTATTCATTTATTTTTGCAATATTTTAAGTATGAGAGAAGTATCTTTTCAGAGAACCAGTACATCATACATATTTTAAAAATCGATTTTCCATTTCTAGTATTAAAATAAAGTGCATATTTTCGGAATCTAATAATGTATAACACTTATATATTCGATGATAAAATAATTTTAAAATATGATAACAAGTATATATACTTACAAATGGTCAATTGTTTCACTTTTTCCCCTAAGCATAATTTTTTGCTTTGGAGAAAAAAATTTTATTTTATGATAAAAAAAAAGCTTTTTACTATATATGGTTTCAAATTTTTATACTTCTATACAGCATACCCGTGCATGTAATGAATCTGCTTTATTAGTAGATATAGTACATAGTTTTTTAAAAAATAGTTTTAAGTGTAAAAAAAGGGGAAACGAATAAAAAAATTAAAACTGCAAAGTTTTATAATTTTTTTTAAACAAGCTCTTAATATTTAACTAAAAAAGTAAATTCACTGTACTTTGTGCATTGTTTAATATGTGTGCAAAAAATATTTTGCATATTTAAGAGATACTTTTTTTAAAAACGATACCTAAATATAGGCATGTATTATGACATCTCAACTATCATGTTCAACTAAAATTAAACAAAAAAAACTATTTTGTTTAATTGTTTTTTTGTATTGATACAGAGTGATTAAAAGTATTTTATTAAGGTTACAAAAAAATCTAAACTCTATTGGAAATTTTTAAAGATGTATGCCCCATTAACAAATAGTCGTGTTTTTAACATTTTACTCTTTTGGTTATGTCCTGGTGTCTTTATACTTGTTTTACTATTTTGATTCCTTCAGTGAAGAGTATTATGCTTTAAATTAATTCTATATCATTTTTAAGAAAACATGATTTCGTAACTGTGTTATCTATATAAATGTATCACTGACATTGATGCTAAATGTATTTATAATGATAATAGCAGGTTGTAAGATTGCAATATAGTAAAAAATTTTAATCAAGAAGAAGAAAAGAGAAGAAAAAAAGGCAAATGAGCAATCTGCTTTAAAATCAAATTCCATTATTTTTAAAGATCAACTTTAAGTCAACAAAAATAATGCAAAATTTTATTAACGATATGCTCTGGGAATCTTTTATATTAAAGAATACTGATTTTAATATTACAGTCCCTTTCTGGACAAAACCTTATCAAATATCATACCAACTTATCCAAAATATTGTACAAGAGATTACGCGACACCTAGTATAAATTCTCTGACGTGTAATTTCCTAATCTAAACATATATTTGCATGGAAGGAAATAAGTTTGCTGTAAGGATTAAAGAAAATGTTTTCGGGTTTCTGATAAAAGTTCTCTATGAGAAAGTTAATCTCCTTCCGAAATACCAATTAGTGATGCTTCAAAACCAACATATTTTGTGACAACTCTTAACTAGCTGTATAAAGTTGGAAATTGGTGACAATAACTTCATTAAATAGAGATCCAAGCTACTGAAAATGGACTTATCTTTGTTCTACGGTGTGTTGTCTAGGATATTACTTGGTACAAAGTTTTCTATTGGAGTACGATCAAACGATCTGCCTTAGTTTGGATTCACTATTGACAAACCAGATATCGTTATTTCCTGTGCTCATATGCCAGTTTCGTCACTTAAAATACTTTGCACCTAAATGCTTTTTGTACTATTAAAAATGACATTTTCCTTTCATTCTCTTAAAATAATACCTTCCCTCGTAAAAACATCAAATCAATTGTATTTTGAGAATAAAGTTAACCCAGCATATTGAATTGTACAGGGTTGGCGAAATTATACTACCGCTACTCAGGGGGCCCTGGAGTCCGTTCTACTTGTCTGAAGAAAAAAATTATTTGAACAACACACAGATCAGAATATGCACTCGAGGTTTCTGAAATAAAAAAAAAATAATATAAAAACTTGCCAATAGATGGCGCTATGAATCAGCACATTTCATCAAAATAAGTTAATATCACATAAAATAAAAGGAAGTTGTTGTTCTTGCCACAATCAGATAAACATTGCAGAATCCTGACGTAGCCTGAGAGTGCATTTCTTGTGAAGATATACTACTGCAACAGTAAGAATGGTAAAGTTTTGCATGTGATAGGAAACTGACCGTATGGTGCATGTTCACTGCTTCATTCTCTATCTTTTGAACGAATGGCCCCTCAATGACTTATCACCTGATCTGCTAACGGGGAACGATATCGTGAGATATCGTATCAATCTTTCCAAAAACAGCTTGCGCACCACGATCACCCGATCTCACGCTTTGCGACTTCTGGTTATGGAGATTATTGAAAGATAATGTTTACCGGGGCGTTTGACAACAGCGTTGAATTTGAAGATTAGTATTTGCCGCCATAAGTTTCATCTAGTGGCTATTTTTCAACTACTTGTTATTTCATAAACCTCGAGAGACTTGTCTTAAATGTCTGTTGCCCAAATATTTTTCTCTTCGGATTAATAGAACGGCTTTCCAGGGCTCTTTGAGTAGCAGAAATTTAATTCCGCTAGGCCTGTATATTAATTTAGTAGAAACGTTTGAAGTATTAAATAGTTAAATGAAAGAAAACAATTTGGATGTGGTAGATCATTCAAACTTTTCTTGATTCAGATTCTTTCTAGACATCGTAATGAAAATGAATTAAAAATCTAACTAATCCCTTTAGTGATGCAAGTTTGGAGTAAGTATAGAAATTAAGTTAATTATATATACTTTTGACCTAAATAAGAAGCAACAAATTTTCACTAACAAAAAATATACATTTTAGTGTAATATTACATATATAGAAGCTGGCTCAAATTTAAGCAATTTCTCAATTAATATTTTGTTTTAATTTTAGTTTAATGACCTCCTATATCGAAAAAGTGTTTTTAGTACGGACAATTCAAATGAGATTGACAAAGTGGTGTATGTGTTTTAAAGTAATGCAAAAAAAAGAGAAATCAGATTTCTTTTTTTAATCTACCTATTGACGTTGTAACATTTTGGTATAGCTATGTAATAAGATACAAGATGGTTCAAACACACTTCAATTTCTCTTTCGCTAAATGCTTGAAAAAAGTTCGATTGCAAAAATGTTACGCACAGTACAACCTGTTTGTCAGCTGTCTTTTTTATGCGATTTTTCTTTGTGATATCTTTTTATGCTTAATATGAATTTCAATGGCTTGGGCGCCACTTTATTGATTTCTATCAATGTACCAATGCCGTAACATAGAATGTTAGGGCCCCACTGCAAAGTCAGGTTTTGCCTTTAATATTTTATAAATTAGGTAAATAGATACAAGGCGTCAATCATGCCTTGGCCCTTTAGATTTCTAGTGCTGCGGTGGTGTACTTTATGCCACTGCAATGCTCATACATACATTTCAAGACGGTTTCTTCATTTGTTATAAACAGTCTCCCGACAATGCACGCCCAGTTGCTTTCTGTAAACGCGCCAACACCCTGCGCTTGATTGAAGACGTGACATTAAATGATTGGGGCATTATCACTAATTTGATAGATTATGTAGATGGACAAGTAGAACCTGATTCTTTGAGAGTGGATAAAATATATGCAGGGATACAGCTTTCCAACAAATTGGGAAAGCATTTTCTGAAAATATGTACCAATTCCGAAAGGAGTATGGAATTTCAAAAAGAGCTTTGATCACGCATAGCTGGTTGTCAGGATATTTACAAGCAATTGCCCGACCGACCTTCGTCAGAAAAATTTATCTCATACTTTATGGTGCCAAAAAATTAATCCATTGAAATTGAACATTCAATAGATGAAAGAGGTTTTGAACTTATTCATCAGAGGGCTTTGTATTATAAATTATCAATTATGTATGGGCATTTTGAAAATTCTCCATGTATACAATGTGAAACTAAATGGTTTTAAAAATTTCCCATGTGTAGTTTAATTATTTATTTTGTCATGGAAATACCTTCTCATAAATTTCCTACGTGAATGGCATATTTTCTATGAAGACTTTTTGTGTGCAGTCTCTCTTCAACGCGTTAAAAATCTGTAGTATTTAAACGAATTTGTTTGTTGTATGTAAGAATTTACTAAATATTTTCGAATATTTTATTGGTACGATTATTTTTATGCGGTCCCTATCTACCACACAAGAACAGGTTCTACTGTATTACATTCTCACACTTGAAAAATTGAACATTTCAACATTTCGATTGGCCCGGAGTAGGCGGAAGAGATATATATTTGTTTATATATTACACTGTATTATAATAGAGCCAAAATGTATCAATTTCATAAAAATTCACTTACCATAATTCACAAATAAATTTAAATATTTGGATCATTTTTTACAAGCAAAGAATGTACACTGCTGGACAATTGCTAAGGACGGATCACAAATTGCTATGTAGCATAACATTACGCGAAACATGAGGCCTAGTAGGATAAAATATAGTTGCCACACTGTTCAGACATTAGAATAAATAATATTTATTGTTCTGGAAAGTACAAAAGCTGTGAAACATCTGAAAGAAAAAAAATGTTCATTTGATCTGCGTACAGAGAAATGGAACAATGCATCTAAAAGTCAGCAGGCACCTTAAAGAAAGGTATCAGTACGGGATATGTCCACCGTGGAGTGTGATGCAACATTCCACACGTCGTACCATACTTTGCACAACATTATCCAGCAGCTGTTGAGGCAATTTATCCCATTCCTCCGTGAGTGCACGCATGAGGGTGTTCTTGTTTGTCGGAGGATAGTTTCAACCAGCAACTTGCCTCCCCAAAGCATCCCACACATTTTCAATGGGGTTTAGATCTGGAGAACGCGCTGGCCATACGAGACGTTGAGTACCCTCACTGTCTAGATAATCCTGAACAGCGAGTGTTCGATGACATGTTGCGTTGTCGTCCATAAAACAAATTTATCACCGACAGCACCACTGAAAAGACGAACATGAGGAAGTAGAACTTCATCAATGTATCGTTGGTCCGTCATAGTCCCATTCGCAACCACATGTAGGCGCGTGCGGCCATTGATCATGATGCCGGCCCACACCATGATACTGCATGTCGGATATCGGTCTTTTTCCTGGATATTTTCTGGACGATAAGCAGTACCACTCTCACGCCAGATCAGTTGGCGTCTACAATCCGATGACAGACTGAGCCTACCCTCATCTGAGAATAGTACGCATGCCCAGTCCTGTTCAGTCCAATTGTGATGCTCACGAGACCATTGCAAACGGGTAGTACGGTGCTGTCTGGTCAATGGGACACACACAACAGGTCTGCGTGCGTATAGTCCTCCTCCCCTCAAACGTCTGGCAACAGTTTTTCGGGAGATCTGCTTTCCTGGGGCAGCAAGAAACTGATCTGCCACCTGCTGAGCTGTGGTGCGTCTGTCACTTTTTGCTGATAGGACGATATATCTGTCTTCTGCAGGCGTAGTACTTCTAACACGACCTCCCCCGTGCCGTCTACTACACATTCCAGTAGTTTTAAATGACTTCCACAGCCGTGAAACAACGCTGTGAGCAATGTCAAACTCCCTGGCAATATCTGTTATTTTTCACCCTTCTTCGACTTTTCCAATAATTGGGCCACGCATAAAATCATCTATGTGATGTCGGGAATACATGCCCAAAATTTTAAGTTCGTCTATTAAATCTTTCCTGTAAAGCTTTGACTTGAAACAACAACTGTCTACACGCGTCAAAACCTTTAAAGCTCTTATGAACGCTATCACGTGATGAACAGACGTGGAAAAAAATTTTCATACTCATACTTCTTACTAATATACCGCACTTATTCTAATTTTCCACATTTTGCTTCCTTTCATTTTGTGGTTGCTATGAATGATAGTGTTATCCGTCCTTAGCAATTGTCCAGCAGTGTATTTATATCTGTATTTATATAACTTGTTCTAAAATTGGATAAAACTCAACAGAATTGTTATATTACCTGAATTCAATAGTATTTTTACTAGTATAGAGCCCATAATATTTTATTATAAGTAGTATTTCTTTCGAATTAAAGAAGCTTTATGAAAAAGAAGAGTATTCACTCATATTTCTATCCGATAGCTTTTGTCATTATGAAATTAAATTTTTAATCCATTGCCCCATTAATATTAAAGTTAAAAAAATATCCAGTAAAAATAAAAATAATATGAATGGAACTTAACAGTAATTTTGATCAAAATCCATAACAATAAAAGATGTTTCTACTCAATTCGAAGAATCATCTACATTTACTAACTCGTTATATGGATTGCAAGAATCGATAAAAGTAGCACTGTGATAATGTTGAGAACCCTACCAAATAATTTTTCAATTTCAAGCATCAATTCATATCTTGTTTTACTAATAATTAATGGGAGCAGAAAGAAACATAGTTACTCCATGCATGTAATTCAAATTGCGTTTTAACATTGCATATACATCAGTGCTTCTCAAGCTTTCAATACTGGCGCCCCCCTTTTCAATCACAATTTTTTCGCGCCCCCTTTCTACATTAATAATGCACTTAATGCAATAATAATGCACTTTGACGCTAAAGCTACAATACGAGATCTTAATTATAAACCATACAAATTAATAACATAAGTATTAAATTTTGAATACTACTTTTAAGCAAAAAAATAAATTAAGTAATAGGATAATTATTATGTTATTTTTCCTTTCTCTAGTTTTTAAATTGAACATATTGCAAAATGCGGTGACTGCTTAGAAGACAAAATATGGATATCTGCTAAATATAGAAAAATAACTCAGAGGGTCAATTTCTAATCATAAGTATTCCTTATAAAAACTTTGCTTCGCAAGACAAGCCCATGGAAGTTGTTAATACGTATTAAACTTGTTCTTAATTTAGTATTAATTAATTAGTTATAAAATACTCTGTGCAGCACTGTTACATTAAAAGTAAACCGGCCGAAGTACCCGCTCTTTGCAGGAGTTCATTTATAAGAAAATAAAACATTCTTGATATAATAGCTGTATTGTAAGGAGAGTAAAGCCAAGAGCGCGCGCTACAATGTTTACAAAAATGCAAATTGTTTTTTTCTTTTAAAATGATTGCTCAAATCATAATTAGTTTTAAGCGAATTTAAATTTTAAGCCTCACAGAATTAACATTTATAATTGATGTTAAATAATGAACAATAATATAAAATTCCGATGAAGAATAATTGTATTATTTTTAATATTTAAAGCAAAAAGACTTCAACATATTTTAACTTGGGAGCTGGCGCGCACTCGATACGTTCGAGCGAGGTTATTGAGTCACCCAATCCTTTTTTTAAAAATTATTTTATTGTACACGATACAAATCGTTATTCCAGTGAATAACTTAATTAAGAGAATGTTTACTTACCTACTTTCAAGGACTTTTCAATTTTTCTTTGGTAACAAATAAACAGTTTTGTCAGATTTAACAATTTCGTGATCTGTGTGTCCCGCGCGACCACTTCCGGGTAAAAAGTGTATTCATTATAATAATATGTATGTTACTGCTAAAAACAATTGTTATGCTTTATATATTTTAAAATACTCATCTTGGTCTAATTGCCAAGTAATCCATCAAAGTGTGCTCTGCGTGGTTTCCAAATATCATAAAACTGTTTTGCATGGAAAAAAGCGCAACAGAGAAATACATTACTTACAACTTCCTTAAATGAGAAATAAACACATAAGAGAGGGGTCATAACTAACTGTACCCATAACTTAGAAGGCCAAATTACAGCTATAATGTGCAGTATTTCAAAAATAATGACAGTGATGAATTTTTTATGTTCCTAAATTTTTTCCATTCTGGATCTGGGATCTGTTTTTTCTCTGAAAGAGTAGAATGTTAGTTTTAAAAAAGAAAACGTAATAAAAACTCTCTCATCATGGGATTACAGCAAATTAAATAAAACATTTTTTATTTGGTTATAGGATCAAAGATAGCTAATTAAGTATTGAAGAAGTTTTTTTTTTGATGACTTAATATCGCCTATAACTTAAGTTATAGGCGATAATAAAAAATGCATTTTTTTATGTCTGAAAGTATTTTCTTTTAATTTATTCCAGTAAATTAATTATTATTTAAATCTTTTATTTTCGATATGCTCGCGCCCCTCTCGTAAGGTTATCGCGCCCCCCAGGGGGCGCGCCCCACAGTTTGAGAAACACTGATATACATACTTTATGTAGCTAAAAAGATTTAAATATTCCATTAATCCGCCAAAAATCATTTGTCCTTCCTTTGAAACGAAAAAAAGGGATATGAAATTTATTTAGTTGAAAGGACACGAATGTTTACCAAATAACGCATGGAAAATAATACCTTAATATTATTAATATACTGGAATAAGGAATCACTGCACTGTGAGAGAAGCCATTTAAAGCAATATTTATCATGTTATTAAGTTCTGAATCGAAGTATAAAAAGCAATATTGCCTCAGCATGGAAAATTCTTATTGGAACCCTGTTGTGAATTTACGGAAAACAGAGATTAGATGTTTAACCTTAGCTGCAACTTATATTCAATATTTTGTGGTGGAATTCAGTATTAAATGCAATACAATGTTTGAAGATATTTTCATTAATATATATGTATATAGTATACGTACGAGATAGAAATAATTTCGAATATATTGATAAAATAATTATTTTAAACCATGTAAGGAATAGCAAAAACTATTTATTAAATTCATAGCTTAACGATAAATCAGTATTTGGAAATATGCCGACATTTAAACTATTTGTAGGTTGGAAGATTGTATCATATGTTAATAATAGTTTGATATAAAAAATCGCGGAAAATGTTACATTACCGGATGCCAGCTAAAAGAAAAGTATTGTGGAATACTTAATTCAACTACTTAAAATGTTGTAAATTATAAACTAAATTACTTTAATAAAAAATAACAATAAAAATGAAATTCAGGATTGTATGGTTTTTCTCATCTTTGAATAATTTAAAATGATAGTTTTCATAATCCCAACTTGAAAGAAACAAGCATATATCCTCAAAGACACAGTTAATGGTCAGAGTTTGCATTTCTTTAAAACCTTGTAATTAATTAAAATGTATTAAACTGAAATAATATTTTGTACTACATAAAATGATTTTTTCAATATATTTTTTGTAAACTTATACAGGAAGCGGCAAAAAAGCTCGGGCAAACAATTTATATTGCATAAATGTTTCTTCATAATATCGTACAAGTATAAGGTACAATTATAAGATATGTCGCAGCAAAATGTTTTGAAATAGGAAAACAAAATGCAATATTGTATCATAAGATGTAAAAAATCTTGATTGTTATATGAAGGGATATATAAATAAGAACAAATAAGATATTTTAAGGTATCTTATACCCTAAAATTGTGAATTTTGCCGAAAAATGTCAATTGTTTCATGATATTTATTTTTAGACCCTCTTATTAGTTTTATAAAAATAACAAGTTTATTACTTTCCATTCATTAGAACAAAAACTATAAGTATTTTAGTAAAAGCAGATGCCACTACTTTAAACGAGATACCATACTTTAAAATGCTTTTTACTCAAAATGTTTTTTTTTATAAAATTACACAAATGTTAGGTAGTGATTGCTCAAAACTTTTCACAATATTTAACTGAATTGTTTTGTGTATTTTCTATGTGATAATAGAAGTGTTATAAAGCTTTCGGATTTATCCATCATTGTTTTATTACAAAATTTGTTGTCCCTTATTTGAAAATAATCACTGTTTTTTTAAGAAATTTCATATAAGAACTGACATAATGTGCTCTAATTTTTGTAAAAATTAAAATATCTCTTATCCTGAAAGTCAATTAAAAAATTTTTGCCAAACATAGCAACACACTGGATTTGGAAAAATGAAAATTTGTTCATAAATTTTAGAAAAGAACGAGCCCGGTTTATATATGTTATTTTTTTGTAAATTTTGACCTATTTTTTTCCCTTTTAGTAATAATAATTCCTTTTTCTGTTCCTAATTTTATTTTTTATTTTTTGAAAATGTACTAAACAAATCTAAGAAACAACAATAAGATCCCCATGCATCCATTTAAGATGACAGAACACCTCTAAAACTCAATTTTTGGTCAATATATCGATTTTTCGTTTTTGGTCTTATATTAAAACTGAATCATTTATATTTGTAAACCTGTTAAAATTTTGTGTCTATCTTAATTAGAAGCCGAGTTACAGCTTTTTCAATATTACTTAATCATAAATTTCTCGAACCCGAAATAGTTTCTGCTAACCGGAAGTGGCCGAGTTGTTTGTTTATGTTTCTCTTTCATAGTATATGACATGGAATATTATATAATTAATATACAAATATTTAGTCAGAAATTAAAATAGAACATTTAAGAATAAATATAAATGTATTTGGAAATACAGTTTTCCTTTTTTATGTGTAAAACCTGGCAGCAAGTTTGTTGTTTTGACTTTGTTTACATATGCGTTTGATTTTCACGCTGAAAAAATTGACAGCGTAAAAAAGTTTATTTGATTGTTTTATTTTAACTTAAAAATAGTTAAACGTATTGCTAAAAAGCGCAAGCGGCAATTTTATGGTAAAAATTCACAAACACTTCGAAAAATAATAGCACTTCAGCAGTTCCTGAATGTACTGTCAGCTGTTGGGAAATGAGAGTTTTTCAACTGCAGAAGAAATAATTGCCTGGTCCTGTGTTTGGTAACAGAATCGTTGACCTTGAACTTATTGTGGAAGCTTTTGCTCAACTTTGCTGCCCAAAATTATTTGCTGAAAAAGTAGAACTATTCGAGGATTCCAGATATGGATTGTGCTCCCATTTTACACTAAAATGTAAGTGTTGTGACTTTTTTTGCATTTGATTCATCAAAAAAAGTTGTAAATGCACCTGTCATAAATACCAGGCTAGTATATGGTATGCGGCAGAAAGACAAAGGTTTTGCTGAGGCATTTAAATTATGCTCAACATTAAATTTGCCTCAACTAACCAAAACTGCTTACAAAAATCAGGAAGCAAAGATTTTAAAAGTGGTTCAGGAAGTAGCAGAGGAATCCATGATAAAAGCTGCAACTGAAATTGTGGAGAAAAAACCAAATCTCTCATCCAATATTGTAAAATGTAGCATATCGGTGGATGGCACATGGCAAGGGTGGCTCCTATTTTAACCCACCCCCGGTTTTTGAACTTTTTTAGTCGCCAAGCAGGGCGATAAGTTCGCCAAGCTATCTACCCTTTTCATTAAAATTCCGTTGACCAATAGGTTCAAAATTTTAATTATGGCAACCCTAAAACCAATATATATACAGAAAAATTTAACCATTTCCTTCTTTTTCACGGTTGAACGATCTGGTTCGAACGATCTTTTTAAAATTCGTGTGAGTACCGGTTTTTCAGAATGAGTAGCAAAATGGAACACATCTAACTATTTCTTTTTTTGCTGTTTTGGAAGAAAGGGGACAAAGGAATTTGCTTGAATGGTGTATGCGTGAAAATTTAATTTCTAGCAGGTATGAATGTCTTAAACGTGGAAAAAACATGGTTATGAGAGAAAGGAAGGGAACGATTGATGGGTATGAATGGAGATGCCGTACGAAAGGAGGAGGGAATCCGCAGGATGTAAGCAAGAGTATAAGAAAAGGTACGTGGTTCTCTAAGAGTCATTTAAGTGTGTGACATTTTAATTTTAACGCGTCATTTTTTTGGAAAGTCAATGAGTGAGTTTGCTGTGAAAGATGTGAGAGTGAATAAAAATACCGTGGTTGATTGGTACATGTTTTGCCGAGAGGTCTGCATGGCTCCGGTTTTGAAAGAAAGTGAACCACTCGGTGGTGAAGGAAAAATTATTGAAATTGATGATTGAGAATTTCTCCGTGCGATCACCACATTGTACCCTCCCATGGAGAAAGACGTTCCTTCGTAAGCACGTAAGTTTTATCCATTTTTTTTCATTTTAGTTTGCTTCGCTGAACTGTTCAATTTCAGTTGTTTTTATTTTTTATGGTTATCGACATTTTCCGTTCTTTGAACGTCGTCGGTACGAGTTTGAAAATCGCGCTTTGGCGTCATTTTGGCGCGGATAAAAAAATTCGTCGCCAAGGGGGTGGGCGAAACTAGGAATTTACCCATCTATGAATGACTGTGTTGCTGCAATATCAGTAGATACTGGTAAGGTGTTAGACATAGAAGTTATGTCGTCCTACTGTCCAACATGTAAGAGACTTCAGACTATGCCAAGAAACTTTGAATATGAGTCGTCAAAAGCCGACCACATATCTCAGTGTAATTTCACAGTCTCTTCATCAAAAATGGAAATTGTAGGGGCTTCCCGAATAATTTTTCGATCTGAAAAAAACTGCAGACTGCAATACACTCAATATTATGGGGATGGCGACTCAAAAGCTTTCATGAGTGTGAAAGACACTTATGGATTAAAAAGTGTGACCAAGTTTGAGTGCATTGGCCATGTACAAAAGAGAGTGGGGTTTTACGTCTGAGAAAACTGAAAACTAAAACTAAATGACTGTCTGGTAAAGGCAAATAAACTGATAATTTTATTGACAGACTTCAAAACTATTACGGAATTGCTGTTCGCAGCAATGTCGGTAACTTAACTTATATGCAGCAAAATGTGATTGCTACGTTATATCGCTGTGCATCAAGTGATAAGAAACCGATGCATGGTCAATGCCCAATAGGGAAAGAAAGCTGGTGTTATTTTCAGCAGGGGGTGGCAAAAATGGAACAAAATGTTCCACAAAATATGCTGGTTTATCAAATGATGTTTTAAATAAAATTAAACCAGTATATTTAGAACTATGCGACAAACAGATATTAAGTAAGTGCTTGCATGGACGCACGCAAAATGCCAACGAGTGTTTTAATGGAGTAGTTTGGCAAAAAGTACCGAAGGAAGTATTTGTTTCGCTCAAAACAATTAAATTTGGGTCGTATGATGGTATTATACACTTCAATGAAGGATTAAAGGGATGTCTAAAAGTTTTTAATAAAATGAATATAGAAACCCCTAGGGTGTTTACCTTACGGGGATATAAACATTTAGATAAATGCAGAATTCGTGAATCAATTCATAATGCAGACCCTAAAACAAAACAAAACAAAAATTAGTAAAATTTTAAGAGCACTTAAAAGGAAAAAAAATAGTGTTTTAGAAGTCAAAGATGGGGAAAATTACAAATCTGGTGCATTTTAATAAGAAAGTAAGTGTTTATCTTGTAATCAGAATAGTTTAATGTTATTTTTGTCGTTTTCTCAAAATGAATTTTTTTACATTTTTTTCTTACCGCAAAACACAATATCTCAAAAAGTTATGCTTGAATGATATAAAAATTTTATATGCATATTTTTTAAATACTTATACAGCTACTAGACCATTCATAAGATTTTGTGTTGAGTAGAATTTTTTTTATATAGCAATAAAGTAAAAATTACAATAGCTTTTAAGAAAATTTCAACGTATAGAAGTTCGAAACACAATAACTTCCCATGTAATGGTCATATTACCAAAATAAGAATCTATTCCCTAGATAAGGTTGTATGCTATATTATTTAATCTACAAAATGTCAACATATTTATTTTATTTTCAAGTATCATGTTTTGCGTAAAATCTTATTTTTGCTTATTTTTTTATAAAATACCCCTTTGACAGTAAAAATGTGCACTAATAAAACTTTTCTTGGGTGTTTTTTCTAATTTTAGAGACCCATAAGGTCATAAAATATGCATTTACTGGCAAAATTCAGGTTAATTCAAAAATTTTCTTCAAAAGTGTATAAACATTTAGATAGATGCAGAATCTTGGAATCGATTCATAACGCAGACCCCCAAACAAAGAAACACAGAAAATTTTTAAGAGCACATTAAAAGAAAAAAAATAGTGTTTTAGAAGTTAAAGAGGGAAATGATTATAAATCTGGTGTATTTTAATAATAAAGTAAGTGTTTTTCTTGTAATGATATGAGTTTAATGTTATTTTTGTCGTTTTCTCAAAATGAGTTTTTTCCCATTTTTTCTTACCGCAAAACACAATATCTAAAAAAAAATATGCTTGAATGAAATAAAAATTTTATATGTATGTTTTCTAATACTTGTACTGGGAATAGACATTTCTTAAGAGTTTGTGTTGAGTAGAAATGTTTTTTATATCGCAATACAATATATGAAAATTACAATAGCTTGTAAAGAAAATGTCAACGTATAGAAGTTCGAAACACAATAACTTCCCACGTAATAGTTATATTACCAAAATAAGAGTCTTCTCCCTAGATAAGGTTATATGCTATATTATTCACACAATTTACAAAAAATGTCAATATATTTATTTTATTTTCAGTTATCATGTTTTGCGTAAAGTCTTATTTTTGTTTATTTTTTTTATAAAATACCCCCTTTGACACTAAAAATGTACACTAACAAAATTTTCTTGGGTTTTTTTCTAATTTTAGAGACCCATAAGGTCATAAAATTTGCATTTACAGGCAAAATTCAGGTTAATTCAAAAAATTTTCTTCGAAGATGTTCTGTTACCTTAAAAAAAAAAAAAGTTGTTTCAAATAGTCTTATACCTTAACAAACGTAAATTAAAATAGCATACTAATTTCCTCTTAATATTTTATGCAATAATACTTAGTTTTACGTTCATGTTTTTTATGTCGTTCAAAGAGGTTTTTTTGTCAGATATATATGCACAAATTGCTTAATATTTTTATATATGTAATAACTAAAGCAAACTTTAGAAAACAAACATTAATCTTTCCTTTTTCATTGTGTTATATGCTTTGAAATGTTTTTCATCAAAAATGTTTCAGGTATAGCAAACAATATGAATTGATATTTCAAACTAGACGTATTTAAATCTCTCTATCCGTCATTAATGCCATTAATTTTCCTATAATTCTGTTCTTAGCACTTTCATATTAAATGAACAAAAGATCGGGAAAATGTCGGGATCGACTATGTTAAATAACATCAAACAAAGGGTTATGTTTTTATTCTAAATGTAAACAAAATAGCAAATTAAATAAAAACTGTATCAATTGTCTCAATGAAAATGACTAAATTGAAAATAGCGTGACATACTGGTACTTCAAATGGATTTTGGATCAAGTTTGACATATGATATTGGTAAACGTAAAAATGAGTTTCAAGAAAGAGAAAAATACAAATATTTCGATTGAATTTAATAATGATGAATAATGAGTGCAAGAAACAAAATATGCTTTTTAACATAACATTAGTAACTTTTGTTAAAATATAATTGATATTACTTTAAAGGGTCTCAGGGGTGTTACATTTTTTAGAGGTCTGAAAATATAAACAATTTTCAAACAGGTATAATTCTTTTAAATTTAAATTAAATCATTCGAATCTTTTACGTGTTATTTATAAAAGAATGTTGCTTCAGAAAAGTATAAAATGTTTAAAATATAATGATAATTTTTAAAATCATAAGCATATGAAAATTCTATAATAAATATTAAGTATTTTTAGCGTTGCGCACGCTATTTTCTAAAATAGTAGCCTCTGATGTATAAAACATTAGAGAATTACAAAATGCATCATACTCTTTAAACCCTACTTAATTTTAGTATTATATATCTTTTGTATTTCAAAATATTTGTAAAATATTGCAAGTTTTTAAATATTTTTAAAAATGTATTTTTTTATTTATTAAAATATGTAAGTTATTATTCTATTTATATAAAAGTAGCTGCAATGCAATAAGAATACATTTATCTTTTTAAATCAACTTATAGCTAGTAATTAAAGCTACTATTTTAGAAAATAGCATGCGTGACTTAAAACTTAATAAATATTTCTTTTAGAAAAGTTTCTTATTTCCATATGCTTATAACTTTTAAAATTATAATTATATTTTAAATATTTTATACTTTTCTGAAGGCCCATTCCTTTATAAATTAAGTGTAAAAGATTCGAATTATTTAACTTATATTTAAAAGAAGTATACCTGTTTTAAAATTGTTTATATTTTCAGACCTCTAAAAAAATTTAACACCCCTGAGACCCCTAGTGGAATATTTAATTTGGGGATTTTTTCTTAGAGAATTAATCTGTATTATCTATCTTTAATAATTACAGTAATTCGAAACGTGACTATAGTATTATGTTTGGAAAAGTTCAAGAATCTCAAAAGATTTTATAGAAATGCATTGGTTTAACAATCAACTTGATGCACGAGTTTAACATATCTGAAAATAAAATAAGTAAATAAAAAAATAGTAAAAAGCATGAAGATATAATATGGAGATAGTGAGCCTTATGTAACTTAGCATTATTGTGTTTGGAAGTAGTCTTTAGATGAAGTACCGTGTAGAGCAATGATACTCAACCTACTGACCTCCGAGCCTTTTTGAGTGGCCCGGTCATGGTCCACTGCTCTGAGAAATTGACTTATTTAAGAACATTGTATTAAAAATTTGGCGGAGAATTATTTGTCAAGAAATCAAATGTATCAATTTAACTTTTTGCTGTCGGTTTCGTATGGGTACGAATTGATATTCTTTTTGGAACTGTTACGGTTGGTGATAGCAGACTATAGTAGAATAGCGACAATTTTATAGGTGAAAAAAGTTTTAAACTATCTTTCATATCTTGCAAGCGAAAAATATTCGAATAAAGTTTGTCTCTCCAAAACGATTGCGAGGTTCACTATTTTGTAGCGAAAAACAAACATGGATCAGTAATTGTTTGGTTTGTCACGAAAGCGCTGTATTTAGAAAATACCAATACACAGTGGCAATATCACAGCGGTAACAAATACATCCTATAAAGTTTGTTATATTATTAGTAATCATACGAAACTGTGTACTGATGCATAAATTGCGAAGGAGTGTTTCTTAAATGCTTCTAATTTAGTGTTAGTGGCAAAAACAAAGAAACAAATAAAATAATAGTAAATAGAAAAAGAAAAATAGGAGTTTTGATCAATTGTCCACATTTTAAATTTCCAATGTTATCTTGGTCTTAAAACATGTATCGCTCTCTTCCCTCCAATTATCCTCATCTTGCAGTCCGCGAAAAATAACTAACGTATGTCTGCGGCCCGCGTGAAGTTGCTGATATATGTATGTTGCCCAGCTGAAATAAGTTTGGGTAAACCTGGCGTATATAGAGCAATTATCGCCAAAACGTCGATTACGAGATACTGTTAGATGGCAGGGAAACTTTTGGTAATCCAATCAGTTGATGATTGATAAGAATTGATTAGTTTATCTAAATGATTTATCTGTAAAATCGATTTATTGAAACTCTGAAACTAGTTGTCCCGTTGTTTATGAAGAAAAATGGCCGTTTTTGACTCCGGTTTGTCCCATAATGAAGACAATGTTCATATGTACATGCCTATGTGATATTCCATTCTCCAGCGTGAAATTTAATAAAAATAAGTGCAGAGAAATACTTACTACGAAGACTTAGACATTTGTATTTGAATGACAACCACTCAATGCTCTCCTTATAGGAAAAGTCTTGTTGGCGACAAAAAGAAAAACAAATTCAAACTTCCAATTGAAGCTAATCAGAAAACGAGCACACACGCAATATATATTAAAAACAAAATAAGTCAATTCCTACTTAGATCAACAAAGAAAAATTTTATTTTAACTATTTTTTATTAAATAATTACAATTAATATAGATAATAATATTAATACCGTATTGTCATACAAAACAATCGTGTATATAAAATTTCAGTTCAACTGAATGTTTTAAAACGTGAGGAAAAAAATCTTTTAAACTTTTGACCCAAGTGGCCACAAATGATCCCAACGTGGTTGTATTTGTAATTCATTGGTTAATTAGTTTTAATCAATTAATTTTTATTAATTATAATAAAATTATTGTATTGTCATCCAAAATAAAAATCATGTATATAAAATGTCAGCTCAATTGAGCTCTTTAAAGTGTATTTTATTAACGAATAAATATTTCACCAAGATAAATAAACAAACAAATAAATAAATAAATAAATATGTATATATATATAGTGTGAGTTAATAGTAGGAATTGAAAAATCTCTGTTATTAGCATTCAAAAACACAGACATTTAGTAACATACAATAGTTTAGTAACATATGTAGACTGTTAAAGCTTCAACTTTAATTTATGTCGTATTCATTTATATTTCGATTTCAGTTTCTTTTTGTTACATACAGTTTATGTAAATTAAAAGTTATCGTACTAGAAATGTAAGTTTTTAGGCAATACCAAAATGCAAGTTTTCTGGAAGAAAGACATTTTGAATTTTTTTAGGTATTTATGGTAGGATTTAAAAACACTACGGTAGCTCATAAGCTCCATCAGTTTGCGATTAACTGACGTAGAGAAAACAACATACTACAAGCTTTTATCAACACAGCTTTGATCTATTTAAGCTGCAGAGTGATACAGCTAGTTTTCTGCTGTAAGTCAACCCTTAGCATCAAATTCGGAGGTACCGGATACATACTTTTATAAATCAGAGGATAAATACAACCTTTGCTCTACGTCCTGCCAAACACTCCGATGCGGTAATAACTGTCACTGAAGTACAATTAATCCCTGAATACTGCAAGAATACTGTCACTAGCAGTCATCATATCGGCTTCGACAACACCTTAAACGACTGTGCAGACGATGTTGTTTAATACTAACAATTCTTTGTATCCCATTGTAAGTGTTCCTCACCTTAACCCTCTAAGTGGATACCTTCCACCTGAAAAGTTATTCCGAAAGCGTTTTACTCTTATTTTGCTATTGCCTTCAAAAATGCAACATACTTCAATTCTTTCCCCCAATTAGAACTTGGGAGGTCGAACGGGGACAATTTTATGACCTAGTTCGGTTCCTTTGTCAAGTAAGAACCAAGAGATCAATCGTTTACAGATAGCTGTTAAGTTGCCTTGGGCAATCTTGTATGAAAACCGTAGTTATATTCTGTCGTTTTCCCCATAGATTCAGTCGCAGTAAAATTAAAACAAAACGTAGGGTAAAAAAAACATGAAATAAATGGCGTGTTAAAAGTTGAAAAATATTTATATTTTCTTCAAACAAAATTTATTTTTCTGTCATTTTTTAAAAATTAAAAAAAATATTTTAGTATTGCGATTTGAACCAGAAAAAAGCATCCTGTAATCATTTTTGAATATGAGAGTAAGAAAAAGCGCTCACTTTCCTGTTTTTAAAAAAAGTTATGAGGTAAAAAGAGTAAAGGCCCTATCTTTTTTTTTAAACATTAAGACAATAAATGGTGCATATTTATGAAATAAAACAGATCTTTCTTTATTCAATTATATTTTTAATTTAGAATAACAAAAAAATGATTACAATACTTTTAATTTATTTAATTTTAAATCATATAAATGATATTTTTATGTTAACTGAATATTTTTCGGAAAAAATCTAAATTTTCATTCCAAGTGCTCTCCTTTTCGAACTCCTTGAATTAAATAAAAATATCTTTTCTACATCGGCATTTGTGATGGACATAACACACATTCAGTCAATAATTTTTAATTTTAATGGGGGATATACTTCTTCAAATGCGCATGGCAGTACCTCTAACCATTTTATAATCCAGTTAAAATTCTTATCTTTCTATTTCTTTTATTACAAGGAAAAGTGCCACACATCGATAACTACATTTTCACACAATTCAGTCATTACAAAATCTATTGTGAGAAAAATTCTCCCTAATTAATTTTGTCTTTCAAAAAACAGTACACTTAAAACAATTTTGTTCAGTGGATTTAACTGACAGTTCCACAATGTATTCATACCAAATTTTAAAAATAAATTTAACACATGGAAATGTATCCTGTATTAAATTTTTCAGTATACACAAATATTTCCTGCTGTAGGGAAGATATAGTATGAGATGTGGTGTGAGGTTGTGAAAGAATGTTTTCGTACGTGTAGACTATTTTTGAAAATTTAAATATCACTGAAGCTGATCATATAACTGCAATTGAGCCTTATTTTAATGTGTGCTGGTATCAAAGTAAAACACTTTACAATATTAAACAGCCGATGGGTTTATACTCAATATCAAACTATTTGCAAAATGGCTTACAACTTCTATTCAAATTGTAAAGAAACTGAAATATAAATATATCTTACTGCAGTCAAAAAATTCATAATATGTAAGTATACTAGTTCTCCACTTATTTCTGTACATTTTAAAAACTGTAGCTGAATGCATTTTTTTATATTTATAAACGAGGCATAACAGCTCACACAGTCGTAATAATGTCTTTATCATTTTTAAATATACTACTATAATACGTATATGGATTGTAAGATCTGTTGTAAAATCCTAAAAGCTTTTACACGTGACCACTGGACGCTGAGGTGCATGAACAGATGTCCCGATTTGGTTGTCTGTCTTAAGAGAGACCTTCAGTGTTTAAGACCCGAAGCAAGCTTGATACTGATTTATCGACCCAATGTAGCGGGAATGAAAGGCAGAGTCGACCTTGCGCAGCCCGTTAATAGAACTCCAGACTTGTGGTGTGGAAGCACTATACACTACCAATCGATCCTATTCGGAGAAAAATAAAAATTTAATGTTAGAATCTTATATAAATCCCTAATGAATGAGGGAGTCCAAACTTTTTTTTTCATGTAAACTGTTTAGATGGAAATGGTTAATTATGAACATTTCACAAGTTGCATAAATTAAAATTAACCGTTATAGTTTACATAAATTTTTAAGGGTGTGCAAAAGGTGTATTTCGACTGCACGAATTAATTTTAAAAGGAATACAGTTACGAAAAAGTAGTACAAATCTATCTAAAGTAGGGTTGGTTACCTTATATATTGTCAAACACAACAATGTATTGGAAGCCAATTCCACAATTCGTTGTTATAAAAATGTATGGAAAATTACAAGATTTATTTTTGCATTTGTAATTTAGATATATATATATAATTTTTCCTGGGAACTTTAAAAGCTAGAGCGGCATCCATCAAAACCGCGGTTCTCTCTGTTTTTCCAGATCGCCCCTGACTAAGCCGGCTCTGTCATAGTAAGTGAAAATGCCGGATTTTGTTTGTCAAGATCATTTTATAGCATACTGCATTTTCCATGTATTTTAGAAGGTCGTTTTATATTTTCTACATCAATATCATAATGTCTGAATTTAAAATTATATAAAATTCTTGAAATTCGCATCAATGACCATGATAATTTTTATTAGTATATGAATGTGTCATCAAATGATTACATGACTAATATTTACATATTATTTTAACCATTTAATTAATATTAAGTATAACATAACGAACACAAATTTTCTGAATTTTAAAATAAATATTTCGAAAACTACTTCAGATATACTCAAAATATTTCATTCCTACGCTTTAGCTTCTCAGTTTTGCTTCTATGTAAGAATGTATTGTAATTGTATATTCATTAATTTTTTTAGTATATTTTTTGCTCTTAGCATGCAGTTTTCAACTGAATTGTATGAAATCTTCGAAATATATTAAAAGATACCAAAGAAGCTATATAATAAAATTTGAAATTTTTATTATACACAAACAATTGCTAAAACTTTTGGTAAATAATTTTTAACTGCGCGATGCATTTTTTTTTCGAAATTTCAAATGGAATTTCTAACATAAAATTTCTAGCTTTATACGGTCGAGATTTCAAAAAATATCCAGATTTTAATTACTTATTCAGTTAGCCTTTAAAAAAGATAAATGTTGAGGTATTTTGTATAAATAGATATTTTTGAACAATAATTCGAAAGTTTTTGAATAGCTCGAATTTAAAATTTATTTTTATGTTTATTTATATGCATAAATGTCTACTGTAAAGGTTTCCGTATATTTTTGATTAACATTTATTCAAACATTCAAGTTATAAAAAAAATGTGTGAAAATCTTCATTCATGTTGTTTTTGATGTAAACTGAAGTTCAAGCACTTAAAATTCAAATATAATTCGGTGTATTTTAACAATATATAACCAGGCACTGTACTTATACTTCCCTGAACACTTAGGCTTTGAAATCTAGAAAAAAAAAATAATAAATCTTAATTAGTTTTTTTTGTTATTATTTTTATCAAAGTGTAAGAAAATGTTTCAAATGATTTGATGAAGTTTAAATTTATTCATTTTTAGTGGTTGGAAAATTGAAAAGGTTTCAAATTTTAAAGAGTTTGGTGTTTTATTAATTTTTTCGGTATCTTATAATAAAATAATCATGTTTCAAAAACTGAAAGTTTTGATTAAAATAAGAAAAATGAAGTGAAAGAATATACTTAAAAAAAGATAATTTGTCTAACTATATAAAATAGCAGATTGCACTGACACGTCCCAACTTGTTACAGTTTCAAATTAACATGACACCAAAAGGGAATTGTAACATATTTTACTTATGCGTTGGGATTTTACAAAACTTTAAAAAAACGAGGTAACAAATAAACACTTCCTGGGGTCTAAAGAAATTTCCCCTCGATTTTTTACGATTGCCCCATGGTCAAAACACGGGGTTTCCTGCGAGCCATAAAACTTCTTATTAGTGTCCTGCTGTGTTGCTTCCACCGTCCCCAATTATCTTTCAAGATGTTAAACCTTTAAAAGGGGGAAAGGAATTTCAGAAAAGTGCGGCTAATCCGCTTTTGAAAACGTTGCTTGAAGGCAGAAAAATCCGTGCAGTCCATTTTCGAAGCATCTTTACACTGACAGAATTTTCCGTGCTATCCGGTTAGAGGGTTACGCATGTTTCATGTGATGATGAAATACTTTATGGTTATCATGAAATATATTGTAATGCATTGAATAACTCAAAGTGGCTTCATTACTGCAGTTTGAGCTTGACGCATAACCATCTATTATTTCTTTACACTCATACACCCTCGACATTCTGAATTTTTATTCCTTTGATATGTGTTTCTGATACCAGCACTTTTGCAGAATCACGTTTACGTGGTGCAAGTGACGAAATATTGCTTGATATGTCCAGCCAGATTTAAGCACATGGTTTTTGTGATCTCCTTCAAATACTTCCAATTGGCTAAAAAGCCTTACATAACGTCGTAACGCCATTACTGGCTGCTTTTTAAGGTAAGCAAGCAACAAAAGTGAATGTAGGTTGCCCTTAATTTTCATCCACTTTGTTCAGTGCTAGTTGCGAAGTAAAAAAACACGTCGTTGTGAGCAATGTTAGCGTTCACATTGACAATCATTTATTTCCTTATTTGTATAAAAGAATGTGTTCTCGGATTTTTGAGAGGACCGAGCTATATTTGTATTTCGAAAAGTAAACAAACTGAAGATGAATATAAATCAATGCCTTTGGTACACTTTTTTCAGGTATACGCAATTTAGCAATAACATTAATGTTGTATTGAATATATGTTGCATAACAATAATGTTGTATTGAGGAAAGTTTAGCACAAAGTTGATTTAAATTACACTCTTATTTGTCAGCAACAGAAATCTACTTCCCATGGATTCAAAGAAACTGAAATAATGCTAAAGACTATGAAAAAAAATATTTATAAAATAATTTCATTTCTGTCATTTACTCTTCAGATAATTCTTATATCTTTATTCTCTCATTTTGACTACTTCATTGCTCCAAAATTTTCCTTCTGACACGTAAAAAGCCTTTTAAAGACATTTGAGTCACGTAGAAGAGATATATCTTTTCCCTTCTAAGAAGGTATCATTTTTATTCCATTTTAAATGTCAGAGAAAGATATAATAATCATAAGTCACGTTTACTGAGTCTCCGATCATGACTCAAAAGAAATATGCGTGATTTACTAAAATGTCAGCTTATTTTGAGGTAATTGTTTTGACACCAAAGACTTAAGCGCAAAAGGAAAGATGAAATTGTATTCAAGTAACGACATTTATAATGATCATTTATTTTAACTATATACTGTTCTGCGTTATCATTATTTACTATTTGAAAACTTAATTATTTTTATTACTTTATATAATTTGCTTAAATAAATGTTCATTAAAATAAGTGCGATGAATTTATTCTTTGTAGAAACTTACAAAAATAAAGTCAGAAATACCTGATTCCAACGAATATATTGCAAATCTATTAAAAAATCTGTATTTTAAAAATTACAATTTGAAAACAATAAAAATTATTGAAATCAAGTTTTCAGAATTATACAGGAAGTGGATTTGACACATTAAAAACAATTTGGGAATATTTTTATTTAATAGAACATAGAATAATTATTTAATGAATTTAAAAATTAAATTATTGCAATCAAACACACGATCATAAATATGAAGTTTCGATATTTCTTAAAATGATAATGCACAATCAACTTAAAAACCCTCGTGTAGCTGAACAGTGGGACGTCAATTTTGACTCATTCCCTCACTCGCGATCAAATAAAATTATTTCAAAATATCTTCACGCATTGTTTCGATGCTATGCTAAAATAACAATGTATTAAAAAAAAACAAGTAATATAAAAAAATTAAGTCAATTCCTACTTAGATCAACAAAGAAAATTTTATTTTAGCTACTTTTTATTAAATAGTTACAATAAATATAAATATGTATATACATATGACAGAATCACAACATTTGGTGCTAATTAGTTTTATTAATTATCATTAAAATATCGTATTGTCATCCAAAACTATCGTGGATATAAAATTTTATTTCAACTGAATGCTTTAAAATGTGAGAAAAAAAAAACATTTTCAAGTTTTGACACAAGTCGCCAAAAGGGTCGCTAAGTCGCCACAAATGATGCCAACGTGGTTGTATTTTTAATTCTTTGAATAATTAGTTTTAATAAATTAATTTTTATTAATTATAACTAAATTATTGTATTGCCATCCAAAATAATTATGTAAATAAAATTTCAGCTCAACTGAGCGCTTTAAAATGTATTTTATTAACGATTGAAAATTCCACCAAGATAAATAAATAATCAAGAAAATAAATAAATAAATGTATAGAGATCGTGAGTTAATAGTAGGGGTTGAAAAAGAAAACAAAGCATTATAACTGGAAAACGGATGATCATTATCGATTCTAAATATGTATATTATTCTAAGTCTTTGTGAACATAATAAAAAAACAAATATGTTTTGTTGATTTAAAACAGTTCATTTTTTTTAGAGTCAATAGTTTAAAAAAATCTATCAATTGCACACTATTAAATAATTATTTTTTGTAAAATTATCAATTTTGCATCCGTTATTTTTAAATAATGAGCCCTCTAAAATCCTTGACCTAACGTTGACTGTAGCTTGCCGAAGTACAAAATCTACAACTGACAATATCTCAGGAACTTAAGAATTTCTAAAAAAACAGATTAATAAGAAAGAAAAAAGAACAAAGAAAAAATTAGCATATTGGCAATGAATGTTTTTTAAAGCATTTTTTCCTGTTACTTTTTGAAGCAATTTCTTTTTCACTCATTTGATGGCTTTTTTAAGAACTATGTCATCTTAGCTTCCCTCCCCTTTTTTTCGTCTCATCATTTAATTATAGTTTTAACTTTTGATGAAAAATTATGTTACATTCTATGTTACCGTTTTTTATTTACTGCTTTCCAATAAAAGAGCGAGAACAATTTTAATAAGGACGTATCATATTTTAACAAGTAAGAATAGGAAACAATGACAATCAAGGAAAATATATACACATTCATTGCATGACGTGAATAAAGAAAATTAGTGAAATAAATTATTTTTTTTTCAAAATTCGAAAGAAAATATTTATTTATTTGAAATTAAATGAAATATGCATATTATTTTATATTGGTAAAAAGTTTCTAAAATCTTATTTTATTTCAAATTCTTTGTAGAATTCCATGACAATATGAGTATGTATTTTCCTGGAATTTTCATTCAAGTGAGTATATATTGTCATCCATGTAATATGAATTATATTACTTGATTTTTAGGTGCAAAATATGTTATTCAGGATTCATTGAAACTCATTGTTTGCCGAAGCACATGTAACGCATCCTACTAAAGTATAATTCATGTAGTCCAACTTTAAGACAATAGGAAACGATATGAACAAAATAAGAGGGTGAGTTGTAAAGTAAGATTCCCCTGTCGACTGTGGTCAGAGTTTTGTATGAAAGTCAAAACTTGAATTGAGTGTTTCTAAAATGAATATATATATATATATATATATATATATATATATATATGCATGGCGTATCAGTATAGAAAGTTACAAATTTACAGTATGCCTAGGCGATGGAAATTCACAAAGCTATGCTTGGTCGGAAACGCTTACTTAACGCGGTAATGAGGACACACAACACAAAAAAACAGGGCTAGAAAAAGAGATGAAAACATGTTTATTTTTCATGGTACGCAAAAAGCATTGGGAACTTCCATCAACGTTTTATCTGCACGGATGCACCACAAAGTGATTACATTCTATCTGTGGGCATCTGGATTGCAAAGCAGTCCTCAATCCGATGTCAGTCCTCGACGAAAGTTTTTCATTCTTTGGAGAGGCAGGATGGTAATTGGTTATTACGAGGAGAACCGAGAGGTGTGCTTATCAATTTCTTCTGGATGGAAGATTGAGTGAGAGCTGAAAGACTGATAGGTCGATGGTTCATACAGATCCTTCATCGTGAACACACAGGAATATTAGCTTAAAGTAAGAGCGCCGCAGAGAACAAGTATAATGTGCTGGATCTGGTACAGAACGCGTACTATTGCCAGTCATGTCGGAATTCAATGCACCGGAGACGGGAGGCCTGCATCACAGAACTGGGTCGTAATTTCGAACGTCAACATTAAATACGATTGTTGGCTCCTCAATGTTTTCTTATTTCTGTTTGCTCTATAAAGAATAAGGAGCACCTTTTCAGCTCTTATTCGTATCCTGTCTTATTTGTATTTTGTATCATCACTACCACGCCAGGATAACGTTTCCGATCATGCATTCTTCAGTGATTTCCCCTTGTCTAGATTTACTCTATTAGTCCTTAAAGTTTGTAAGCTGATACACCCTGTATGTGTATAATAATCATTTTAAAGATCTGTTACATTTTGAGCTAAGTTTATCATAAGTAACTGAAAGTGATTGTAATTAATGTATTTTTAGAATATTTTTCTCAAGAAACTATAAATTCAGTAAGAACAAAAATAGTTTCATTCTAATGAAAAGTTAGTAGAATTTTTCCATGGATCAGCATTCAATTTCAAGATAGACTATAAATATTGATCATTGGACATCTTCTCTCTCTCCATCCTTTTGACAATCGATCATTACCTTGATTATTTACACTTTTTTTGTTGAAAAGAAAATAGAAAAGTTGGCTCAAAGGCTTGAAGTTTTTGAAATAGCTTATTCTACACTCCTTTTAAAAAGTTAAGCACGAAGATGTAAAAAACAAAAAAAATCAACAAATACTGCTTTGATTGACACAAAATTTGGCAGTAAAGTAGCATATATATTTATACATAAAACAAAATCAATAATTATATACAGAAATGCAAACAATATTTAATTTTTGTAAGTTATCAGATAATGTCATACTGGAGACTTTAACAGAATTATGTTTAAAGTGAAAATAAACAGCATAAAATGAAAAAAAGGACATTAAAAGTGTATGTGATCCCCCCTCATCTGTATACAAAGTTTACACCTTCTGACCATGCTTTCAATTAGGTGGTCAACCACCGCAGAATTAAGCAATCGCCATTGTTCTTGTGGAGCAGTTTCCAGCTCAATAAGAGTGTCCGGAGGTGGGAAACATAAAGATACAGCATGGCCTAGAGCATCCCAAAAGATTTTCAATGGGGTTAAAGTCGGGCGAATATGCTGGCCACGCCATACGTGCAATCCCTTCAATCTCCAGGTAGTCATCGACGATGTCAGCTCTGTGGGGACGTGCGTTATCGTACATTAAAAAAAAGTAGGACCAACTGCTGCAGCGTACGATCTCACAATGGATTCTAGTACTTCATCTCAATACACCGGACAGCCGTCACAGAACCCCGTTTAAAGATGTGCAGGTCTGTGCCGTATCCTAATGAAATCTCTGCTCACACCATAATGCTTCAGCCTCGGAATGCGTGATGACCGGTGATGTTTTGCGGCTGATTGCGTGTTCCTTGTTTACTCTATATCCTTATACGCTTGTCATCTGGCTCCAGAGCAAATCTCGACTCATAAGTAAACATGACATTGCCCCAGTCAGACAGAGTCCAATTGCCATATTCCCGGCATCTCTTTAACTGCCATAATCACAGCCCATCTTGTTTGAACGGATAGAGGAACACAAATTCGAGGCACCCGGGCATACAGTACATTCATCTGTAGTCTTTGGCGTACAGTAGCTGCAGATATATGTACGCTGTAACCATAGATGTCACACGTGTGGAGGTCGCTCTGCGATTCCACTTGGCAACAATATCAATATATCGATCTTCCGCGGAGGCTGTAACCCTTTGTAGACCACCACCGTCAAATGTCTGTGTGGTTTGGAATTGTTTCCACAAACGTGAAATTACAGAATAATGAACGCTGAATAAAAGAGCAACATCTGTGATTGACTGCCCTGCTTCAATGCGCCCCACAACACGCCAGCGCTCAGAATCTTCCATTCTTTTTCTGGAAGTCATAGAAACACGTATGTCTGAAAACAAATTGTACCAAAGTTTTAAACACCTTCTATCTCGGCACTTACAATTAACTTCTGTAATCCTTCATAAAGCTGGCTTTTAATAAGACTGTGCTTTTTGCATATTTCTTGACATGAAAGGTCGATTGGCTGTTACCTAACATATTTGCATACTTCCATCTACCTCTGAAGCAAATTGCATCCTCTTAAATTTTAATTGGCTTCTGGAAATTAGCATTTTCCTCTCCGTTCTTAACGTTTGGAAGTGAGTGTATCATAACTACCGAATTATCATCTTATACACTTTTTCATAGCATGTTTAGGAAGTATACGTCTATTTAGGTTTATGAACTCAATGTTTGCAACCTAATTTTCAATCTTACTTTTCATTGCGCCTTTTTATCACACTAACAATGTATTGAATGCAATAATAATGCACTTTGACATTAAAGCTACAATACAATTTTAAAGATAAACCATACAAATTATCAAAATAAGTTTTAATTTTTTGATATGTCAAGCCTACGTGAATCACTAGTAATTATTATACTTGTTCTTCAATTTGTATTATCAGATTACTTATCAAATACATTCATAAATTATGTCAGAACTTATAAATTTTGAACTTTTTCACTACGGATACATTTATAAGTACATTATATAAGTTTAAATGTGTATTTTCTTTTTATTATGTATGAAAGTATATTTTGTTGTGCTTCTTTTGAGTAAATTTGTAATTTTTTAAATCGTTTATTTTTGACTTTTCGAGGGTTATCACGCTCCCCTTGGGATTGAGAAACGCTGATTTAAGTTGTATCATCGAATTATTGTTTGTAAACGAAATATTTTAAAAGCTGTTAATATTAGTATGCAACAGATATATGCATTTTATATAATAATGGAATTTCCGAAAAATTCTGTAAATAACGCGCAGATTTGTATTTAACTTGATGATTTTTTGGGTTCCATAATTCAACGAAAAAACAGCTTCCATATTAATAAAAATGTTCTATATCTTGTGTATTGTTTTTGATGTCACCTGATCTACAATGTGAGATCGAGACCTAGGAAGTTCATCGTCGCAAGGGGGAAACTTTACGCTTGCCGTAAGCCACAGCTTTGGATACCGTAGGTAAAAGTACGTGTTGAGTTAGCTTCACACCAATTTTAAGGAAAAACATCATGGGGGATTGGGCCAGGGCCACCCACCAACCTCATCATATGATCCTTGCCTTGATGAATTTTTACAGTGCCTGAATGCCACACAGGTACTATGAATTAACAAATACGCATACTACTTCCGGGATTTCAGCTTAGATTGGAATACACAGCAATCAGCCTAACTAACCACTGCACCGGATGGATGGTATATTATATAAAGTCTGAGATATGGGAGCTCCAATGACTTATAAATGGCGCTAAAAGAACCACACTAACCCTCTTTATAGGATTTCAGAGAATAAACATTAATCGGCATAGTTGTAAAATTGAATTTGAATTACGTTGCGTTTTGATTGAATACAAACACCTACGCATTTTTGAATACATCTTTACGTAAATTACTTCTTCTCAAATTATTTAGGATTTAGATCTATTATTTTCCACGGATTTTAACTTATGGTGTTATGAATTATGTGTAAAATAGTGTAAATAATATGTATTTGAATGTGTTATGTATTTATATTACTCTATATTAAATTTAGTTTACATTAAAATTGTAATATATTGTCCCCTTTCGTTATATTGGCGATTCAAAGAGAACTTGGCGAAATCTTGGCCATAGAGCCAAGTTGACATAATTTTTAGCGACTATGTTGTTGGCTACCAATATGGTGACTCTGGCGACCATTTTGGTGAGTTTGGGACTATCTGGATCCTTCTGGAAATTAGTAGATAAATAAACTAATTTCACGACCAATGACGCAAGCGTATCTTCCTCGAAAGATCCGAGATCGATATAAATAGGAAAACGCTCACCAAACTGAGTTAGAAGGGTTTTGACCATTGATTTGTGAGTCTTGTTTTGACAAGGGAGTAGTAGACTGGTCTCGAACATTGAACCGATTATTGATTACTTCGGCTGTTGAACGAGCGATTGCTTATGGATAATCTTTACATACGTGAATTGTAGATACTGATACTAGTGTCTGAGTGCTGTAGAAGTTATGAAGTCCTTCTGATATTTTATTCTGAAAATTTTGATGCTGAATCCTGTAGTTCAATGATTGGATTTTCGACAATAAATTCTCATCGCTCTTAAGGAAATGCCTTGTTTTTTTGGGACTGATTTGCATAAAATCCTCGAGCCCCGATCAACATAACACTATTATAAACAGAAAGAGAAAAAGTTGGCTTGCCAGAAACTGATAAAAAACCAATCTTTATATATAAAAAAACTGCTCTATGTCAACACAATTTATAATACTGCATTATCTATCTTCTGAACTTTCTGCAATCTGTATCAGTATTTCATATTTAGCTTTCAAGTATTTTCGGTCTGGGTGATGGAGAATTTTAAGAGTAATATTTATATGCTCTGAGAGAGGGATATAAACAGTTGCTCATTAGGTGTTTTTATTTTATGTAAAGTATGGGTGTTTTTATCTGTTTCATGGCTAGACAATCTCTCCTATTTTGTTCACACACACATGTATATGTATACATATTTAACTCTTTTATTTTTACGATATTTTTTAACTTGAATATCATCAGTTTGAAAATGACTCAAATAATTGTTATAATAATTTCTTTGTTTTATAAAACACTTTTTTAAAAAAAAAAATTATTCGAAGTTTTTTATTTATTATTTTTTATATTTAAGGAAGCAATATATCTTTGTATTCTGGCATCTTTTCCAAATAAGTTTCCTTAAAGCTGTAAGAATGCGTTACAAATATTTCTTACTCTTTGTTTTCACTCCAATTTTGCATTTTTACAGCTTACACGACCGAACAATATTAAATCCGAAATAAAAAAAAAACTGTCAAATAAATATTACAAATTCAATGTGATGTCACTTTGTTTACTGTAGGAAACATTCGACGTTTTTAGAGCTCGAGTTATTTAGAGCTTTAATGTTCGAAAAAGCTTCCCCCCTCCTGAAAAAAAAATAAAGTTTTACTTCAGAAAACACTTATCGTTTCGAAATATATATTAGAAAATTTAAAATTGTTTTTCGCTCTTGATATTTACTGCTTCATTGTTTATTTTTGCTTTGAAACTTTTTATTGTCAGTTTTTTCCAGTTGAGATTTATCGAGAAATGCAACGGTAAGTTCGGTTAAATGCTAATTTACATCTGGAAGCAAAAAAAAATGTTTCGTCGTGGAAATAACTTAGTAAAATATGTCACTCTCGATATTTTAACGCAAAACTAATTTGACAACCATGATAAGTGTCTTATTTTTTTGTGTGGAATTTGTATATAAATTTTTCCCCAAATGAGAAGTGAACAAGTTGAATAAAAATAATAAATTTTTTGGAATTTAAAATAAATCACAATAAGCGTTGTAGCATAGGTTCCATGGTTTTGACAATATGTCTATGTCTTCGATGTAGAAATATTTAGTTGTTTTTCGAAGAAGTTCTGTATGGTTTCCTTCACCTCATATATCGGTAGTAAACGTAATGCTCTCGAAAGTGGAACAATGTCTGGAATGTTTCAGAGAGACAAATCTGGACTGTACGGCGTGTATTCCAACATTTTTCAGCGAAATTTTTTAATGTTGTCTGGGCAATTTTGAGTCGTTTGGCCTGGAATTGTCATGGAGATCTGGTACATTTTGCAACTCTTCACGAATGTTTTTGCACTACTTGTTCGAAATTTGCACTGCTCGTCATACACTGAACCTATTCTCTGAAAATTACCCGTATTTATTTCACTTTCTGCAATCAGAAGCCATACCACAGAACATTGCTCATGTAGACGCAGCCATGAAGAGCACGATGTTAGTTTTGATCTACTTTCTGTTCCTAGAACTGGTCCCATTAACACACGTCGTATGCGGCATAAGCTTCCTATCTCCCTTTATATCCATGTTAGGTAGAGCTGCTATAGCTACAGCCATTTTGACATAGTTTCACGTGTCCACTTTTTATTTGGATACGTCTTATGTATTTTTTCTATCATGTAAAATGCACATGAATCATATACTATCTTACTTTAAAAAAACATTTTGTTAACTCTACGTTACTTATTGGCTGTAAATTTGAATTAGTTCAAAATTTAACAGTTATAAAATTGTAGGGTAAATGTGTATTTTAAGTATTTGCTCATTATATTAAACTTATCAATATTAACGTATAGTTTTTGGTCTGTTTTTAAATATGTGACATGGAGAAAGCTACTTCATTCAATTATTACTCCTGGTATTGGAAATGAATTTTCTTGACTTTGTTTAAATATGAATTTAAAATTAATTCATTGAAAATTTAATTTCAACGCAAACTTAGCTTTATTGATAATAAAATATTTCAAAAATTAAAATGATGATATTAGACGTATTCGTCATCAAATTTCACACACTTAAGTAACCTTATCATCCTCATTCCTCAAAGGACTTAATTTGAGGATGATGAATTTAACTACAACTTAAATTTCAATATTGTAAACTATGGGATATTATTGTAAAACAACCATGGCTATATAAAAAAACAACTTTAATTGAGTTTTAATGAAAATCAACCCCATTAAAGTACATATAACTGATTTTAGCTTGCCTCTACAAGGTTACGATACAGCTAATTAACTTCAGAATAATTTTAAAAAATCGCAATTCATCACCCTCCAAAAAATAGAATTTTCTAATCTTCTAAAACTAATTTCTTTTAATTTTTTTTATCTTTTCTTTTTCCTGCTTACACTTTTTTTTATAAAAAAAGAACTATTATAGTATTAAGCTCAAAGTAAAATGTAATTAATAATAGAAATGAAAATCGAATTTTCCTAACATAACTTACACTATAAAACTACAAAATTAGAAACAGAATGTACATTAGATTCCCTCTATGAAGCAGCAAGTGGACTATTGGTGAAGCACCTCTTAATGTTTAATCACGGTTAAGTTATGAGGACGACATCTGATAAGGCTCTCCTTTTCCAAACTTCCGTAACATTCCAATAGAATGTCTTTGATTCTTGACAGATTTAATGTGCTTCAACTACTCTGCACAGAGTGTCTTCAATGGTACTAAACTGGAATTCATGACTCCCCTGCTGTGAATCCATGACCCTGACTACTAGACTGAGGCGGCTGCATTGTAATGATAGGAAAAGATAATTTTTTTTACTATAATTGCATATGAGCAGAATTTAACATTTTGAAATTCACTGATCATTATAAAATAAATTTGATTTTACATTCACAGAACAGCTTGAAAATGCAATACATATACAATATTCACACACAAATAAATGGAAATAGAATTCTGAATAATAAAGTTCAGTGAACAGAAAATTATTTATGCATACTCATGTATGCGTAATTGACATTTATTTTAGAAAAATATTAAGCACTTAATCACTTTATATGTATCACATAATAAACAATTAAGGTATACGGCTACGGTCGGAACCGAAATTTTGCAAAAGCGCATAAATCGATGACTTTCATGATATTTAGTGTCACTTAGATTAGAGAGAGAGAGAGAGAGAGAATACATGTATACAATTGTTTTAAAGACATTTCGACAAAAAAATATTTAAATACAATTTTTTGGCAAAAAATTAACTTAGTATTTTTTTATTTAAAAATGTTCTCCTTTTGTGAAAAATACTTCTATTATAATAATTTTTTGCCTGTATAAAGCTCAGACCTCTCTACAAAAGCTCAACTAGAATTTTCAAACAGATAACTTAGAAGTGGGTTTATCCATATTTTACAACAATAGAGTGAAGAAATTTTAAGAAAAAAAAGCCGATTATTATCTCAATTAGTTGCAACTCTGAAAATAATGTGAATTTTTCAAAAATCATAGTTGAGGCTCTGTACAGTGGTCTGAACTATATACAGGCAAAATGTTATTATAATAGAAGCATTTTTAATAAAAATAGAACATTTTGAAAAGATGAATATTCTAAGTTAATTTTTTGCCAAAATATTGTGTTTAAATAAAATTTTTTTGTCAAAATGTCCTTAAAACAATTGTATACATGTATTCTAATCTAAGTGACACTAAATATCATGAAAAATATACATTTCCGCGATTTCTTAAAATTACGGTTCCGAACGTAGTCGCATACCTTAAGTCTTTTGTTAAATATATCCATTAATGTTTTTAGACAGTAATATTGTCGAATGCAACACAATAAAATGACTATTCAATAATTAGTTATTTAACATTTTGCGTCCTATATGGATGTAAATTAATAATGTTTACTATGCGCAATACACTTTTTGAGTATAAAAATATCACTTATATTGCTAAACATTAGCAAAACATTGTAAGCATTAATAAAACTATTAGCATCTTGTTTAAAATACAATTTAAAAAATGCATGATAAATTTCCAATTTTAAAGAGAGCTTTTCTATTCCAGTTTTCTAAGCCATTGATTTGTAGAAGGTTTTATTCTTTTCAGACCGAAGTTAAACACACACAAAAAAGACTGGTCCAATAAATTGTTGTAAAGAGTTTTTTTTTCAGGTATAGCAGTTTAAGTTGGCATTACTTTCCAAGATGGCGACCGATTTAACAGCTGTCAAGTGATTTATTCTCAGTTTGGTTTGGCAATTCATCAAAACGATCATCAAGCAAGGCGTAGATTCGTCGAATGGGCCCAAAAAGCGATTGCCGTTGTTCCCGATTTTCATAAGCAAATTTTGTTTAGCGATGAAGCGCACTTCTGGTTGAATGGCTACGTCAACAACAAAACTGCCGCATTTGGAGTGAAGCTAATCAACAAGTGTATGTCTAAATACCGTTGTATCCAGAAAAACTGACTGTTTGGTGCGCTTTATGAGCTGGTGGAATCATTGGTCCGTACTTCTTCAAAAACGATGAAGGCGACAACGTTACAGTCTATGGTGATCGGTATAGAGCCATGATTACTAACTTTTTCATTCCTAAATTGAACAATCGTGATGTCCAGGAGCTGTGGTTCCAACAAGACGGCGCAACATGTCACACAGATCGTACCACAATCAATTTTTTGAAAGACACGTTTGTTGACTTCCTAATTTCACGTTTTTGACCTGTGAATTGGCCTCCAAGATCTTGTGATTTAACACCGCTGGACTATTTTCTGTGGGGCTATGTAAAATCATTGGTCTATGCGGATAAGCCACAAACTCTTGACCATTTGGAAGACAACATTCATCGTGTTATTGCCGATATACCGCCACAAATGTTGGAAAAAGTCATCGAAAATTGGACGTCAAGATTGGACTACATCCGAGCCAGTCGTGGCAGTCATATGCCAGAAATCATATTTAAAATATAATGCCACAAGATTATCTTTCGAATAAAAAAAAATTATGTCAATCGAATAATACATCGTTGTTTTCTTGCAATTTAAAGTTCTATACCTCTAAAAACACCCTTTACTTATAGAATCAGTTCTGCGAGACATTATCACCTTTAAAAAATTTTCTTTAGCATTCACACACTTCTGCATTCGGTGCTGTCTCTCATAGTAACAGTTCTGGAAAATGGTGTTTTGAAAGCCCTTCAGGAGATTCTCCACTTTTGTTGGAACCTCTTCAACTGAGGTAAAATGGGTTCCTTTTAAGCAAGATTTAACTGTAATAAATAAAAAAAAATGTCACATGGGACCAAATCAGGTGAACATGAGAATGCCCCATCACAGCAATGTTTCTGCTGATCAGAAACTCATTGGTAGATAGGACCGTATGAGCGGGTGCATTGTATGTGTGCAACAGACTTCCATCACACCCACAAATTAAGTCATTTATGAAGTCTTTTAGCGCTTCAAAGTAGTAGTATTGGTTAACAGTATAACCGCTGATGTAAATGGAATCCTTCTCATTTCACAAGTTTTCGCAATGTTTTATTTTGTAATAGCTGACCTTGGACGCACAGCAGGCTCATTTTCCACTTTGGCCCTTATCTTTCAAACCATCTTGTGTCATTAAAACACTTGTGCATAAGGCAATAATCCATCTCAATAAGTTCCGATTCCTATTGTAAAAGTTTTCGTGGCTGATTTCTTAAATTTCACAAAATCTTGATGTTTATTCGACATTTTTCCGGCAGAATGTAGTTTCAAACATTATCTCATTGGCGCAACACTCCCAGCTGGCGTAATCAATTAAGGCGAAACTGGTTACATGGATAAAAGAAGTGTGTGTTATGACGTCACCAACTCTACTTTATTTTCAGGCTACACACTTAGTCGGTTTTTATTGGATTTGGGTCGCACTTTGTATGCGTATATGCGGTTTCATCTTCGTATACCATTCTTCCACGTTCGTGTTTTTTATTTCTACTTCCAGATGTGAATATTTGTATTTATTTCTTCTAGAGGTTTTCATCGCCTGAAGTAGCAATGACCGATTCCACTAGAAGCAGAAGAATTAAGCTATTTATTAATATACAATTAAAAGTTTCTGACCTTCATTCTTTGGTTGATGTAGACGAACTTTAAGAGTTGAAACCTCACATAATTATCACACTTTTAGCAGTTGTAGTATTATAATTAGAAGCAACTTCTGAGATGTACATTTGAGTATATCCGGTTGTTGTTTGGTCCCACTTGCAAACGACAGTCATACTGAAATTTTGTGTAAAATGTGCTATTTTTTACTGCGATGACAGGTTTATTTTGGGGATTAATAATTATGCACTCAATGTTGTGCAAGAATACATGTATCATGATGTTTATATTTTTGTCAACATTTTAAAAATATTTAGAAATACATGAAATACACATAGATATTTGTCTTTATCTTGTTATATTCCAAACTAATTGAAGATTGTTCTAGTAAATGGTTTATTTAAAAATGGTTATATATTTTTTTAAATATGTTTTGATCTACACTGGTGTGCCAAACTTAAGCAACAATGTAAAAATTAAGCAGATAACCATGAAATGGCACAAAAAGGAGGTATGGAGATTAGTACAGTGAACACGTAAGTCAGTAGAAACATCATGTGTATGCAAATATCAGGAAAGAAACGTCAGAAGCGACGTAAGCGTACGCAAAACGCGTGATGTAGGCGCGTGCTGTTCAACAGTAAAATAAAATGAAGGACGCAGACGCAATTCAACATATTCGCTGGAAGTGCCAGTGAGTCAGTTCGTGAAATATAGCTAGAAGAAATCACCTGGACGACTTCCCACGTGGAAAAATGATCGGAAAGCTGGAGATGGGGTGTACTGTCACCAATGTAGCTGCAGAGTTCGGAATGAACAAAAGTGTCGTTTCGCGAGCTTGGAAAGCGTTCCAAACCACAGGTACAGCTGTTAGAAAGGTTAGTGGTGGCCGCCCGAGGACGACAACTGCAGAGGATGACCGATATATCATCCTGCATGCGAAACGAGGCCGACGGCAGTCAACAAGCGCCATTGCTCAGCAACTCTCTACAGCAACGGGGCGACAAGTGTCCCGGTTTACTGTGGCCAGACGCCTTCACAAATGGGACCTATTCGCCCGTCGTCCTGAACGCTGCCTCCCGTTGAAAGTTGACCACGGACTCCACCGTTTACAGTGGTGCAGAGAGCACAAAAACTGGACAACTGATCAATGGAGTCGTGTCCTCTTTACGGATGAGAGTCGGTTCAGTACCAGAAGCGATTCTCAACGCGTTTTGATTTTGAGAGAGATCGGGACACGGTTTTATACCAGTAACATCCAGAAAAGACACCATTACGGTGGTCCTGGAGTTCCTGTCTGGGGAGGCATTATGCTGAACGGGCGAACTGAGCTCCACATTTTCGATAGAGGGTCTGTAATCGGGGATCGCTATTGTGAGGAGGTACTTCTTCCGCATGTGTGTCTGTTCCGAGGTGCCATTGGCCCAGACTTCATTTTTATGGATGACAATGCCTGGCCACATAGGACTCTTGCTGTTGAGGAGCTGCTGGAAAGGGAAGATATCACTCGAATGGATTGACCAGCGTACTCCCCAGATTTAAATCCCATCGAACATTTGTGGAATGCTTTGGGGAGACGTATTGCTGCACGCTTATATCATCCGGAGAACACCCAACCACTCAAACAGATGCTGATTGAAGAATGGGCACTCCTACCGCTAGAAATGTTGCACCAGTTAGTTCTGTGTATGCAGAGACGGTGCGAAGCAACCACTGCAGTGAGGAGAGGACATATATCATATTAAGAAACACCTGCATGTTGTTTTTCCTGTTGAATAGACAATCATGAGTCATGATACTTTGCGTTCAATAAAGCTTGTTTTTGTTTGATTCCATACCGTATGCATTGCATTCCTTTTTCAGCGCCGATGCTTGCGTCATCCTTTACGTACATAGTACTCTTCCTCATTTCTGAATTTCATGTCTCTCAGATGATTTTTCATGAAGTTATGGCAATAAACCCACCTGTTGCTTAAGTTTTGCACACCAGTGTATATACATATATAATTTTAAAGTACTTAATGAAATTTTGTTACATTTTTTTATTTAGAATATTTAACTTGGAAATAAATAAAGTTATGATTCAAAGTGATTGTACTTCAGATGAATAAAGTTAAGAGAATTATTCAGAAGAAGTAGCTTTACCTGATGATGTGATGTATATTTATTGAAAATAAAGATGCAAATGGAATAAATGATGCTGTAGAAGTTTAACACCATATATTACAATAAACATAAGTGAAATAAAAGCTGCATCTCAGCTTTTTTTGATGATCGCTATGATAGAATCGGACAGTTCCTTCCATTAATGACAGCTAAATTTGAATCAAAATATACTTAAGAAAGTTTCAAATCTAGAACTCGTGTCTTATGCTTTAAATGCAATTATTGTTTAGAACCTTTGCCTACAAACAAATAACTGTTTTGAAAAATTTCTTCTGATAACTTCAACATTATGCATTTCTTTCTTCCATTTTTTAAATGCAATTTATTAAAATAAATGTAATTGGAAAAAATGACTTTTATTATTGTTTCAGTTAAGATCTGAGGTGCATGAATGTGTGTGTGTTCATCTCTTTTTCAACGTAAAAAAAGCACTTTTAACGATTTAATTTTTTCTTTACATTTGTATTTCTGAGAGAGAGAGAGAGAGAGTCTACTAACTTCCGTAGTAGCGTCGTGGTCAATTTAAAGGACTGGTGGCCAGTGTGTCATACGTTCGAGCCTAGTGCCACTGAAAACCCTATCGCAGGGGGGAAACACACGTTAAATCTGTCGAGACTCAAATGTCCTAGTCGGGTAGAATCTAGGAGAGGGGCCTGCCAGCTCGGGTGTCCGCCTCATCCCTTGACCTTGGTCCAAAATTACAAGATCCGTCACCAAAAGCCATTGAGTAGCTGAATAGAGCATCGTCAATATTCAATTGTGCATTCGTTCTGACTATACCAATATTAAAATGAAATAACCTAATGTTTTCTCCATATTTAAAATAAGTCAGGTCTGAAGAGATTATAATAATATTAACAATGTGAAAAAGTTCTTATCATTTAATGGATTCAAAATAAATAAGTATGAACCTTATTTTTAATACGGCAGTGGTAAAATAAAAACAAATAATAAATATTTTTAATTTTTTTTTCAATTTTTTGTACAATGCTGTTCTTTTCGATAGCATGTTTAAGTAATATGTCAAAAGCATTAAACCACACAAAAACAATTAAAAAAGTGAAGTAAAAAAACCCATAAGAATCATCTTCAAATAAGACGAGAATTTTTCAGAAGAAAATAAAGAACATGAATAATTCAAAACACAATGTATTGCTTAAAATACAACTGAGAAAAAACATTTCTTCTTTGTTTTAGGAATTACCTTTGTGTTTTATTACGAAAGCATTATTAATTTTTCAAGCTGAACTTTTTCGTTGACGCTAATGAAGAGTTATCCTTTGTTCAATAAGATTTCAGACAACACAGAGAATCACAAGGGAATAGAAATTTATCAGATATAAAGGAAAGGAAGAGATTGGTTGTTTTTCTCTGATTGTGAAATATATATAAAATATTGTATTAAATAAAAATACATACATTGTGAAATCTGAAACAAAATAAATAACATTAAACTACAATATCAAGTTATGTGTTTGTCTTAACTTCTCCTTTTTCATCATATACAAATCCGAGTTATTTGGATTATTATTTTTAAATCTAGTTAAACATAAACGTGCTTAACACGGATTGACTTATTTAAGAATTTATAATTTCAAGAATACTGATGCTTTTCAAAAAAGAGAGTACTTTTCCTTTAAATTCCTGAAATTATATATAGTTGCTTACGTTGATGTTTCCTTTAAAATTTTTAAAAGAAATTTTAAATCAATTTGCTAAAAAAAAGACAGTTTTTGTTAAGGTATCCGACTAATTACGATAGCATTTATTTTTAAATGGAGAGATCTAGAGATTTCCATGTGCTTTTTAGATTGATTTAGTTTATTTCAAGAAAAATAAGCTAAAGTTCAGAAGAGAAAAAGAAATAATTATTACTAAAATGAAGAAAAAAGTGGTAACATCTTACAATAAATTACATAAACAGGGCCCATTCTGTTCAAAAAGTTTGTGAAAATTTTTTCCTATTTTGATGTGTTGTCTGATATTCATTTCTGAAATGACCTTCATGATAAAAGATATTTTAATTTTTTTATAAAAACTAGAGCTTTTATCTTAGTTATTATATGAAATTGCTTAAAAAAACAGTGATTATATTCACCTAAGGGACTGTGAATTATGAAATAAAACATTTATTGGTAAATCGGATGGTTAAAACACTTCTACTACTATACAGAACATACATGAAAAATTTCAGTTAATTATTTTCAAAGCTTTTTGAGCAATCACGGTTTACCAAAAAAACACATTTCGAGTAAAACGCATTTTAATGTATGACATCTTGCTTAAATTAGCAGCATCTGCTTTTACTAAAACACTTGTACTTTTTGTTATACGGAATGGAAAATAACAAACTTGGTATTTTTATAACTCAAGTAAAATGGCCTATAAAATATAATCACAAAAAAGTATTTGTTAATTTTAAGCAAAATTCTCAATGTTAATGTATTTGAATACTTAATAAAAACGTTTGATACAAATAATATTTTATTTATAATGTTTTTTTTAAATCTTTTCCTTCAAACCGAAAGAAAGAACATTTAAAATTTAATATAACTAAAAGTATTATAAATAAATCGTTGATACATTTTGAAATCAATAACATTATTCATAAACACTCATAAATTAAAAATAAAAGGAAAGAAAGATATATATGCTCGGGAAAAAATGTAAGCTTAAAAGTGATATGGTCATAAAATCGTTATAAGGATCTCTCATATTATTTTTTTAGCATAGGGCTTTTAAAACTAATTTTCAAAATTAATATACTTTGTGATGTACCTCCCCTTGGAAGTACATCCCTCGAAGCATCAGCGTGAGCTAGAGGAGTAGGGTTAACGAAAGAACTCGGATCAAACATTATCGTAATATGACTTTATTAAGATATTCAACTTAAACTTTTAACAAATTTAATTACAATAATTAATATGAGAGAATATACTGTGACGCAATACGCAACACACAATATAATTCAGACCAATCTCAATAATCGAACCACCTAATCCTCAAATATACTAATAAGTAATCAATCCTACCTTGTATTATTCTGCAATAAACTTGTCTTTATCTACAATGGTATGTAGCTTGACGTTTAACTTCTAGTCGAACACCAATGTGTTTATCCACGACACGTATAACTTAAATCTTGAACCACGAACTTCAATAATTATCAACTGCCACAACGCACGTCAAATGTCTATCATTCCTTTACATTGTCCTTACGCTTACTCTAAGATCCTATATTTATCCTATATTTTTTGCATCTCTTCACTTCTCGTTTCTTGGATTTGGTTGGAAAAGAGTTGCCATTAATTCTGGCCCAAAGAACTCAAAGGACTTGTTAAAGAAAAGACGCGTAAGACGTCTCAACTTACAAAATATATGTTTCTGTTATAATACTATTAAAAAGTAATTTTCTTAACTCTTTAAGAAGTAATAAAATGATATTCGATATATCTCTTGTACTAGCATTGAAATGAAAAAAAAATCTTGGAGCTTAAAACTTACATCCTTAAGATTAAGAACAAAATAAAAATAATCGGAACGAACAATATCAACTGTTATAAGGCGATGAAAGAAGAAAAAAACAAATGAATTTCTGAATAACCTCCGTTAAACATGGAATGCAAATATTTTTCGTTTCTCGAAACCATCTTGATTCTTGTAATGAATAATTGATTGATTCGTTAGCGTTACTAATTAATTTTCATAAACTAATTTCATCATTACGGTCTCCATTGTCATTAAACCAAACGCGATTTTCTATTATTAAGTATCTTATTTTATTAGCTCTCCTATTCATAATATTTCACTGGTAATTATGTCCTAAGGAATGCATAATAAGTTAATGTTTATTCCTTAAATCAGTGTTTCTCAAACTGTGGGGCGCGCCCCCCTTGGGGGGCGCGGTATCCCTGCGAGGGGGGCGCGAGCGTATTGAAAATAAAAGGATTAAATAATAATTTTTTGGAATGAAGTAAAACAAAATGCTCTCTGACATAATAAAAAATACACATTTACACTGATATAACTTATTTTTATCATCTGGGGATCATCAAAAATAAAAGATTCCATTTCAAACGCTCATTAGCCATCTTTGATCCTATAACCAAATTAAAAAAAATATTTTGTTTGCTTTGCTGTAATCCCACGATGAAAGATTTTTTATTACGTCTCTTTTAACCTAAAATATTACTTTAGCTGACCTTCGAACTTACAGGTATGGTTATCTCCGTCGTTTTTTAGGGAAGTTGTAAATAATATATTTCTGTTTCGCCTTTTTCCATGTGAAAGCGTTTTATGATATATGGATAAGCATATTGAGCACTTTGAAGAATTATTTGGCCAAGATTTATTTTTGAGTAATTTGAAACATATAATGCATAATGAAAAACGTTTTACAAAATTATTGCTTAGAACACATGCTTCACTTTCCCCACGAACAATTTTGTGGTTTTGATTGCAGTTTTGTGAGACTTATTATGGTTTATAAATGAAAATGAGCAGAATATTAAAAAAAATGGGCATATGTGATTCCTATTGAAAAAAGTTGAAACTGATCAAGCTGTTGAAGAACCTACTGAAATAATGCATATTAATCAAGATATATATAGCGAAAGTAAATATCAGAAAAGCGTTAGACATGAAACGTTTGAGTTGATTTGAAATTTTCAAATGCTGCCTAAAGATCTATATGAAGAAAACTATGAAGCCATAATGTAGCACTTCACCTTGTCAAAAAGACACAAAGAAGAAAAGTTCAAAATGCTATTTGTAGATCATCAAACTACAGAAAACTACAAAAAAGTGAACAAAATATGATAGTTTTGCTGTGGAAAATAACGTTCCTGTGTTAGCGAAAAGTGTCTGTGATTTACATCCTTTATTAAGGACACGCACATTTGAAACATTTTCCTTAGTTTTATTGGATTTTGTCTCAAATTTTCAAAGAAAAATTGAAAAGTTCTTGAAAGTAGGTAAGTATATTTTCTCTTAATTAAATTATTCACTAGAATTCTGATTATTATCGTGTATAGTAAAAATAATTATAAAACAAATTATAGTTTTGAAACAAACAAAAAACGCCTTTTATAGTGAATCGAACTAAAAAGTAAAAAAAAATATTACTTAAAAGTAACTTATACAAAATTTAATACTTATCTTGTTACTTTGTACGGTTTATAATTCTGATCGTATTGTAGCTTTAGCGCCAAAGTGCATTATTATTGCATTCAATACATTATTACTTTTAGGGGGGCGCGATGAAAATTGTGACTGAAAATTGGGTCGCCAGTAGTGAAAGTTTGAGAACCACTGCCTTAAATTATTTTTAAGAAATTAGTTGCTGCTTTGTAGGATTTTTTTTCTCATGCGCATTTTAATTAACAAATGTTATTTTTTTCTATAATAAAAACATGAAAACGTTTCCGCAATAGTCATTAAGAAAACATTCGATTAAATAGCTGAAATAAAATCTAAGAATTTTCTATATATTTCAAAAAAGAGAAATTCAGGAATGAAAAGTCAGGAAAAGAAAAGCTGAAATATTTCTGTTGTATTTAATAATAATAAAAAATAAATGATAGGTCTATGACAATATTTCTTGTGTGGTTAAACGTTGCGATGATATAGACGCAGATTATTGTATTAAGTACTCAGAAATCACCTACTGAACATCGCAGCAGACGAGGATTTCTGAATTGTTTTGAATTTTGATTTACAGAAAAATGTAAAGAATGTACAAACCAGCTAGTAATACTTCTACGAAATTTAAAAAAAATTAAGATCCAGTGAAAAGCATCGCACTTACTCGCGACGGAGACAGAAGAAATGTATGAATAAAGTACTGAGAGCCATAATAAAAATAACAAAAAAACTAAATTTACAGATGAAAATTATAATAAAAAGATATTGTATTTCCTATTGTTCTTCTTTTTCACCTTTGTATACAAATTTTATGGTATAAAAAGAACGTAAAACCCTTTGGTGTGAGATACCCTGTGCGAAAAAAAAACAAAAAGTTCAAACAGCGTTCTTGAGTGAATTTTGCAAGGTATTCACGTTATTTTCTGATAAATCATTAAACATGGGAGCGCAAAGCCAGAAAGCCATCAAAAGATGATACATTTTTGAAACTAAAAACTCATTACAGCAGCTGACGTTTCTGGATTTGAGTGAATATCATGGTATTTAAAGATATAATTTTGTAATATTTTTCCTTCTACTAATAGTTTAAAATAATTTAATGTGTCAATCCTGCTTTTCGGAAAATTTCAAAATTTATCTCACGTGTTCTCCTTTGCTTTCTTTAAATTTTGGTGCATATACGTTGATGTCACTAAGGTAATAAAGTTTCACTTTGGAATCTTGAAGAATAATACCCATCAGTCACGTAAATAAAATCAGTCGCTGGAGTCCTACGTAACCCAAAGCGTTTCAAATTTAGTTAGAGTGTAAAAAACCCGCAAATTTTAAAATAGTTACATTTAACAGATATTTTTTGCTTAGAACTTTACAGTAATTTTGACGAAAAATCACTCACATCAAATTTAAATGCTTAAAAATATTTATTTTTAAAAAAGTTTTCCCTCGCAAATTGTGACACTTTCAATGAATCACGAAGTATATCAATTAAATTAAAATTGCCTTATTTCTAATGTGTTCTTACTTATGGTGTTTTCTTAACTTTGAACTAAGATTTCATAAAAATAATATTTTTTCATAACCCAAGGTTGATAACCTTTTATTTACGTAATTAATCATGGCCTTTTAAGTCTGTCTTTGGTTTTAAAAATGAAGCATTTCTTTTGTTCTTAAAACAATAAAAAAATTTTCTGTAAACAATACAATTCATCTCAATCAATAAATTAATATTGTTTTAGGAAATTTATTCTTCACAAATTGAGTGGATAATGCAAAGGAAACTTAAGCACATTGAGAAGAATTATATTGATTATTTAAAATAATGTGTTAAATACCGTAATATTTTAAGGACGTTAGTTACTACTTAAAATTAAGCAAAATAATTTTTTTAAAATAAAAAAAAAAAGTAGTATCATTAGATATCTTTAAATTTAATTCAATTTATAATTACTCACATTAAAATAGTTCAGAAACTTAGAATTAAAGTTTTGTAAAACACGCAGCAAAGTCATAAGCAGAAATTTTTAATTAACGATTAAACCTATGGAATTAGAATTAATCATTATTGAAAAGTAAAATTTTTCACTAACACAAATTTTGCAGTATGTATTTCAAGAATTCTAAAATATAATCAACATAACTAGCTAATATTGATTTATCTTGTGTTAGTTTTAGGCAAAAGTCTTTAACTATTGGGTTATAGCGAAACTACTATATATGATATTGGAAGACATTCATTATTCATCATTAACTACAGTCACGCATCTAGAGTTAGAAGGCTTTCCATCTATTGGAAATTTTACAAAAATTTCATCATAACTGAGGTTTTTAACCTTACCTTATTCTTATATAATCCACTCATATTATTTAATTAAAAACTTTTAAAACAAGGCTAAAAAATGAAACTAAATTCATATAATTCGGGCAAGTTGATTTAGAGTATTGATTAAATAACATGGTCGAAATCTCTTTCAGTACATACATACCATCCAAAAATTTGTGTGATTTTTAGTTTTATTTTATCCTCATAGCGAGAAATGTATTGTTAGCCACAAAATTATCTCCTAAAAAACTGCCATGTTCACCTTTTTCATTACAAGATGATGTCATCCTCCGTGCATTCTGATCAATCACAAAAGTCTTGATTGGTGATCATATGATTCTAAAAGATTTCGGTTGAGGAAATTATAAAAGCTGATATCATACAAAATAAACAAAGAACACATTTATCTCTTGAATTGTATGAGCGTAATTTGTTCGTGTTGTCCCTTGATGTCTGTGATCTTCAATAAAATGTGGTTTTTAAAATATCAAGAAGTATCCTCGATCTTTCAACGACTGCAGCAAGTTAATAGAGCCATTACCCAGTAAAATGTCTTAAACAAGTGAAATATTACACAAAAATATATACAGTATAATAAAATAAAATATATAATAATAGACAGAATTGTACTTCCTTCAAAGGTAAAAAAGAAAAATTTGGATTTTAAGAAACATATCAAGAAAATAAATTGTACAAAAGAATATTGAACTAAAATTGGATAGAACAGACAAAACAAGAAACACAGTGTAGAACTATTAAAATTGAAGATACCAAAAGTATCATTTGACAAAAATGGAGACCTATTATGATTTCTAAAGCTGTCGCTGATGTAAAAGGGAAATAGACTCAATCACTCATCAGGATATCTCCGGAAGTATTAGATTTACAGCATGAAATTTGGTAGGCACGTTCCTGTCTTCGAGTAAAGATCCGCCATGAAATGGGTTTAGGTAAATCGGTCCACAAAAAGCGTTAAAATTTCTTAAGGAGCATGCATTCCCATTTTAACCTATTAGACCTACAGACTTCAATTCGCCATTTTACTTTCATGGAGCAGATTTATCGCAAAGAACGGTTTCGACCCCTGCCCCCAGGAAGTGACCCGAGGGCTCAAGGGTGCTACACATAAATAATTCCCGTTTATGAACTATTAGAGCAACATGCTTAAAATTTGGTATACATGTTTGTTTCATGAAGTAGAGACCCGTAAAAAACGGATTATCTGAAAATTGGTCCTAAAAACGCGTTTCGAAATCTTAAGGTATCGTTATACATAAATATTTCCATTTTTGAACTATCCGTGCTTCAGATATGAAATTTGATAGTAGAAATCCGCTATAAAAAAGGTATTTCTAAAACTGACACACCAAGGAGCATTTTAAAGATTCAAGATACGTTACATATAAACATTCTCGTTTTTGAACTATTAGACATGCAAATTTGAAATTTGTGAGATTTGTTACGAAAATTTCTTTCATGGATCGGGGAGTAGTGTTCCTCTAATGGGATTTTCGAAATCCTACCCTCGAAGTGTTATCGATATATATGTATATATTCCAGTTTTTGAACAGTTAGACTCACATATTTGAAAAGTGGTAAGTATGTTTCTTGCATTGAATAGAGATCCCCTAAAGACGGATTTTAAGGGAATCGACTAATACTTGAAGAAGGGAATTACTGGGACGTACTGATAAAAAAATCACATTTTCGAACTACTAGAACTATAGTAATGAAATTTGGTTTGCATGTTTCTTTTGCTGAATTGAAATTCAATAAGAGTGGGTCTTACGGAAATAAACTCTCAAAGATGGTTACGGGGTGAATTGATAAAATTAATTCCATTTTTGTACTTTAAGATTTAGATTTGAAATATGGCAAGTATGTTTGTTTTATGTTACGCTATGTTGTTAAATTGAAAATGGGTTTTGCAAAAATCCACTACGAGAGATTGTTACCAGAACGTCAAACACGATTCTGCTTTAATTTTGGAAATTATCGGAAACTATCCTTTATAAACTTATTTCTTTAATATCAAGAACTGAGAGTTATCTGTAAGTGTTTTAAATACAATCGGTTTTTTATTGCTAGGGCTAATAAATCAATAATTTACATGAGTATATGTATAACAGGACATATTCTAAAATCATTATCTAGTACCTATCAAAGCGAGGAGCACTAACGAATGGTATATATATATATATATATATATATATATATATATATATATTATACATTAACTAATTTTAAATTACTCAAAAGAGGGCACTATATGTAAAAAAATAAGAGAACTTGGTACCCTATAAACACTTTTTTTATTTATGTATATAAAAATTATATTTTAGCATTTCTTATAATGTTTCTATTCAAAAAAGTGATACCAAATGAAATTTTTCACATAATATTCATGCAATTTTCAAAATCTAAATTTTTTAAATAAATTTGGAAAATTTTTAAATCATACTCTTTCTATAAATATAAATTTTTCGATCTGATTTTTTGTAATTTTCTTAAGAACGTTTTCAACAACAGTAGAAATCGAGTTTACAAAAACTTAATTAGTTTGGGAGAAAAAATAATAAAATGTTGATATGCATGATATAAATCAACGAAAACGCCAGTATGTGTGTCTTACATCTGATTTTTTAATGAAGTATTCAGTTTACAATAAAATGGATAACTAATTTTGCTACATGCATTCTATATAACACTCAGGAAGGAATGGAAGTGATTGATAAATAATTGTGGAAGGAGTAGCATTTTGAATGCACTAATGTTTTGAAAAACACAAACTGAGAAAAACCCCTTTAAAATTTATAAATCTAAATCTGAAAAAATAATTATAATAAGCATAAATAAACTTAAAATACAACTTTAAGATATTAGTTTTTTATAAATAATTGTATTTTCGTATTTTTTCAACTCATGTATTTTTAAAAATGAACACTTTTTAGAGAGTATTGATTCCACAAGGAAATTCAAGAAACATGGTAACTTTTTTTTTTCTGTCACGACAGAAATATTAGTTTCTTTTCTTCACATAATATTGAAGTATTACATTTGTATGAACACATGTGAGAAAAAAGAACTGAAATTGTAAAATTATTAATATGAAATGACTCAATTCAAAAAATATACATGCACACATTTCACAAAGAAAAACATTTACATTATTGTATTTCCTCTGTAATATTTTGCTTTATATATTAAACATTCTTTTTTATAGTTATTATTTCTCTTTATAAAACTTATTTATTTATCAACATGCTTTTTAGCTCTTTTTTAAACGGGCCTGGCCGAATTCCTAATTTGTGTTCAAAGAAAGTTTTCTTCAACTTCTAACTTCCTGACATACATAAGAGATTTATCAATTGAAAAATAATAATGCAAAGAATGAGATTGAATAAATATACGAAAAAACGATATTTGGTCATTTTTGGAGCACCAAGTCCTCTTAAAAATGCTTTATTTTATATTAGTATCACTATGTATCTCCAATATAATTTTATATCAATATATATATATATATATATATATATATATATATATATATATATATATATATATATATATATATATATATATATTTAAGTTTTTCAAATATATATTTATAGACTTACTTTTATTTTGTATTAACCCTCTAACCGGATAGCACGGAAAATTCCGTCAGTGTAAAGATGCTTCGAAAATGCACTGCACGGATTTTTCTGCCTTCAAGTAACGTTTTCAAAAGCGGATCACCGAACTTTTCTGAAATCCTTTCCCCCTTTTAAAGGTTTAACATCTTGAAAAATAATTGGGGACGGTGGAAGCAACACAGCAGAACACTGATAGGAAGTTTTATGGCTCGCAGGAAACCCCGTGTTTTGACCATGGGGCAATCGTAAAAAATAAAGGGGAAATTTCTTTAGACCCCAGGAAGTGTTTATTTGTTACATTGTTTTTTAAAAGTTTTGAAAAGTTCCAACAAATAAGTAAAATATGTTACAATTCCTATTGGGTTTCATATTAATTTGAAACTGTAACAAGTTGGGGCGTGTCAGTGCAATCTTCTATTTTATATAGTTAGACAAATTATCTTTTTTAAGTATATTCTTCCGCTTCATTTTTCTTATTTTAATCAAAGCTTTCAGTTTTTGAAACATGATTATTTTATTATAAGATACCGAAAAAATTAATAAAACACCAAACTCTTTAAAATTTGAAACCTTTTCAATTTTCCAACCACTAAAAATGAATAAATTTAAACTTCATCAAATCATTTGAAACATTTTTTTAAACTTTGATAAAAATAATAACGAAAAAATAAACTAATTAAGATTAATTAGTTTTTTTTTTAGATTTCAGAGCCCAAGTGTCCAGGGAAGTTTAAGTACAGTACCTAGTTATATATTGTTAAAATACACCGAATTATATTTGAATTTTAAGTGCTTGAAATTCAGTTTACATCAAAGACAACATGAATGAAGATTTTCAAAAATTTTTTTTATAACTTGAATGTTTGAATAAATGGTAATCAAAAATATACGGAAACATTTACAGTAGACATTTATGCATACAAATAAACATAAAAATCAATTTTAAATTCGAGCTATTCAAAAACATTCAAATTATTGTTCAAAAATATCTATTAATACAAAATACCTCAACATTTATCTTTTTTAAAGGCTAACTGAATAAGTAATTAAAATCTGGATATTTTTTGAAATCTCGACCGTATAAAGCTAGGAATTTTATGTTAGAAATTTCTTTTGAAATTTCGGAAAAAATGCATTGCGCAGTTAAAAATATTTACCATAAGTTTTAGCAATTGTTTGAGTATAAAAAAGATTTCAAATTTTATTATATAGCTTCTTTGGTATATTTTAATATATTTCGAAGATTTCATACAATTCAGTTGAAAACTGCATGCTAAGAGCAAAAAATATACTAAAAAAATTGATGAATATACAATTACAATAAATTCTTACATAGAAGCAAAACTGAGAAGGTAAAGCGTAGGAATGAAAAATTTTGAGTATATCTGAAGTTGTTTTCGAAAGATTTATTTTAAAGTTTAGAAAATTTGTGTGCGTTATGTTAAACTTATATTAATTAAATGGTTAAAATAATATGTTAATATTAGTCATGTAATCGTTTGATGACACATTAATATACTAATAAAAATTATCATGGTCATTGATGCGAATGTCAAGAATTTTATGTAATTTTAAATTCAGACATTAAGATATTGATGTATAAATATAAAACGATCATCTAAAATACATGAAAAATGCAGTCTGCTATAAAATGATCTTGACAAACAAAATCCGGCATTTTCACTTACTATTGCAGAGCCGGCTTAGTCAGGGGCGATCTGGAAAAACAGAGAGAGAAACGCGGTTTTGATGGATGCCACTCTAGCTTTTAAAGTTCCCAGGAAAAATTATATATATATAAATTACAAATGCAAAAATAAATCTTGTAATTGTCCATACATTTTTATAACAACGAATTGTGGAATTGGCTTCCAATACATTGTTGTGTTTGACAATATCTAAGGTAATCAACCCTACTTTAGATAGATTTGTACTACTTTTTCGTAACCGTATTCCTTTTAAAATTAATTCGTGCAGCCGAAATACACCTTTTGCACCCTTAAAAATTTATGTAAACTTTAACGGTTAACTTTAATTTATGCAACTTGTGAAATGTTCATAATTAACCATTTCCGTCTAAACAGTTTTCATGAAAAAAAAGTTTGGACTCCCTTATTCATTAGGGATTTATATAAGATTCTAACTTTAAATTTTATTCTTCACCGAATAGGATCGAGTGGTAGTGTATAGTACTTGCACACCACAGGTCTGGGGTTCTATTAACGGGCTGCGCAAGGTTGACTCTGCCTTTCATCCCGCTACATTGGGTAGATAAATGAGTACCAAGCTTTTTTCGGGTCTTAAACACTGAAGGTCTCTCTTCAGAAAGACCACCAAATCGGGACATCTATTCATGCACCTCAGCGTCCAATGGTCACGTGTATTATGATGGGCACAGTAGTTCCTGGCCCTCATGGATTGTTGTGCTTCTGAGTTTGAGTCTTAAGTTTGAGGATTACCTCACTTTGGGGATACCCCTTAGATAAACATGTATTTCCACTCACTTGCAATTAAACATTTTTCTTTCAATTACGTTTATTTCAGAATGAAGTTTATATTTTTCAAATGTATTTGCTTAATAACATGTATATATGCGTATTATATTAAAAATTTGATCAATCCAAAATTACATGTTATTAGCTCCTCTAAAAGCTTTTAGGATTTTACAACTGATCTTACAATCCATATACGTTTTATAGTAGTATATTTAAAAATGATAAGGACATTTTTACGACTGTGTGAGCTGTTATGCCTCGTTTATAAATATAAAAAATTGCATTCAGCTACAGTTTTTAAAATGTACAGAAATAAGTGGAGCAACAGGATACTTACATATTATGAATATTTTTGACTGCAGTAAGATATATTTATATTTCAGTTTCTTTACAATTTGAATAGAAGTTATAAGCCATTTTGCAAATAGTTTGATATTGAGTATAAATCCATACGCTGTTTAATATTGTAAAGTGTTTTACTTTGATACCAGCACACATTAAAATAAGGCTCATTTGCAGTTATATGATCAGCTTCAGTGATATTTAAATTTTCAAAAATAGTCTACACGTACGAAAACATTATTTCACAACCGCACACCACATATCTCATACTATATCTTCCCTACAGCAGGAAATATTTGTGTATACTTAAAAATTTAATACAGGATACATTTTCATGTGTTAAATTTGTTTTTAAAATTTGGTATGAATACATTGTGGAACTGTCGGTTAACTTCACTGAACAAAATTGTTTTAAGTGTACTGTTTTGAAAGACAAAATTAATTAGGGAGAATTTTTCTCACAATAGATTTTGTAATGACTGAATTGTGTGAAAATGTAGTTATCGATGTGTGACATTTTTCCTTGTAATAAAAGAAACAGAAAAATAAGAAATTTAACTTGAGTAGAAAATGGTTAGAAGTACTGTCATGCGCATTTGAAGAAGTTTATCCCCCATTAAAATTAAAAATAATTGACTGAATGTGTGTTATGTCCATCATAAATGCCGATGTTAAAAAGATATTTTTATTTAATAGAAGGAGTTCGAAAAGGAGAGCACTAGGAATGAAAATTTAGATTTTTTCCGAAAAATATTCAGTTAACATAAAAATATCATTTATATGATTTAAATTTGAATAAATTAAAAGTATTGAAATCATTTTTTATTTTATTCTAAATTAAAAATATAATTGAATATCAATCTGTTTTATTTCATAAATATAATGATCGTATGCACCATTTATTGTCTTATGGTTTAAAAATAATATAGGGCCTTTACTCTTTTTACCTCATAACTTTTTATAAAAACAGGAAAGTGAGCGCGTATTCTTACTCTCATATTCAAAAATGATTACAGGATGCTTTTTTCTGGTTCAAATCGCAATACTAAAATATTTTTTTTTAATTTTTAAAAAATGACAGAAAAATAAATTTTTTTGAAGAAAATATAAATATTTTTCAACTTTTAACACGCCATTTATTTCATGTTTTTTTTTTACCCTACGTTTTGTTTTAATTTTACTGTGACTGAATCTATGGGGAAAACGACAAAGTAGAACTACGGATTTCTTACAAGATTGTCCAAGGCAGCTTAACAGCTAGCTGTAAACGATTGCTATCCTGGTTCTCACTGATTAAAGACGCCGAACTAAGTCATAATGTTGTCCCCTTTCGACCTCCCAAGTTTTAAAAGGGGGAAAGAATTGAAGTCTGTTGCATTTTTGAAGGGAATAGCAAAATAAGAGTAAAACGCTTTCGGAATAACTTTTCAGGAGGAAGGTATCCACTTAGAGGGTTAATTTTACTTTTATCCGGTACTATAATACTTCCTTTGTTTTGGCAGGGAACATTAACTATATGTTTTGATCACGAGGTAAGTTTTATCATCTTCTAATTTTTATTACAACGATTTTAACTCCGTGCTAGTAATTAGTCCATTCAGTTATATCGTTACATATTATTAATAAGTATTAGTGAAATTTATTTGGTAATAAATAATGTCTATACTTTTATTTCCTTCCCCTTTGGCGCAAAGTATAGGCATCTTACAGGTGAAGGTTGGCGGGCCAAAAAGCAGGTTTAAACCTACAATTTTGATTCCTAAGGCGAAGCGTTTGCTATTCGCTAATATTTCTTACTGTTGTGACTCTTAATACTTAGGTATATAGCTATTTGTATATATTATTATTAATTTTTAAAGTGCATTAATGTCCCTCATTTAATTATCTTTTTTCTATTTGCGTTTTCATTTTACCTTAAATTATAAACATGTTAGTATCTTAAATAGTTCTCACTTAATCAACGTTTAATTCTTAAAAACTATCTGAAAACATTCGTTCAAATGTATTTTAGAAAAATGATATTTCGTTTAAATAAATTTATTTAACAATATGGTTCTTGAATCTATCTTACTTCTTTTTGTCGATGCTTTTAACTATTCTAAGCCATCAGAAAATATCAATATATATTGTGTTGCTTACTTGCTACAAAGTGGGAAATTTCGCGGCTCAGAAATAAAGGAGAAAGATGAAGTTTTATACATATAACTAACTCTGCGTTGAGCAAAATAAAAGTGTTTGGTCAAGAAACCTCTATACCGACAATGTTAAATTGGCTGTTTTCGAGGTACATTTTCTCAAAATCTGTTATATGTGCATGCTTGAAATTTTTCATATAATTAAAATACACATTTCTCATTATACTCAAATGAGCTTTTAGCTAATTTTGAATTTTTTCATAATTTATAAAATATTTTAGCAAACATAGTTTACGTTAACTCGTTTTTCACATAAAAAAATTTGTAAAAAATAAATTTTAGGGTTTTTTACAAAAAGCTCATTTCAGTATATATTAGCCATCATTATAAATATATCATAAAAAATTTACATACCTGTGAACAGTAGTTTCTAAGAAAAGGAACATCGAACATCAAAAATTGACATTTTGAGAAAAATTGATTTTAACGTATAATTACTTTTTAGTTAAAACATTCCAGCTCCATATTCTAAATCATCAGCATTTTTTTAGTAGCTCATCATCTTCTTTCTTCCTTTTAAGTCTTTTTTTTCCTTCCTAACTTCCTTTGTTTTTGTAAACAATAGTATTTTGCTCGTAACAGCCTCTGTTTGTCGAGGCACTCCATCGCCTGTACCGTGTAATCACCAGGCTCAATACACATTTTCTCAAAATTTCTAGTTTTGATACATTCCCCATATTAAATGAGGAAACTGCATCATATGTACCCAGTGACAAAACTTCTAATTGTACAAATGTTTTCTTCGGTACACGAGACCATATTACATTATTTACACTTTCGTTAGGATTTTGCGTACCTCCATGTAAACACTTTTTTAGCACTTCTGGATTAGCTAAATCCCTAAAAACAGGTCGCATGGCCTCCACAACATCCACAGGTAAACTATTTTTGTGATGATAAGTCTCCCCAAGCAATTTTGCTTTTTTAAATTTGCACCACGTATCTGAATCAGAGGGACAAAATCCATGCTGAGGTTTTTCATCGGTTGATAGCTTGTGTAAAAATATTGCCCATATGGCTTTGTTGCATGTCCTTCACGCTAGACAAATTTCTGCGGATAGCCAGACCATAATATGCTTGCAGACGGTCGATTTCTGCCTCTGTCAATCTATTTCTTCCGCATAAAGGCTTTCCGTCAGAAAGTTTTTGACCTCTCATCTTAGTTTTCAAGCGTCGAAGACGTGTCCCATTCTTTTCATAACATGACCTATGCATTCTAATTTCTCGACAGAGCAATGGTCACCATATACTTTGTTCTCGACAATAGAAGTAAACGCTTTGGAGTCCCCATCTCCTAAATATTTTGTGTACCGAACATTGTAGAGTGACTGGGAACGCTGAAAAATGGATAGAGCTCCAGCTACTTCCATCTTACCGCTGTAGCCTTCAAAATTTCTCTTACAATTTTGAAGATGCTTGGTTTTGTTCGGACAAATACAATGTTTTGAAAAAACTTCGACATCTATAACTTTGCCGGTATCAACACTTGTGACTGTCACCAAGCCATTCTTCGAAGAAAAACCACGCTTCTGCCAGCTAACATCAACAGCAACAGCAAGGTCCCTTTTTCCATCATTTTCATCAACGGCTTCACGAACAGCTTCTGCCATACTGTGTTCACAGGTTTCTCTTGTTGCCTGCAGTAAAATGTGGTTGTACTTTGAGAATTTTGTGGGTGGCGGGGAAGATTCATGATACCGCAAAACATCCTAGCAGACTCAGCACCTTTACCTATGCATCGCATAGCATACACTAGCCGGGTATTCAGTTCGTAATTCTCAGAACTATCGCATTTCTTGGAGTTAAAAAAGTATAGTTATATTTACAAGAAGGACATTTTAAGTGAAACTTCGCAGCTTCACCACAGTTACTTTCACTGAGGTGCAACCTGAGTCCTGTTTTTTCACACTTTATACATTTTACAGCTTCAAAAACACACACGCTAAAGGTTAATGTCCACAATAACATTTCTGAAACCAGAAAAGCCTCATCCGAATATGAAATATCCATGTTTACAATTTTTCTCTCACTGGCAGATGGTTCAGTTTCATTAGTACAAAGCTTTGCACCATCAGCACAATTTTTTCATCAGCAGAGTTCTTTGGAACAGTAGAATTGCTTTCACCACAACCATCATTACTTTTATTACATCTTCCTTTATTAAAAACTCCTCTTCGTTTCTTAAATACTTTATTCGATGCTCTAGGCATGGTAAAGTCGATATATTATAGCAATTTTTTTTGAAAGTTTAAGCTTAATAATGTTAAAGAATACTTGCGAGTTCAAAAATTATAACGCAGTTTTGAAAGTGTAAACAAACACTGATTTGACCGTTAAAAATACAGTGAAGTTTCAAATGGGTTAGGAAATAAAATAATAAAAGGCTCAATTTATACAATAAAAGATAAATGTTTTGATTTATACCAGACGCTCAACTTTTAAGCCAAAACAAAAAACTTTGTTTACTTTTACGCTTGTCAAATGGGTGTGGCCCAGTTTCAACGATTATTTAAAAATAGGTTTTTAGGGCTTCTACTTACCCTAGAGGTTAAAGTAAGGTATTTTTAGAAAGGTTAAAATCTGTACTATGTGGAAATGTAAAAATCTCAAATTGTCAAAAAAATCAAATTTTACCTTTCCGACTGCCCTTAACGTTTATGGACTTCTTCATATTCAAAGAGCAGTTGGGAGAGAAAGAAATTATTTTGTAGATTTTCCGAACCAAAATATTTCTTTGAAATATTTGTTTCCCCTTTCGGTAGAAATATCAATCACTTATCCCGTAAAATTGCTTCGGCAGAGTTATGGAAATTATCAGAAAAAAAATGTACCAAATATGCTTTTGAGAACAGCAAATTGGTAATAAATTTGCGTAAGTTGATTAAATATACTCATGTCCATAAATTAAGGATGATGAAGTTCAGGCAAAGAAATAGACAGAAGCAAAACAAATTTGACTTATTTGCAAAGTCTATTTATTAAACAAAAGGTAAATAGCAAAAAAGATGCTATATGTTTGACATAATTAAAAAAATTGCGATTTTTACTCTCTGGAGCAAATTTAAAAAAAAACCTATTTACAAAAAACAGTATAACATGGTTAGTATGATGGTAAATATAGAGTATGTGTCCCGGACGATGCAATGCATGCCTTCCAACGCCTAGGCATGCTGAGTATCAAATATTATCAATCTGATCTTGGGGAATATTACACCACTCATCAAGCAATGCTCTCCGAAATTCCGGTAGACAGGTAAGAGGCGGTTGACGGTCTGCAATTCGTTTGCCAAGCATATCACGCAAATGCTCTATAGGATTAAAGTCCGGTGAGTATGCTGGTCAATCCATACATGTTATATCCTACAATTGAAGACTTTCGCTTACAATGTTTGCATGGTGAGAACGGGAGTTGCCATCCATAAACACAAATTCAGAACCCATGGCGCCCCGAAACCAACGTACATGTAGTTCCAGAATGGCATCCTGATAAAAGTGGCCTGTCATCATTACACTCTAAACATGCCGGTCAGTTCTGGGACCAAGAATAATTCCTCCCCAAACGAGCCATCCTGCATCCTGCGTAACTGTGTCGTTCAATGGTGTTCTCTTGGTTGTAACGGGTACCTGGCGCTCTCCATATTAATGTCCGGCAAGAATCAGACTGCAAACTAAACCTTCACTCGTCGGAAAACATCTCACAATACCACTGTTGTGGTGTCCATAATGCATGCTCTCTACTCCAGGTTAATCGCAGGCGACAGTGAGTTGCGGTAAGTGGAACACATCTGACAGGCCTACGAGTATATACACCAATGTTCTCTAAGCGTTTGTACACGTTCTGCCTTGAAACTGTCGTACCGGTAGCTGAAGAGATCTGACGAAATAGGTCTGATGATTTGCTCCGTCTGTTTGTTTTGACAGTAAGTGCCACATATCGGTCCTCATTCGGAGTTGTAACTCGGGGGTGACCTGAGCTGTAACATCTACTCACATTACCATCATCTTGGAATCGTTTCCAAAGCCTGTAAATGACACTCTGGGTGATTCTAAGTTCCTCGGATACTTCCAGCTGGGTACGACCACATTCTAGTCGTTTAACAATTCTACCAAGTAAAACTATTCCAAATGTTTCCTTTGTGCCATAACTATGCAGTTATTGCACTGAAATGCTTTTAAAGCGCTTGTGAACAATTTTAGTTCTTTGCCACCATTCCTTATATACCCCTCTCTATCACTCTCGTCATTGTGACGTACTATCCGCGCCATCTGGTACTTTCCTGTAATTTGCATATTCTTCTTCAAGATGTGTATAATAATTCTACAGGTGAAATTTTTATTTTAGAGCTCAACTTCTGCGTATAATCGAAATATATCATTTTTCTTCATTTTATACAGTTATTTTTTTACATTATTAGTGTTGCGCAAATTGTTATTCTCGATTGCTAATCTGAAAGATGAATTTATGTGGTAAATATTAAATAATGAACACGGATTGAATAGTAATATGTCATAAACTTATGTTTAATGAAAATTCTTTATTCGATAAATAAAATGTATTACTTTTTTTCATTTTAATATAATTTCAGGTGGTTTAATCTAAATTTTAAAATGTTATACAATCTACGTGAGATATGTTCATTTCAAGTTTCTTAACTAAGAAAGATTCAAAAACTTTGATGAAAAACTTTTTATCTAAAGCAAATGGTTATACCAATAATCCTTATTGAGGAATAACTGTGAGTTGTTTCCTAAGATTAACATAGCAATACAAGAACAATTAGTAACAAACCTCATAAATTTGAACCACATTCAATGAACCAGTATGTCCTTTAAACATGCTTTCACTCTGTTTGCCCCCAGATCTAAATACTGATAATTAGGAAACTTTAATACACATCCTCAGTTATTCCGCAAATGTTTAGTTGATAGAAGAAGCAATTGAATCAATTATTAAATTGTACCCCATGATATAAATAAAATTTGACGGAAATAAATAGAGTTTTCTAATTCAAAATCTTAAATTTTTTTGTAAAGGGTGTTTTTTGAGAGGTATAGAACTTTAAATTGCAATAAAACAACGATGTATCATTCGATTGACATGATTTTTTTTATTCGAAAGATAATCTTGTGGCATTACATTTTAAATATGATTTCTGGCATAGGACTGCCACGGCTGGCTCGGATGTAGTCCAATCTGGACGTCCAATTTTCGATGACTTTTTCCAACATTTGTGCCAGTATATCGGCAATAACACGACGAATGTTGTCTTCCAAATGGTTAAGCGTTTGTGGCTTATCCGCATAGACCAATGACTTTACATAGCCCCACAAAAATAGTCTAGCGGTGTTGAATCACAAGATCTTGGAGGCCAATACACAGGTCCAAAACGTGAAATTAGGCGGTCACCAAACGTGTATTTCAATAAATCGATTGTGGCACGAGTTTTGTGATATGTTGCGCCGTCTTGTTGGAACCACAGCTCCTGGACATCACGATTGTTCAATTCAGGAATGAAAAAGTTATTAATTATGGCTCTATACCGATCACCATTGACTGTAACGTTGTGGCCTTCATCGCTTTTGAAGAAGGATTCCACCAGCCCATAAAGCGCACCAAACAGTCAGTTTTTCTAGATGTAACGGTGTTTCGACATACACTTGTGGATTAGCTTCACTCCAAATGCGGCAGTTTTGTTTGTTGACGTAGCCATTCAACCAGAAGTGCACTTCATCGCTAAACAAAATTCGTTTATGAAAATCGGGAACAACGGCAATCTCGTTTTGGGCCCATTGGACGAATCTAAAAGCGTTGTTCAGGCGTGAGTCTATTCATGATGAATTGCCAAACCAAACTGAGAATAAATCACTTGACAGCTGTTAAATCGGTCGCCATCTTCGAAAATAATGCCAACTTAAACTTCTATACCTGGAAAAAAACACTCTGTATATGTATCTAAAATAGCAAGCAAAGAAAATAAATATACTCTGAAATTTTCAAATAAACAAACACTGCTGCTATAGCTGTATTGTAACCATTTGTTTCACATAAAATCTTTTTTTTCTCTTTAGAATATCTTTAAATGATTTCGCTAAAAACAAATGGTTGAAATCCAAAAATCATAAGTATTTATTTTCATTTCAAAATTATTGCAGATTGTAAAAAAAGAAAGAAAAATTGAGAGAGAGAGAAATAAGAAATGTGATATTTGTGTGTGTGTGATTTCGATTTTGTTTTCGACATTCACTAAGTGAATTGTCTTATCATTTTATTTTTTAAGAGCCAAGTTCCGTTGTTATTTTGGTTATTGTAAATTCCCAATCGTTAAAAAATAGAGGACAAGGGAGATTTTCAATGGCATTAAAACTAGACTTAATCAATGACTTAAAACGCAATGCACGTGTTAACTACCATGACCACTCGGATAACGTGACCACTTACTTAAGTTTAAAAACTTTCACATTTATAAAGTTTTATAAAAATTAAAAAAATAAATTAGTAGAGTACTGAATCAATATCCGATAAAGGTATTTTGCAGAAAAAGTTACCTTATCCTCTTTATAAAATTCAGTAGAAGCCAAACAAAACTTTCAGGTTTAAGACGGATTTCATAACTTTTTTGTTTTTTTCATTATTACTGTACTGCACTTAATATTCGCAGGGACATTTTACTTTCAAATGTATTTATGGATGAAACAAAATCCCTTCTTTGTTCCTTAAAAATAGCGTTTTATGAAAAATGGTTTTAAATTATATATTTTTTTTTCCAAGTCGGAGGAAGTTTTATGGAGGTTTCTTTAAAACTAGACGATTTTTGTCATTTTATATATTTAGCCTGTCACGGAAAAAGAAAGGAGGTGTAAAAAAAGAGTGTAATTTTTCTTAAGGAATTTTTTTCACCTCTGTGTCTGGCGATTTGACAGGCGTTAAGATACATTTTTTTCCTCCTATTTTTCTACCATCAGTATAAAATAGATCAAAAGAAATATGTGTATTGAAATATGAACAAGAGCTTTAACAAAAAGTATTTGACTTTCGTCATGTTTACTAAATTATAAGCCTTGTGTTGAAAAGTAAAAAGTAACGAAAGACACAAAACACCATCTTTGAACGTGACGAAGTTTTAAACAGCACCAAATCTATTGTTGTAACAAAGACCGATGTACGGTTGCAGTATTATTAATGTTTAGAAATATTAATAAATTGTACAATAATACATCTTGATAACTACCACGCACATTAATTGAAAATATTAGTTAAGGGCAAACATAAAATAAGAATCAGTGTCAATGAAATAATCAAGTATTAATTTTTTATAGATATTAATGTACATGGCTTTTTCAAAACTTTTATAAAAATTATTAAACATTATCACCAAATTTCATAACTGTTTTAAAAATGTCCAAATATTTTACAGGTATTGCTTTAATATTTTGATATTAATTATACAATATTTTGAATATTAAAACAATAATTTAATATTCAGAATAGTATAGATATATATATATATATACTATACTAGATTTTATATATATATATATATATATATATATATATATATATATATATTATAATTCTCTACAAACAAGAGATAAAATTTCACATCAATCATATTTGAAAAAAACACTGAGACAGTAGATAACATACATTGAAGGACACTAGATTAAAAATTAGAAAATGGATGCTGCAGTATTATAAACATTGCTGACTTAGGACAGCTAATATATAAAAAAAAATTGTATAAAAGTGGGGTTGAACATGTTTCTTGACCAGCCAACCTTCCCCTTTTATGTAAATAATACTGGGAAAAAACCTATTGAAAGTAATGGATAGGAATATATAAATCCATTACAAGATAGAAGTAACTTACCTAAAAATTGCACTTAAAAATGCTGAGCCTGCGCTAAATCCGATTGCAATAAATAAGTTATTGCCAGATTCTGGACCCTAATGCAGATTCAAAGCATGTGAATTGTTGAAATGTGGCACTTAACAAAAGTATAAAAGAATGAAAATAAAAACAATTAAAAGGAGAGTTGCAAATCTCTTTCGTGTGACACTAGATATATATGATTTAAATAATAATAAATAAGTTTATCTAATTTTAGAAAATGGAGGTAACTATAACTAGGAATTATGTAAATTTATAGTAATAAACTATTATTAATCTAAGATATTTTAATCCTTACTATTTCGGACACACACACACACAGCTCTATTCATATAACTTTTAATAAAGTTATTTGGGTATTTCTGATTTAAGCAATATTTAGTAAAATGTTTATAGTTATTTCTTATGTCTGATTTTTTGACACTAGAAACTAATCGCGTTGTATATAATTAATAACAATATTTTTGAATATAGAAACATGTGCATTACTTTCCCAATGAGGGATTTTTATAATATTGAAATTAAAATCTTTTCGTTTATCATAACTATTAAAAACAATTACATTATATGTTAATAAAATATGTATATCAAAGAATTTAGCTTTATTGTTGCTACTATCTGTCTGTATTAAATTAAAATATTGCGGATACAAATTAGTATTAGGTATAAAATTGACATGCCTGCCAAAAATGATAATGCCTTCTATATAACTATAAATATAATATGGAGAATTATTAATGTAACTACTTTCAAAATAATGTAATTATAATTTGCCTATACAGTTGCTCGCAGGGCCACTTTAGGCAAATATATATATATATATATATATATATATATATATATATATAACTCTTTTTCCTTTTATGTCACTTCGATCTTACTAATTGTTAAACTAAATTAGCTTGTGGAGACTTTAGTTATAAAGCTTTCGCAATTTGCTCTGCTCTTAGCGTACTTAATAATACTATAGTCTTAAGTAAAATGTGCAAATGCTAATTTTGTTGTTTTGTGTATTAATATAATTTAAATAAAGCTGTATGACATTCATACATGTATTTCTCTATCCACTTTTATTTCCAGCATAAAAAAAGTTTCGCACATGTCCATTGTTCTGATGTCTAGACTAATATTTTTAATTAATTATATTACATAAAATACAGCTGCTTTAAGAATGTTTGTATGTTTCTTGTTAATAGTTATTTATTTTTGGAAGCTCTATTGAAATGACTGACGAGTGATTGGCTGCTACACTCATGTGATCCCAATCACCCAAATCAGATTCTACGCTGTCAGGTAATGAATTCTAATTCTGCTACCACTGAAATCCTGCCATTACAAATGGAATGAAACACGTTGGCCCGAAAGATTGATTGTACTCCATGCCAGCGTTAGTGGCAGTGCAGGATGACTGAGTCACTCCAATTATTTTTCTTATAATTATTTTTATTGTACACGATAAAAATCGTAACTCCGCTGAATAATTTAACCAAGAGCTGAATATTTAACTAAATCTCTTTTCAGTTTTTTCTAAATAATTTGATAAAACATCCAATTAAACTTAACTGAGATGTTTCAAATGTAAGTGGCTTTAATAAAGGATACATCCACAGACACTTTCACTAATTTTACCTAATGATACTTTCAGGCAAAACTGCCATTTATTGCTGAGGTTGTTGTAGTTTTATTATCCTTTATGATCGACAAATAGTATGTTGAACTTTTTCTTGTCTGTGTCTTTTCCAAAAGGTGCAGTGTGCCTTGTAGCACGTTTGGGGCTTTATATCTTTCTGGTTTAAAATTTTTAGGTTGCATTCGAAACATTTCTTTTCAACTTAAACGTTTCAAGATCCTCACTTTTTTCAAATTTACTTTAGTTATCATGAATAATATGTAATATTTCATAAGTTTCTCCCTTGCTCAATCAACTTCATTCAATAGAGATCACACAGATACCTTTTTTATTTCTATATATTCTGTTCATTTACATTTTATATTCTTTCTATTTATATTTATAAACCATAATATGTCGTCCAACACAATAATTGAAATCACACAGTCCTTTACAGGGAGAAAAATGAGCCATTTCACAGAAATATTTCAAAATAAAAGTGATTGCTTAAGGATCTCATTCACCTCAAGTACCTTAAGATCGTAAGAAATCGTTAGTCACTCTCAAAAAAAGAGGGAGAAATGTAACAAATACATTTTAGTTCCCATGTGGGTTGTTATACAGTAAGATACTGACCAGGTCATTGGTAACAGATAAGCAGTTTTCCCAGAATGAAAGATTGCATGCCCTTGGGGTGATTCACCGCCCCGAGTGACCACTCCCGGGTTAAGTCTGTCACGGTTCAAAATCATCACGTTGGTGCGTTGCGGAAGTTAGGAGAATGGATCATTACTTTAAGTGCTGTCCTCTTTAATTTTATGAATTCCGTTGCTATTAAACCTTGAAATTGATTTAGAGTGAGACATTAAGAAAAATTAAAGTCAAGTTGATAACAAATTAATAATCCTGATTTATAACTAGGGATTCTTTAGACAGAATAGTTTCGATAGAAAGAATCACTGCACCGAAAATGAATCCATGCTTTATTATACTCTCTCTGTTCCTTTATATTCAATATAAAAATTCTACTGTATTCACAATTCCCTTTTAGAATTTAAATTAAATAGTCATTTGTGAATAGATTAAAATATATGTGGTCGATATTTATCCCTAAACTTAAAAAAGAGAGCTAGCAACCGTTTTGAATATTAAAATTGATTAAAAGGTTTAAGTTATAAAAAAGATGTAATTTTTATTGAGTTTTACAGTTCTTTGCAGACAATATTAACATGAATTTTATGCTAAACAATTTATTTTTAAGCGTGAAAAACGATTTATTATTACAACAAAGTACCCACTTTTCAAATTACTTAATGACATGAATTTGACAACAATGCGATGACGGAATGTGAAATCAAAATATGTATCCAAATCTCTGATAAAAAATATGATACAATTTATTTACACATGGATATTCGCAAAATAATATTGAAATTACTTATTCTACATCACAAATAAGCGCATGAAAAAAAGTACTTCACACAAATAGTTTTCAAAAACATTTTGCAATCTTACGCGTTAAAAGATCGCATCACCTTCTCAAATCGAAAACAATCTTAATAAATATACGCACTTAGAATATTTAAAGTTTTGTGTGAAATAAAAAAAATAAATACGAAAAAAGTTTTATGAAAACTTTCTTATTAGTTTAAAAAGTCAGCGAAATTATTCAAGACATTTGCGATCACTTTTAGCCAGCCAAAGGGGGTAAAGACATTGATTATCGACGTTTCATCACTCTAACGAATGTGCATTGCCCCGATTTTCCCCTGGAAGCTTTATTGGAGAAGAAAAAGGAAGGGATTCCTTATGTCCTGAGTGCTTAAATTATTCTGGAATCCCCATTATCGAATTTTCATTTTTCAGTCACTTACGCTACACATCAAAATTCCAACTTTCACCTTCACTTTGATTTCTAAAACTGAACTATTGATTTATTGGTGATAAAGGGAAAATTAAAAGTTTATTTTGACTTTCAAGTTCCTGCAATAAGTCATTTAAGGTATCCGACTACGTTCAGAATCGGGATTTTAAAAATAGAGCATTAATGGATAATTTTCATGATATTTAGTACAACTTAGATTAGAATAAATGTATAAAATTGTTTTAAGGACATTTTGACAAAAAAAAAAAAAAGATTTAAATACAATAATTTTGCAAAAAATTAACTTAGAATAACCTTTTTTCAAAATGTTCTCCTTTAATAAGAAATGTTTCTAAGATAATAATATTTTGCTTATATAAAGCATAGATTCCTCCAGAGAATCTGAACTAATTTTTTTTTGAAAAAATCACATTATTTTCAGAGTTACGACCAATTGAAATAATTATAGGCGTTTTTTTTCTTAAAATTATTCCCCTCTGTTGTCGTAAAACATGAATAAGCCCACTTCTAAGTTATATATTTCAAAAATTCTATTTGAGCCTCTGTATAGAGGTCTGAGCTATATACAGACCAAATGTTATTATAATAGAAGCATTTTTTCACAAAAGGGGAATATTCTGAAAATTTGTCATTCTATGTTTATTTTGTCAAAATATTTTTTACATGATTTTTCATTGTAATACTACTCTTAAAACAATTTTTTATACATTTCCTTATATAAGTGACGCTAAATTTCATAAATATTATCCATTTACACGCTTTTCACAAAATCACGTTTACAAACTTAGTTGGATACCTTAAAGCAAGAGTATTTCTTGAATGAATTATTAAATATGGGTACTTAACAATTATCAAACCTGTTGATACTTGATAATGCTCACACAAATTAAATTAAGGAACATTTCCATATTTTGATACATAGTGATAATGTTATATTAAATTCAAATTTTATTTTGTTATGTGAATACTGGTAAAAAGCATAAATGCTGAAAATACTGTAATACAGTAGGGTGCTGTAGAAAGAAAAACTGAGAAGGACAAAGCAAAAGATAACGAATGAAGGAATACAGAAAACAAAATAAAATTTTATTTACATATTTTACAGGTATTTTCTCCCTGAACCCTTGGTTATACCGCACACATCAATATGTTAATCTAGTTCAATCCTCATTCTATGAACAGTTTTGACAAATCATTTTATCCTTTCATCCAGTTCCGCTGCATCACGTGGCAAACGGGAAAAGAAAATTTGGATCTCATGTGAAAGAATTTCGAAAACCATATAAAGATTTTGAATACCACGGATAAAAAGAAAATGTTAAAACGTGCTGTCAATCATATTGACACTAACATGTTAAGTAGATTGTGGCAGAAAGTGGACTATTGCATTGATGAACGCCGTGTGACAAAATGATTCCTATAAAAGGACAAAGAGCACTTATAAATATATATATAAAACACGTAAATAAAGCGATTTTTTACTATATTCATTCATATGTTTTTTTTTTTTTGCTGTATTCCTTTTAATTTTATTTTACCTCTAGTGTTCCAAAACCTTTGAAGGAAGTATATATATATATATACACCGGTGGGCAAAAAGTCCGTAAAAATTTTAAAAATTCATAAAATACGGAGAAATGAACGAAAAATAAACTGTTTGCAGGATCAGCATTAGTATGTCACGGGATTTTTTTTTAAGCTAGAAAAATATTTCGAAAAACCATCCGGTAAAAGGCGCTGACGTGCGGAAATTAAAGAAACAATGCATAAATAATGAACAGAAAACTTTCATACACCAGAATATGTTCCACATGACAACCACCACTGGGCAGCAGACATTCCAGACGAGTGACAAATCCAGCAACGGCAGAGTGCAACATGTCCGGATGTATGGAGGATACTTCTCTGCGGATTGCATCTTTCAGTTCCAACAGACTTGACGGACCGGATAGATACACGCGAGATTTCAAATATCCCCACAACCGGAAGTCAGCCGGTGTTAAATCTGGAGACCGAGGAGGTCATGGGTACCTGCAGCACCTGCTAACGATTCTGTCTTCCCCGAACGTCTGTATCAGGAATGCCTTAACTGGGTTAGCAGTGTGACTGGTTGCTCCATCCTGCATGAGCGTGACATTCGAAATCTGACCTCGTTGAATTAAACATGGCACGACAGTCTCCCGCAAAAGCGTTAGATAATGCTGAGCATTTACCGTTTCCGTTATCCATCCATTTACTTGGCACTGCTTTTCAAAGAAGAAGGGTCCTATGATAAATGAACCCGTGAAACCACACCATGCTGTCACTCTTGGGAATGCAATGGCTTCTGTGTGTACTTACGTGGATTATACGTCGCCCAAATGCAACAGTTATGGTTGTTAACGTCACCATGAAGCGAGAAATGAGCTTCATCTGTCCACAAGATGTTAAAAACACAGGTGAGATCCTGTTCCATTTTAGCGAAGACCCACTTCGCAAATGCTTCCCTCTGTGCGGTATCTGCTGACAAAAGTATATATATATATAAATATATATATACATATATATATATATATAAATAAATATATATATATGTATATATATATATATAAATATATATATATACATATATATATATATAAATATATATATATATATATATAAGACGCATTTGTTGTCTGTTTGTCTGTTCCCTCATAACTCGAGATCCAGACACCCAAATGACGTGAAACTTGGTACACGTACACAAAATTACTCGAGAAAGGTTCTTAAATAGGTTTGGCGTTCATAATTCCTTCCAAATTTTTTAAAATTTAATTTTTAAGTTATTTTTCAGTGTTATGACGTCATATGTAGTCACGTTTCTCACTAAGTGGACAATTTATACTTTACACGCGGTTTTTCAAGATTATTACATATTTTTACTATAGCTATATTTATCGTTGGATTATTTATTCAATTTTTCTATTCTTTGATATTTAATTAGGATTATTTTTCGAATAAATCAATTTTTTAAGGATAATTCTATTAACATCTGAAATTTTGTTTGTTGTTTTGGCAACTATAGGTATAATCGCGGGATATTTATGTGTGTAATTTTGCATTTACAACTTACATTTTCAATATTTTCTCGGATTATAATTTTGAAAACTAAAACTTCTTATTGTTATAGTATATTTCAGTTCTTATTACTGCAATTAACGTAAGTATAGTATTTCCGTTTTCGTTATCTGTTTTAGATAGTAGAAATATTTTTATGTCGCCAATAGGTTGCGATTGATAAAGTTAGTATTTCATTTTTCAATTTATTTTTATGCTTGGGATATATATACTTTGGATAATTTTTTTATTTAGTACTTACGTATTATTGCACAATCACCAACGCTCAAGACAAGTCGCCACTTTGGCAATCCCAACTTTGTATGCATTGAATTGGCAATCATATGCTTCATTTTGTATCAATAGGTTGCGATAATACATAAGTACCTTTAATTCTGCACATTACTGTAACATTAGACTGGCCGCAACATACAAATTTGGCATGATTTCAAAATGTTGCCAAAAATGAGTGTAGTCGCAAGATAAAATATTTTTGGTACTTATTAACTATCTTAACAATCGCCAATGTTGAAAATAACTTGCCAGTTGTCAATCCCGATTTCGCAGATAAAATATTTTTGGTACTTATGTACTATCTTAACAATCGCCAATGTTCAAAAAAACTTGCCAAGTTAGCAATCCCGATTTCGCATGTCATATATGTGCTGAATTGCGAGTCATGTGCTTCGTTTCATATAATGTCGCCTAAAGGCTGCGGTTATATGTAAGTACCTTATTTTTTCAAATTATGCTTTTGTATTGATAAAGTTAGTTCAGTTCTTTTTATGTCAGTTAATGTTAGTGTTGTACTTCATTTTTCAATTTATTTTTATGCTTGGGATATATATACTTTGGATATTTTTTTATTTAGTACTTACAATCACCGTCCAACCACTTTAGTTGCACAATCACCAACGTACAAGACAACTCGCCACTTTGGCAATCCATGTGCTTCATTTTGTATGTCACCAATAAGTTGCGTTATATGTAAGTACCTTTAATTCTGTACATTACTATAACATTAGACTGGCCGCAAAATAACACTTTGGCATGATTTCAAAATCATGCCAAAAATGAGTAGCCTATCAATATGACATTAATATTATGAGAGTATTATCTTAGCCTGTTTTATCTTTTCCTCCGGTAATCCTTAATTACTTTCAATATATAATTTTTTATATTTTAGTACTTACATTTTTTTTGGCGATTATGTACGGCAAATATTTTTTTACACATTGCGATGTCTATGGCAAAATTAATCAGTGGTATTTTTCTTAAATATGTTATTGTTGTCTTTTTTTGACAATCTTTAAAACTTTGTTTGATGCCTGTCTCAAACGCAAATAGCAAAATAAATATTTTACAATATATATATATTGTGTTTGTACAAAAATGTTTAAACTCATGTAATCAAAATATTGAGCCTTCTTTTACTTTTTGATATCTTTTTTAAGATTTAATTTTTATGCTAGAACTCGCTATACCCAGCTAAATGTTGCCTTGACTCAGTCAGCTTTAAAAGACTGGTACACCATAAAGTATGTCATGAGGCAAGACAACTCGCCAATTTGGCACTCCCAATTTTGTATGCGTTGAATTGGCGATCATGTGCTTCATTTTGTATAATGTCACCAATAGGATGTGATAATACATAAGTACCTTTAATTCTGAACATTACTATAACATTAGACTGGCAGCAACATACCAATTTGGTGTGATTGCCAAATCATGCCAAAAATGAGTAGCCTATCAATATGACATTAATATTATGAGTATTATCTTAGCCTGTTTTATCTTTTCCTCCGGTAATCCTTAATTACTTTCAATATATAATTTTTATATTTTAGTACTTACATTTTTTTTTTTTTTTTGGCGATTATGTACTGCAAATATTTTTTACACATTGCGATGTCTTTGGCAAAATTAATCAGTGGTATTTTTCTTAAATATGTTTTTGTTATCTTTTTTTTGACAATTTTTAAAACTTTGTTTGATGCCTGTCTCAAACGCAAATAGCAAAATAAATATTTTACAATATACATATATATTGTGTTTGTACAAAATGTTTATACTGATGTAATCAAAATATTGAGCCTTCTTTTACTTTTTGATATCTTTTTAAGATTTAATTTTATGCTATAACTCGCTATACCCAGCTAAATGTTGCTGTGACTCAGTCAGCTTTAAAAGACTGGTACACCATTAAGTATGTCATGAGGATTACAAAAGTAATAATACACAAGAATTCAAACAAATCTATATCTATATACATGTAAGACGCATTTGTTGTCTTTCTGTTTATCTGTTCCCTTATAACTCAAGATCCAGACAACCCAACAAGGTGAAATTTGTACACATACACAAATTTACATGGTGAAGGTTCTTAAACAGGTTTCGTTCCATCCCAACCTCACTCTGGACTCCTCCAAACAAAAGTAGTGCTCCATGTGCCTGTTCTGAGCAGCGGGTACATTTTAGAGAAAATTTTACTAAACAAAAGTGGCAAGTAAACACAATACTTCTTTGCTATATTTACTTTACTGCAACAAATATCACATTACTTACTACATTCCATTCCTTCATTCATAGGAATGCATTGTAATATTTTGCTACAGTAATGCCAATTAGAAAAGAGGGAGTCTGGGTAGGAAAACAGTCAAGTCAAAAGTAGTAGAACATACACGTGCAGCAGAAGCTCCTGATAAAAGAGCAAGACTGCAGGCAGATCAGGTCCATCACAGACTTGCGAGAGCAACTGAAACCCAGAACAATATCAAGTGCGACTCCAGTCACAACAAGTTCGCCAGAATGCATCCAGAGCAGCTGAAACACCTGAGCAAAGGCAATCACGTCTCCATGATGATCAGGTCCGCCACAGAGCTGCCAGAGCAGCTGAAACACCTATTCAGCATGTGGTACATCTTCTTGGCTTAAGAAGAAAGAGAAATGTTGCCATCACTTTGAAATGGAGAGCCCAAATGTATGATGGTTTCATGTACAACCCAAGATATGACTATGAAAGCAACAATCTTCTTGACATTGGCAGAATGTCAAATGTTTGTCATAAGTGTAGTGCACTTAAGTGGAAAGGAGAAACTCCAGGCATGTGCTGTTCCAGTGGTAAAGTCAAACTGCCACCAATTCTAAAGCCACCAGAACCATTGTGCAGTCTGTTGAAGGGTGAAACTGCACAATCAAAGGACTTTGTGAAACATATTAGACTATTCAATAATATGTTTGCCATGACTTCCTTCAAGTCTAATGTTGTCCTGAATAATGGGTGGACACCAACATTCAAGGTCCAAGGCCAAGTGTACCACCATGCTGGACCTCTTCATCCAGCCAATACCGGAGACAGCAAATATCTCCAGATTTATTTCTTAGGAGAAGATGAGCAAGTGCAAAGACGACTGAATTTGCTTGACAGTCAGTCCTGTTGACAGAAACATTGTCCTCAAACTGCAAAGAATGCTGCATCAGCATAACAGCTATGTGAGGTCATTTAAAATGGCTGCTGAGGTAATGGATGATAACACTCAAGTGGACTACAGAATCAAAATTTCTGGCAAAGCACCATTAAAAGAACACAAAGGCAGATTCAATGCACCATCTGTTAGTGAAGTGGCCATCATGATTGCTGGAGAGCTAGGTGATCGTAGGGACATTGTGCTGCATTCAAGAAGTTGCTCGCAAATGCCACTTCAAAGGATTCAAGACACTCACAGGTCATATGATCCACTTCAGTACCCACTACTATTTGTTAGAGGAGAAGATGGCTATGATTTGAACATCAACGATGTAAACAAGGCCACCAGCAATGACTACTATGCATATCGCATGATGCAAAGAGTCAATGAATACAATACACTCCTCAGATGCCCACGCCTTTTCCAGCAATACATAGTGGATATGTACGCTAAGGTTGAGAATGAGAGATTGCGTTTCATCAGACTCAACCAAACAAAACTTAGAGCTGAGGACTATGGTATACTATTGAGGCAGTACGGAATGACAACAATGTCACTTCTGAAAATCTTGGCAAATTAGTGGTGCTGCCTACATCCTTGACTGGAGGGCCCCGTTACATGCATGAATATGCACAGGACGGAATGACCTATGTGCGTCATAGAGGCACACCTGATCTTTTCGTCACCTTCACCTGCAACCCTAGCTGGCCAGAGATAACAGTTGAATTGCTTCCAGGACAAGTGGCGGCAGATCGTGTTGACTTGGTTGCCAAGGTGTTTCAACAAAAATTAAGAAAATGATGCATGTCATCAAGGATGTCCAAGTGTTTGGAAAAGTAGCCTGTTTCATGTACTCCATTGAGTGGCAAAAGCGAGGACTGCCACACATGCATCTCTTGGTTTGGTTGCAGACCAAAATTTGCCCAGACCAAGTAGACAGCATTATAAATGCAGAAATTCCAGACAAAGAAGAAGATCCCATTCTGTACGAGGTTGTGACAAAAAACATGATTCATGGGCCTTTCTGCAATAGGAATCGCAAGGCACCATGCATTGTTGATGGCAAGTGCAGTAAGAGGTTTCCCAGGCAAATGTTGCAAGAGACACAGACAGGAGATGATGGATATCCCCTGTACCGTCGCCGAAAACCAGATGATGGTGGCCATGTTGTCCCTGGTAGAGCAACAGAATTTGGAATGTTGGAGGATGTTGACAACTCTTGGGTTGTACCTTATTCTCCATTACTCTGCAGAATCTTCAAAGCACACATAAATGTGGAGTACTGCAACTCAGTCAAAAGCATCAAGTACATTTGCAAATATGTTACCAAAGGAAGTGATGCAGCCATGTTTGCTGTTGCAAATGAAATGCTGAACAGGCTTGATGAGGTTACCACTTATCAACAAGGACGATACATAAGTAGCAGTGAGGCAGTGTGGCGTCTGCTCAACTTTCCCATCCATCAAAGGTATCCAACAGTTGTTCACTTGGCAGTACATCTTGAAGGAGGTCAAAGAGTATACTATGAACCTGGACAGCCAACAGCACATTTGACTGACACTCCACCAAAGACTACACTAACAGCCTTTTTTGATCTCTGCAAAACAGACCCTCTTGCAAAAACATTGCTGTATTCTGAAGTGCCTAGACATTTTCGCTGGGATGCCAGTCAAAAGGTCTGGCAAATCCGAAAAAAAGGTGTACCTCTTGCTGACTTCCCGGGATATGTGACAGACAATGCTTTGGGAAGAGTGTACACTGTGCATCCTAACAACAGAGAAGCATTCCACATGCGCCTCCTGTTGCACCATGTTCGAGGACCAATATCATTTGAACATCTCAAAACTGTTGTTGTGAGAGATGAGGATGGTGATATCCTTGAAATTAAGCCATGCAGCACATACACTGAGGCATGCCAAGTCTTGGGACTGGTGGAAGATGATTCTCATTGGTACCAAGCAATGGAAGAGGCAGCTGTGTCTCAGTCACCAGCGCAACTCCGTAACCTCTTTGCAATTTTGATTGCCGTATGTGGCTTAAACAAACCTATCACAATGTGGGAAAATCACAAAGGAAGACATGACAGAGGACTTTTTTGCACCAGGCAAGACGAAATAATCCTACAGAAAATATTGAACACTGTGATGCTCTCTTCAATAATACTCTTCTCATCTTGAAGATAAAATTCTATCCATAACTGGCAACAAGCTGGCACTGTACGGTTTGCCAGAACCAGTGCATGATCAACCTGAATTGACAAGTAAGGATGTCTTGAGGGAAACTAGCTATGATGTTCAAGCACTTCGAGCTTACATGGCAGAAAATGTTCCAAGACTTACTCCAGATCAGCAGCAAGCCTTTATAGCCATCACTGGAATGATCGGAAGTGAAAGAGGAGGCATGGTCTTTTTGGATGCACCAGGTGGCACAGGCAAGTCTTTTCTACTGAATTTGCTATTGGTTTTGTGAGGAAAGAGAAAGACATGACTGTGGCTGTTGCCTCCTCTGGCATAGCAGCAACTCTGCTTGCTGGTGGTCGAACAGCACATTCGGCCTTCAAGTTGCCACTGGACTTGGCCAGATCAGACAGTGCCACTTGCAATATTTCCAAGGGCACTGGACAGGGACATGTTCTCAAAACCTGCAAGCTAATTGTCTGGGATGAGGCTACCATGAGTCACAGAAATGTCTTTCCATGCTCTTGACAAGACATTACAGGATTTGCGAGGCAGCTCTGCAATAATGGGTGGAGCAACTGTTGTGCTTGCTGGTGATTTTCGACAAACACTTCCCATTGTCACACGTGGTACACCAGCAGATCAGATCAATGCCTGTTTGAAAAATTCTTATCTATGGCAGCATGTTGAAAAATTCAGTCTAACTACAAACATGCGGTCACACATTCAGTCTGCAGGACAATTTGCAAACAAGTTGCTCCAGATTGGAGATGGTAAAGTTCCTGAAGATCCTTCTACAGGCCTCATCATTGTGCCATGTGGTCAAATTGTCAATTCTCCTGACGAACTTCTCTCCAAGGTGTATCCTAAAATTCAGCAAAACTTCAAGGATCAGGACTGGCTTTCTCACAGAGCAGTTCTGGCAAGCAGAAATGATGTGGTTGAGAAGATCAATGTCACCATTCAGAAGCAGCTTCCAGGGCAAGAATATGCCTACAAGTCCATAGACTGCATCCTTAATGATGATGAAGCAGTTCAATATCCCATTGAGTTCTTAAACTCCATTCAGACTCCTGATTTGCAAGCCCACAACTTGATTCTGAAAGTTGGTGCTCCAATAATCCTGATACGAAATATTGATGCACCCAGGTTGTGCAATGGCACAAGATTAATTGTGAAAAGCTGATGCAGCATGTCATTCAAGCCACAGTACTCACAGGGTGTGCTAAGGGTGAGGATGTCTTCATTCCAAGAATACCCATCATTCCCTCAGACAACACCATACAATTCAAGAGAATACAATTCCCTTTGAAGCTTTGCTTTGCCATGACAATCAATAAGTCACAGGGCCAGTCTCTTGGGATTGCTGGTATAGACTTGCAGACACCATGCTTTTCTCATGGGCAGTTGTATGTGGCCTGCTCCAGAGTTGGCAAAGAGGAAAATCTTTTTGTTCACACTCCAAATGGAACTGCCAAAAATGTGGTATATCACATTGCTTTAAAATAGATATACCCTTTTATTGCATGCAAATACACAGTTATGTACGCTTCTTACAGAAGACCTTTTTTTAAACCCGGGCAAAGCCGGGTACTTGCAACTAGTATATATATATATATATATATATATATATATATATATATATATATATATACTGCTGGGGACAATTGCTAAGGACGGATAACACTATCATCCATAGCAACCACAAAATGAAAGGAAGCAAAATGTGGAAAATTAGAATAAGTGCGGAATATTAGTAAGAAGAAGTATAAGTATGCAAATTTTTTTCCACGTCTGTTCATCACGTGATGGCGTTCATAAGAGCTTTAAAGGTTTTGACGCGTGTGGGCAGTTGTTGTTTCAAGTCAAACTTTACAGGAAAGATTTAATAGACGAACTTAAAATTTTTGGCATGTCTTCCCGACATCACATAGATGATTTTATGCGTGGCCGAATTATTGGAAAGATCGAAGAAGGGGGAAAAATAACAGATGTTGCCAGGGAGTTCGACATCGCTCACAGCGTAGTTTCAAGGCTGTGGAAGTCATTTAAAACTACTGGAATGTGTAGAAGACGGCACGGGGGAGGTCGTGTTTGAAGTACGGCGCCTGCAGAAGACAGATATATCGTCCTATCAGCAAAAAGGAACAGGTGCACCACAGCTCAGCAGGTGTCAAATCAGTTTCTTGCTGGTTCAGGAAAGCAGAACTCCCGAAAAACTGTTGCCAGACGTTTGAGGGGAGGAGGACTACACGCACGCAGACTTGTTGTGTGTGTCCCATTGACCAGACAGCACCGTACTACCTGTTTACAATGGTGTCGTGAGCATCACAATTGGACTGAACAGGACTGGACATGCGTACTATTCTCAGATGAGAATAGGTTCAGTCTGTCATCGGATTGTAGACATCAACTGATCTGGCGCGAGAGTGGTACTGCTTATCGTCCAGAAAATATCCAGGAAAAGGACCGATATCCGACATGCAGTATCATGGTGTGGGCCGGCATCATGATCGATGGCCGCACGCGCCTACATATGGTTGCGAATGGGACTATGACGGGCCAACGATATATTGATGAAGTTCTACTTCCTCATGTTCGTCTTTTCCGTGGTGCTGTCGGTGATAAATTTGTTTTTATGGACGACAACGCAACATGTCATTGAACCCTCGCTGTTCAGGATTGCCTAGACAGCGAGGGTATTCAACGTCTCGTATGGCCAGCGCGTTCTCCAGATCTAATCTCCATTGAAAATGTGTGGGATGCTTTGGGGAGGCAAGTTGCCGGTCGAAACTATCCTCCGACAAACAAGAACACCCTCATCCGTGCACTCACAGAGGAATGGGATAAATTGCCTCAGCAGCTGCTGGATAATGTTGTGCAAAGTATGGTACGACGTGTGGAATGTTGCATCACACTCCCCGGTGGACATATCCCGTACTGATACCTTTCTTTAAGGTGCCTGCTGACTTTTAGATGCATTGTTCCATTTCTCCGTACGCAGATCAAATGAACATTTTTTTTTATTTCAGATGTTTCACAGCTTTAGTACTTTCTAGAACAATAAATATTCTTTATTCTAATGTCTGAACAGTGTGACAACTATATTTTATCCTACTAGGCCTCATGTCTCGCTTAATGTTATGCTACATAGCAATTTGTGTTCCGTCCTTAGCAATTGTCAAGCAGTGTGTATATATATATAAATATATATATATATATATATATATAAATATATATACATATATATATATAAATATATATACATATATATATAAATATAATATATATATATATATATATATATATATATATATATATATATATATAGATATATATATATATATATATATATATATATATATATATATATATATATATTGTACCTAAATTAAGTTGCAAGAACGACACCTAAACTAATACCATATCACGACAACACGAAGACTTTTTTTCATGTTAAATACCATGTTAAAGGCCGGCAGTGACAATTCAATGACACCGGAAGTTATATCTACAAGTCGACATGAACAACACCGTCGGTGATTTGCAAACATGATTTCTTGACTGCTGCCGCAATTCTTTTATTTTGAAACGAAAAACCATATAGTTTTATTTTTATTAGAATTTAATTATCTTTTGAAAAAATGTTTTATTACAATTAAATATTATTGAAAGAAATGTAACTGTTTGTTACAATACTATAAGTACCGTAAAATATACATAACAATCTTGTGACAAATTTATACGGAACTTTATCACTAACCTTCTGAGGCATCTTTTTTAAGGAAATTTAATTCCCTACCTATTTCCAATCAACTCCAAAAAGAGGACAGGGATTCCTTATTATGCAGATTAGATAAAGTATTTAAGTCAAACGGAATATTAAAGTCAGAGACAATAGGAGAGAGAGATTGAAGCAGAAGTTATAATAGTGAAGTTAGAGATTTATTATTGAAGATTTCTAGGTGGATAAATTAGGCTCAGGAAGAGCTGAGATTCAGTGTGGTAAATATTGATTTATAATTAAAGTCTCATTAAAGTTTTATATTAGGAGTGAGATTAAAGTTAAATGTTCAGTAGGAACATTATTGAATATAATTCTGGGATCTCTTATTGCGGTAATCTCTGCGTGATCAATATTCTAATTGTTAACTAAGTGGATCATTAAATATTTAAATTAATATAAAGGAAAGTCCCTTTTAAACATCCTCATTAAGCTTTTTTGATTTATTTGTTATCAAAAGTATTTGATTCTATTTGGAAAAGATAACCAAATAAAGAAAGTTATTTATAAAAATAGCTACTGGTTCTTCTTTGACTCAAAATTATTCTCGTTCTCAAAGTGAGATCCTAGGGGATCTTCACAATGGCAACAAACGAATAAATCCCGAGAATAGAGTCGGATTTGGTTTTAGAATCATTCCGGAACAATATTTTTCGGGGGTTGAGAACATAAATCATTTTTTGGAGAATATTGATAATAATCTCGCATATTATGAGATACCTGCACAACTAGCGTGTGCTTGCTTGAAAGGTCATTTCAAAGGACGGGCACTAGACAGGTTCGAAGTTCTTGGTTATAGGGTCATTGAAGATAAGGCAACAGACTACGCGCACTTAAAAAAAGCATTGTCGGAACAATTCCCCATGGTCAGAAACAGGTCAGAACTAGAAACGCGATTTTATTCCTCATCGCAAAGGCGTGATCAGCAGCCTTCGGACTTTATTTATGAATTATTGAAAATTCATAAGGTCCTTGAACTGGAAATGTCGGAGGAAAAATTAATTGATCACGTCGTTAGTGATTAGAACCTCAAAATTTGGATTATGTCGAAGTTAGACATCCACAAAATACTGCCAATCTCCTGCGAATCGTTGATAAATACGAAGAACGTTTTATGAATAGACAGATCAGAGGTTCGAGTGAGGGATTTAGAAGTTCAAACCCTAATGAAAACAATCGTTTTAATAACCGGCATAGACAAGGAAATTGGAGGGAAAACAGAAATAATGAGAGATACGCCAAGAATAGCCGACCACAAAGAGAGTTTAATCGGTTCGAAAACCAAGGCTTCGCAAATAATCGGAGATTCGAGTTTCGACGCCAAGGTGGACAATCGGATCAGCGATTCCACAATCAGGGCGGTCGACAAAGTGGGTCGAGAAAATATATATTTGAATATGTTTCAACCTGCGACCGGTGTTAAAAATTTAATTATAAAAACGCGCTACCAGCTGGTCGTTTAATGCCTTTAGTTTCAAAATATCCAAATGAAATTGTAACGCTAGACTTATTAGGCCCCTACCCCGCATCCCGACGCGAGAGATATAAATTCATATTAGTTATATCTGACCACTTCACTAAGGGGTGTGAGCTGATTCCTCTTCGTAAAGCTTCAGCCCAGGCAATAGATAATGCCCTTTTTGATAACTATATAGCGCGATACGGAGCTCCAATTTCTTTGATAAGTGATAACGGCTCCCAATTTATTTCTGACGTATTTGAACATCTCAGTCACAGGTTGGACATCAAACATATGAAAACGGTAACGTACAGACCGCAGGCTAATCTCACTGAGAGAGTAAATAAAAATTTAGTTCAAATGATAGCCTCTTTTGTTGAAGAAAACCATGAAAACTGGGACCAATTTCTTCATGATCTCGCTTTCGCACTGCGCACTGCGGTAAATGAAACAACAAATAAAACTCCGGCTGATTTATTCTTGGGAAAGAAAATCATAACCCTCCGTTTAGCAAGCTCATAAATGTTACAGATGATACGAAATATGTTGGTCGGAACATCGAAAGATTATTCGATGAGGCAAGATGAAATATGCGAAATAAAGCATAATTCTTGGGAAAAATATTACAATCGCAGAAGGAGGGATGTTCACATCAAAGTGAATGATTTCGTTTTAATTCAAACACATTTCTTAAGTGCGGCGGGTAGAAAACAGGTTGGAAAATTTATGCCTAAGTTTGAAGGTCCCTATAGAGTTTTGGAAGTTAAATGTAATAATTTGATCATTTGGAAAAGTGGAAAAAGAGTGACAGTTAATATTGATCAGGTTCGAGTGCACCGTCCTCGACAGACAGACACAATTAGTTCGGATAGTCAGGTAGAAACTCTGTATGACGAGCAAGAAGTTAGTCATAGGTCGAATATATATATATATATATATATATATATATATATATATATATATATATATATATATATATATATATATATAAAGAGAGAGAGAGAGAGATCGAATCAAGGGCAGTTTAAAGAGAGCACAGGAAAACCTCTAGTAAGGAAAGTGAAAAGTGTATATCACGGCAGGGTAACACCGCACGGGAGAACCCCAGAAACAAACGCAAAATGAGTAATAATGAGTCGAAGGACCAAGTTTTAAAACGGTCCAAGATGGGAGCAAGAAGAGATCACTGCAAGGGTCTGAGCACAAGGACCGGAAAAGACTCGCTTCTGAGCAAAGGCAGGGAGTCCAGAGGTCGATTCCACCCTCGATCTCATCCAGAACTTATAAATTTAAGAGACCTAATACCTCCTCACAAGGAGTAGAGTCCATTGCAGGTCCCTCAAAGTTGCCTGATTGCAGACTGAATAAGTCAACCAATCTCATCCAGAACTTATAAATTTAAGAGACCTAATACCTCCTCACAAGGGGTAGAGTCCATTGCAGGTCCCTCAAAGTTGCCTGATTGCAGACTGAATAAGTCAACCACAGTCGGATCCCGGACGGAAGATAGTGAACGTGATAACAAGACCCGCCAGACCAGAGCAACAACGAGAGGACGCAACAAACAAGCAGAGAGACCAGTCCGGTCGAATCAAACTACTACAATGAGACCTTGACCATACTATCTACGCAGCCGAGTGAAGGAAAGCGATGGAATTCCTGAGGAGCAGAGGAACATCGAAATCAACAGCATCCCTCACAGCAGAATAATGAGAAGAAGTCTCAGTATGGAAGCGTTGGATGGAGATCCGGTACATAGGAGGATTTAACAGACAAAAACCAGGTTGTATTGTTTCTTTATCTTCGCGGTACGAACAAGTGAAGAATTTTTGCAATTGAAGCAAGTCACGGGCGGACTTTAAAATTAAGAAGACTGGCAAAAGTAGACACTGCATTGTGTGTTTTTTTTTCTGTAGCAGAAAAAACAGCTTATGTGATAATTTTTTGTATTATGGAGAAAAAATCTGTAAAATTTGCAATTTGTTTACTTCGATGTATGACTTCGCTAAGATACGACAATTCATTTGGTTGTTTGTGTTATTTGTTTATTGCAAAATGATTGTTATTGTATGATGTATATGTATATGTGTATATTTTGTTTCAAAACTGGTGACTTGGGGTGCGGCGAAGTTAGATAGGATTAACCATTAACACTAACTAGCGCAAAAACTTTTAGAATGGGAAGGCAAAGGAACCAGATATATATCGTATGTAAAATTCATGTAACAAGTGTATAAATTCATGTCTGCTTTTACCTACCACTCAAATGGAAATTAATCTTTCAGGGTAGCTGACCCTGAAGTCCACGATGTCCCAGTGCCAAAGAAGATAAAAATTGTTATTTTATGTATAATACTTAAGTAGGAATTAAGTAAACTCTATGGGGCTGGTTTTTTGCCACCAATTGGGTAGTTTTTCCCACGCCCCCGTTTTCAAATGGATAGAGTGCAGGGATTAAATTAAACTTGTAAAATGTTATGAGGGTTAAAAATTAATTATAAGTCGTAATTTTATTTGTCATTTTCCTTAAGGAAAGAGAGTTTCAGTAATATCCAATTAGCAGTTAAAGTCGTCGGAACTATAAGACAAAGATATGAATTACGTAATTTATTTTCAGGACGTATGAGACCTTCAAATAAATCCCGTTTTCTTTTTGGAGGGGTTGTGACAAATCGATACGGAACTTTATCACTAACCTTCTGAGACGTCTTTTTTAGGGAAATTTAATTCCATACCTATTTCCAATCAACTCCAAAAAGAGGACAGGGATTCCTTATTATGCAGATTAGATAAAGTATTTAAGTCAAACGGAATATTAAAGTCAGAGACAATAGGAGAGAGAGATTGAAGCAGGAAGTTATAATAGTGAAGTTAGAGATTTATTATTGAAGATTTCTAGGTGGATAAATTAGGCTCAGGAAGAGCTGAGATTCAGTGTGGTAAATATTGATTTATAATTAAAGTCTCATTAAAGTTTTATATTAGGAGTGAGATTAAAGTTAAATGTTCAGTAGGAACATTATTGAATATAATTCTGGGATCTCTTATTGCGGTAATCTCTGCGTGATCGATATTCTAATTGTTAACTAATTGGATCATTAAATATTTAAGTTAATATAAAGGAAAGTCCCTTTTAAACCTCCTCATTAAGCTATTTTGATTTATTTGTTATCAAAAGTATTTGATTCTATTTGGAAAAGATAACCAAATAAAGAAAGTTATTTATAAAAATGGCTACTGGTTCTTCTTTGACTCAAAATTATTCTCGTTCTCAAAGTGAGATCCAAGGGGATCTTCACAATGGCGCCAAACGAATAAATCCTGAGAATAGAGTCGGATTTGGTTTTAGAATCATTCCGAACAATATTTTTCGGGGGTTGAGAACATAAATCATTTTTTGGAGAATATTGATAATAATCTCGCATATTATGAGATACCTGCACAACTAGCGTGTGCTTGCTTGAAAGGTCATTTCAAAGGACGGGCACTAGACAAGTTCGAAGTTCTTGGTTATAGGGTCATTAAAGATAAGGCAACAGACTACGCGCACTTAAAAAAAAACATTGTCGGAACAATTCCCCGTGGTCAGAAACAGGTCAGAACTAGAAACGCGATTTTATTCCTCATCGCAAAGGCGTGATCAGCGGCCTTCGGACTTTATTTATGAATTATTGAAAATTCATAAGTTCCTTGAACTGGAAATGTCGGAGGAAAAAGTGTAGGTAAAATAAATATAAAATTTTATTCATTATCAGAACCAATAACATTATATGAATTAGAAATTTAGGATTTAATTCTTATAAATCATATAATAAGATACATATATCAGTTCTTTGATTATAAAACGGATTTATTTTTTCCATTTATTTATTTAATATTCAAGACTTTATTCGAATAATGTATATAAGATAAAATTTCTAAGCATACAAATGCATATCATGCAGAAATATGACTTGCATCATGACTTTGAAACTGGATAGAAAAAAACATGAGGTCATATTTTTAAAATAGAATTTCACTCCACAGAGAATGCTTGCGAAAAAAGATCTAAGAAAATATAAAACATCACTTTATATATTCTAACACTTTTCTTAAAAATTTTAGCGTTTTAGACTACGTTCGAAACTGTGATTTCAAGAAAGCACATAAATGGATACTTTGCATGATATTTACTGTCACTTAGGTTAGAATACATGTATAAATTTGTTTTATGGACATTTTGACAAATAAAATTATTTAAATACAATATTTCGGCTAAAAATTAACTTAGAATAACCTTTTTTCAAAATGTTCTCCTTTTGTGAAAAATACTTCTACTAAAATAATAATTTGCCTGTATATAGCTCAGACCTCTGTAAAGAGGCTCAACTATGATTTATGAAAAATTCACATTATTTTTAGAGTTACAATCAATTGAAATAATTATCGGTTTTTTTTAAAAAAATGCTCCCCTCTGTTGTCGTAAAACATGGATAAGCCCCCTTCTAAGTTATCTATTTCAGAAATTCTATTTGAGCCTCTGTAGAGAGATCTGAGCTATATACGGAAAAACTATTATTATAATAGAAGCATTTTTCACAAAAGGAGAATATTTTGAAAATGGGTCATTCTATACTAATTTTTTGTCAAACTATTGTACTTAAATAATTTGTATTGTAATATTATTCTTAAAGAAGTTGTATATACATTTATATAATCTAAGTAGCACTAAATACCATAAATATTATACATTTATACACTTTTTCAAAATCCAAGTTCCGAACGTAATCCGATACCTTAAATATATGCCTCCGTAATTCAAATAGTTGAATTTGACTATTAAATGAAACCCAGTGGCTGAGTAATAGCTTATTGCCCGGCCACGTGTTAGAGGTTCGATTCCCGGGCTAGACAAAGTAGACTCAGCCTTTCACACCTCCAATAGGACGACAAAAGTGTACTAAGCGTGCTTGTGAACTAAGCGCTAGGAGTTTTGTATCACACTCACCTGCCCAGAACATCTTCATATGCACTTAAAAGAACAAAGTCATGAAGACTGCGATGAACACGAGACTTTGGTCCCCCTGGAGCTGTTGCGCCACTGAATTTAGTTTAACTCTAAAATTCTTTCTAATAATTGTGCTTTTGAAGATTGTTCTATAAGTCTGTTTTATATGATAACTAGGAATATAGAACAATTGTATGTATGCATTAATAGTAATTTAATGCGAAATTGAAAACAATGATAATTCATACATATGATCAAATATCAATTTTAAGGTCCAGATTTTAACAACTCGAAAATGCATTTAAATATGTACCGAATGATCCCTATTTCATATTAAGACTGAAGAAGCTAAAAATAAAAAAAAAATATGTCATTCCTTTAAAATCTTTATTTTTTTATCTTTTATCTTTTTTTTTCAAAAATAGATAGAAAAAAAATAAATTTATCATTTTAGATCTTTCTTTTCAAAGGGCCTATTATCCTTTATAAAGAGTGTTTTTTTCAGGTATAGAAGTTTAAGTTGGCATTACTTTCCAAGATGGCGACCGATTGAACAGCTGTCAAGTGATTTATTCTCAGTTTGGTATGGCAATTCATCAAAACAATCATCAAGCAAGGCGTAGATGCGTCGAATGCGCCCAAAACGAGATTGCCGTTGTTCCCGATTTTCATAAGCGAATTTTGTTTAGCGATGATGCGCACTTCTGGTTGAATGACTGCGTCAACAAACAAAACTGCAGCATTTGGAGTGAAGCTAATACACAAGTGTATGTCGAAACACCGTTACATCCAGAAAAACTGACTGTTTGGTGCGCTTTATGTGCTGGTGGAATCATTGGTCCGTACTTCTTCAAAAACGATGAAGGCCACAACGTTACAGTCAATGGGGATTGGTATAGAGCCATGATTACTAACTTTTTCATTCCTGAATTGAACAATCACGATGTCCAGGAGCTGTGGTTCCAACAAGACGGCACAACATGTGACACAGCTCGTGCCACAATCGATTTGTTGAAAGACACGTTTGTTGACTGCCTAATTTCACGTTTTTGACCTGTGAATTGGCCTCCAAGATCTTGTGATTTAACACCGCTAGACTATTTTCTGTGGGGCTATGTAAAGCCATTGGTCTATGCGGATAAGCCACAAACGCTTGACTATTTGGAAGACAACATTCGCCGTATTATTGCCGATATACGGCCACAAATGTTGGAAAATTTCATCGAAAATTGGACGTCCAGATTGGATTACATCCGAGCCAGCCATGGCAGTCATATGCCAAAAATCATACTTAACCCTCTAAGTGGATATCTTCCTCCTGAAAAGTTATTCCGAAAGTGTTTTACTCTTATTTTGCTATTCCCTTCAAAAATACAACATACTTCAATTCTTTCCCCCTTTTAAAACTTGGGAGGTCGAAAGGGGACAGTTTAATGACTTAGTTCGGCGTCTTTGTTCAGCGAGAACCAGGGTAGCAATCGTTTACAGCTAGCTGTTAAGTTGCCTTGGGCAATCTTGTATGAAAACCGTAGTTATATTCTGTCGTTTTCCCCATAGATTCAGTTACAGTAAAATTAAAACAAAATGAAGGGTAAAAAAAAACATGAAATAAATTGCGCGTTAAAAGTTGAAAAATAGTTATATTTTCTTCAAACAAAATTTATTTTTCAGTCATTTTTTAAAAATTAAAAAAAAATATTTTAGTATTGCGATTTGAACCAGAAAAAAGCATCCTGTATTCATTTTTGAACATGAGAATAAGAAAACGCGCTCACTTTCCTGATTTTAAAAAAAGTTATGAGGTAAAAAGAGTAAAGGCCCTATCTTTTTTTTAAACAATAAGACAATAAATGGTGCATACGATGATTATATTTATGAAATAAAACAGATCTTTCTCTATTCAATTATATTTTTAATTTAGAATAACATAAAAAATAATTTCAATACTTTTAATTTATTTAAATTTAAATCATATAAATGATATTTTTATTTTAACTGAATATTTTTCGGAAAAATCTAAATTTTCATTCCTAGTGCTCTCCTTTTCGAACTCCTTGTATTAAATAAAAATATCTTTTCTACATCGGCATTTGTGATGGACATAACACACATTCAGTCAATAATTTTTAATTTTAATGGGGGATATACTTCTTCAAATGCACATGACAGTACTTCTAACCATTTTCTACTCAAATTAAATTTCTTATCTTTCTGTTTCTTTTATTATAAGGAAAAATGTCACACATCGATAACTACATTTTCACACAATTCAGTCATTACAAATTCTATTGTGACAAAAGTTCTCCCTAATTAATTTTGTCTTTCAAAACAGTACACTTAAAACAATTTTGTTCAGTGAAGTTAACCGACAGTTCCACAATGTATTCATACCAAATTTTAAAAGCAAATTTAACACTTGGAAATGTATCCTGTATTAAATTTTTCAGTATATAAAAATATTTTCTGCTGTGGGGAAGATATAGTGTGAGATGTGGTGTGCGGTTGTCAAAGAATGTTTTCGAACGTGTAGACTATTTTTGAAAATTTAAATATCACTGAAGCTGATCATATAACTGAAAATGAGCCTTATTTTATTGTGTGCCGGTATCAGAGTAAAACACTTTACAATATTAAACAGCCTATGGGTTTATACTCAACATCAAACTATTCGCAAAATGGCTTACAACTTCTATTCAAAATTGTAAACAAACTGAAATATAAATATATCTTACTGCAGTCAAAAATATTCATAATATGTAAGTATCCTGTTGCTCCACTTATTTCTGTACATTTTAAAAACTGTAGCTGAATGCAATTTTTTATATTTATAAACGAGGCATAACAGCTCACACAGTCGTAAAAATATCCTTATCATTTTTAAATATACTACTATAAAATGTATATGGATTGTAAGATCAGTTGTAAAATCCTAAAAGCTTTTAGATGAGCTAAAATCATGTAATTTTGGACTCATCAAATTTTTAATATAATACACAAATATACATGTTATTAAGCAAATAAATTTGAAAAATCAAACTTCCTTCTGAAATAAACGTAATTGAAAGAAAAATGTTTAATTGCAAATGTTTAATTATTGGAAATACATGTTTATCTAAGGGGTATCCCCAAAGTGAGGTAATCCTCAAACTTAAGACTCACACTCAGAAGCACAACAATCCATGAGGGCCAGGAACTACTGTGCCCATCATAATACACGTGACCATTGGACGCTGAGGTGCATGAACAGATGTCCCGATTTGGTGGTCTGTCTGAAGAGAGACCTTCAGTGTTTAAGACCCGAAGCAAGCTTGGTACTCATTTATCGACCCAATGTAGCGGGGATGAAAGGCAGAGTCGACCTTGCGCAGCCCGTTAATAGAACCCGAGACCTGTGGTGTGGAAGCACTATACACTTTCACTCAATCCTATTCGGTGAATAATAAAATTTAATGTTATAATCTTATATAAATCACTAATGAATGAGGGAGTCCAAACTTTTTTTTCATGTAAACTGTTTAGACGGAAATGGTTAATTATGAACATTTCACAAGTTGCATATATTAAAATTAACCGTTATAGTTTACATAAGTTTTTAAGGGTACAAAAGGTGTATTTCGGCTGCGTTATTTAATTTTAAAAGGAATACGGTTACGAAAAAGTAGTACAAATCTATCTAAAGTAGGGTTGGTTACCTTAGATATTGTCAAACACAACAATGTATTGGAAGCCAATTCCACAATTCGTTGTTATAAAAATGTATGGAAAATTACAAGATTTATTTTTGCATTTGTAATTTATATATATATATATCTCTGTTCTCTCTCTGTTTTTCCAGATCGCCCCTGACTAAACCGGCTCTGCCATAGTAAGTGAAAGTGCCGGATTTTGTTTGTCAAGATAATTTTATAGCAGACTGCATTTTTCATGTATTTTAGATGGTCGTTTTATATTTTATACGTCAATATCTTAATGTCTGAATTTAAAATTACATAAAATTCTTGACATTCGCATCAATGACCATGATAATTTTTATTAGTATATGAATGTGTCATCAAACGATTACATGACTAATATTAACATATTATTTTAACAATTTAATTAATATTAAGTATAACATAACGCACACAAATTTTCTGAACTTTAAAATAAATATTTCGAAAACTACTTCAGATATACTCAAAATCTTTCATTCCTACGCTTTAGCTTCTCAGTTTTGCTTCTATGTAAGAATTTATTGTAATTGTATATTTATCCAATTTTTTAGTATATTTTTTGCTGTTAGCATGCAGTTTTCAACTCAATTGTATGAAATCTTCGAAATGTATTAAAAGATACCAAAGAAGCTATATAAGAAAATTTGAAATTTTTATTGTACTAAAACAATTGCTAAAACTTATGGTAAATATTTTTAACTGCGCGATGCATTTTTTTTTCGAAATTTCAAATGGAATTTCTAACATAAAATTTCTAGCTTTATACGGTCGAGATTTTAAAAAATATCCAGATTTTAATTACTTATTCAGTTAGCCTTTAAAAAAGATAAATGTTGAGGTATTTTGTATAAATAGATATTTTTGAACAATAATTCGAATGTTTTTGAATAGCTTGGATGTAAAATTGATTTTTATATTTATTTATATGCATAAATGTCTACTGTAAATGTTTCCGTATATTTTTGATTACCATTTATTCAAACATTCAAGTTATAAAAAAATGTGTGAAACCCTTCATTCATGTTGTCTTTAAAGTAAACTGAAGTTAAAGCATTTAAAATTCAAATATAATTCGGTGTATTTTAACAATATATAACCAGGCACTGTACTTAAACTATCCAGAACACTTTGGCTTTGAAATCTAAAAAAAACAAACTAATAAATCTTAATTAGTTTTTTTTTTTTTTCGTTATTATTTTTATCAAAGTGTAAGGAAATGTTTCAAGTGATTTGATGAAGTTTAAATTTATTAATTTTTAGTGGTTGGAAAATTGAAAAGGTTTCAAATTTTAAAGAGTTTGGTGTTTTATTAAATTTTTCGGTATTTTATAATAAAATAATCATGTTTCAAAAACTGAAAGCTTTGATTAAAATAAGAAAAATGAAGCGAATGAATATACTTAAAAAAGATAATTTGTCTAACTATATAAAATAGCAGATTGCACTGACACGCACCAACTTGTTACAGTTTCAAATTAATATAAAACCAAAAGGGAATTGTAACATATTTTACTTATGCGTTGGGACTTTTCTAAAGTTTTAAAATACGACGTAACAAATAAACACTTCCTGGGGTCTAAAGAAATTTCCCCCCGTTTTTTACAATTGCCCCAGGGTCAAAACACGGGGTTTCCTGCGAGCCATAAAACATCCTATCAGTGTTCTGCTGTGTTGCTTTCACCGTCCCCAATTATCTTTCAAGATGTTAAACCTTTAAAAAGGGGAAAGGATTTCAGAAAAGTGCGGCTAATCCGCTTTTAAAAACGTTCCTTGAAGGCAGAAAAATCCGTGCAATGCATTTTCGAAGCATCTTTACACTGACGGAATTTTCCGTGCTATCCGCTTAGAGGGTTAAAATGTAAGGCCACAAGATTATCTTTCGAATAAAAAAAATTCATGTCAATCGAATAATACATCGTTGTTTTTTTGGAATTTAAAATTTTATACCTCTAAAAAAACACCCTTTATTTAAGTTCTTAATTAAAAGAAATCCTGCTACTTAAGAGAAGTTAGCACTTCTAAACATTTTGTACCATGAACAGATATGTAATTTTTAAGTTATGTGACTACCCCAAAATCCTCGGTTTGGAGAAAATTTTCGAAAATACTTTTATGTCTTTATATTATAGCCCATACTCTTAAGATTCCAAAAATACTTTATTTTAGTTCCTACGATATTTAGAAGCTAAGTTATAGCTTATTTAGTAAACCGGAAATGGAATTTTCAAAACCGGAAATGGGTGTTTAAAGAGACATAAAAATGTAAACACAAAATTTTTAATGTCTTTTTCGTGACTTTTAAGCAATATAAATATCTAATATTTATGGTAAATATAGATCAATGTATCCTTTACTTATTTATTAAGTATCCGTTACTTATTTGTTTTAATCTGGCAACTGTTTTTTTTTAAATTCAAGCTTGTTTTACTGAATGGCAATAATAATATCGTTTATAGTTTGTTTACATTGTTCATTATAATGCGTTCTTCTTAATTATTACTTACTTTTGATAATTTTTCAGTTAATTCATTCATTTTCATTTAATTTTAACGTTTTATTTGATTGTGAGTAATTTCAAAATGCCGAAAGCTAGATCGAAAGTATCTAGAAAGAGAAAATTTTATATGGTAATAGGTTTACCAAGTTAGCATTAAACAGTAATAATAGTACGTCTGCAAGTGAAGCGAAATTGAGCACTTTTGACAGTTTTCATGTGCCTAAACCTGAATTTCATGGTTCTACAGGAAATAGAATTATTAATTTCCAAGCTTTGATGGGAATTATTTCAATCTTGTGTTGTCCGGAATGTTATGCAACTGGATTGAAACTGGCAGAAGATTTTAAGGAAGGACTTTGCTCTAATTTGTGTGTGAATTGCAGTTGTGGGTACATGACTGGCTTTACTTCTACTCCTAAAGAAAATAAGAAATTCTCTATCAATATTTTATTGGTATTTGGATTGAGATTGATTGGCAGAGGATTCACATCAGGTAAGAAGTTGTTATGCACTTTAAATTTGCCATGCAATTCTAAAAATACCTTCAGAGCTCATGAACTCAAACTGCTGGAAACAGTACAGTTATGTTCTGAAGAAAATATGAAAGCTGCATCTAAAGAAGTGCAAAATTTTAAAAAAAAGTACAACGTGGTGTTTCGGAAGATGGCACATGGCAGCGGAGAGGCCATATGTCACTTAATGGCTGCGTTTCAGTTATTTCCATTGATACGGGAAAAATTTTAGATCTGGAAGTAATGACTCAGTATTGTAAAATGTGTGAATTGAATGTGAAACGTGAGCAAGTATGTTCAAATTATAAAGGATCCTCTGGAAACATGGAAGCTGTTGAAGCTTTTAGAATTTTTGAAAGGTCACTAATCAAACGAGACCTGCAATACACCGAGTACTTTAGTGATGGTGATTTCAAGGGCTTTCTACAAGTGAAGGATATATATGGTGAAAACAGTGTCACAAAACTTTAATGTATAGGACATATACAAAAAAGAGTAGGCTCACGTTTAAGGAAACTAAAAAAGAACATCAAAGGACTTGGTGGGAATGGGAAATTAACTGATAAATTTATCCATAAACTGCAGAACTATAATGGGATTGCCATTCGCAGCAATGTTGGATGCCTCGAAAAAACGCAATCTGCTGTAAAAGCTGCCTTCTTTAACTGCTGCTCTAGCAATCAAAATCCCATGCATGGACAATGTCCAACAGGGAAAGACAGCTGGTGCAAATATAATTAAGCATTACGTGATGGTAAAGTATATGTGGACAAAACAGCAGGCCTTTCAAATTCAGTGATTAAAGTGATAAAGCCTACTTATTTAGCACTCTGTGATAAGGAGTTACTAAAAAAATGCCTCCATGGCAAGACTCAAAAAATAATAATGAAAGCTTTAGTAATGTATTGTGGTCTGTTTTGCCGAAATAAATTTTTGTTCATAAAAAAACTTTGTTTTTGGGTTCATACAGGGCTGTCATCTTATATAATTCGAGTTATTTAGGGCTATTGTCTGTATTTAATTATTTAGGTATAGGAATTGATCCAACGACACTTAAAAACTATATGGGAATTGACAAGGAGAGAATTCAAAAATCGAAATGCCAGTCATTACCCTCAACAAAACTCTCTCCAGAAAAAAACAAAAAGCCAAAAAAAGTCCAAATTAGCTAAAAATGAAGCTAAAGAGGGCTTAAGTTAAGCTATAAATATGGGGAGTTTTGAAAATGTTTAGTGAGTAGAAAAGTAATTATTTTTAGTTAAAATTATTAAATGTGTTTAAGGAGAAACTATTATTAAATATTTTTATTCACGATAAAGCTCACTACACAAAATATTTTTAAGATACTAAATCTAAATTTTCAGAACATGTTTTATGTAGTTATATCTGTGTTATGAATCAAAATCTAATCTCTGTGTATATATTTATGCACTTTATTGCTTTTTTATGAAAAAAAAAGCATTATTTTTTTAAAAATTTGAGTTTTTGCATAAAATTTGGCATATTTAAAAAACTTTCAAAAGCATTACAAATTTTTTTAAATCCTATCGCAGATAAAGATGTTGTTTATGTACTCTATAAATATTATTTGAATACATTCATTAGAATTTTGTGTACAAGATTTGTCGTAACTGCAATTTTTCACCAAAATTTCGCTAAAAACACAAAATTGTTATAGTCTACAAAACTCTCCAGAAAACAACAAAAGGGTAAAATAAAGGTCAAATCAGTTTTACATGAAGCTAAAAAGAGCTTGAGTTATAAATATAGTGAGTTTAAAAAGTGTAAAATTAGTGGAAATTTTTTCATGTAGTATTAAAATATTTAAATGCATTTCCTGAAAAACTATGTTTTTCAATTTTTTTCTTCACGGTACAGTTCACTACAGAATTTCTTTTTAAGATATTGACATGAAATTTTCAGAACATGTTTTATTTAATGTTATCTGTGTTCTAGACTATAATCTAATCTCTGTGTATATATTTATTTATTTTATTGCACTTTTTGTGAGAAAATAACATTAGTGTTTTTTAAAAAATTGAGTTTTTGCATAAAAATTGACATATTTCAAAACCTTTCAGAAGTATTTACAAATTTTATAGCTATCAACACAGATAATGATGTCATTTGTATACTGTATAAAAATTATAAGAATATATTAATTAGAATTTTTAATACAATCCTTACCACAACTGCAATTTTTCACTAAAATTTCACTCAAAATTCCCAATATTTCCAAAATTAATTTTAACTTTGTAAGAACTGTATTGGAATTCTTCCTTTTATGTCCCATTTCAAACAAAAAATGTTTATTTAATTGAAATTTTATATATTTCAAAAAAAGTGCTCCGAAGGTAGTCACATACCTTAAATACATATCATAAATCAACAAACAAGTTGTATATTTATTTGTACCAGATGGGGGGCACAGTATTTTATTCAACTATTCAATTATAATTTAGAGGCATTATTTTTATTTAAAAACACACGCACACACAAACATTTACAAATTGGTATTGAGCAAATTTTCATTTAATTTTACTACTTTCCAAAAGTAACGTATATATATATATATATATATATATATATATATATATATATATATATATAGGAGCTAATTTTTACATAAAATGATTCAAAATCAATATTTCAGTCAGTATTTGGTTAGTTTAAGCTGAAATGCAATTTCTCTCGTATTTTACACTTTTCAAGAGTTGTTATGTATTTTGTTAGGAACCACATTTTAGAAAAAGTGGATAAGAGGAATCATGAAATACTTCGTTAATACAATAACAGTGTGCAGTGATTTTGGTCAGTTTCCACTATAATATATCATCATTGAATTTTGCTATCGTTCTCTTCATAACAAAAGTTTCAAAAACATCAGATTACAAAATCATAAAATGAAGAAGTGTGTACATTACTCGGTGATAAAAAAATTACTGCATCAATCGAAGATAATGTATAAGGGTTTTGTAACTATTTATATGCAATTTATCTCTTCATATTATTTATTAAATTAAATTACTAGTTTTTTATGATTTAATGTATTATAATGGGAGGGGGTAATTAAATCTGCATTGCATATTTTATTAGAGGAATAAACTTTAGCTACCAGATATACACTCAAAATAATAAGAGAGAATTTTGTGCACTGTTGTTAGTAAAAATAAAAGATAAGTACACGTTTTTAAAAAAGAAAATCTGTATTTAAATTTTACTTTGCTGTAGCCCATTCCCAATCATAAATTTGAATATTATAAAATTCGCTTTGTTGCAAACTTAACTAAAGGTGACATGGCACGATTTAAACAAAAAATTTTAATTTAAAGATTTTTAATTTTTTTTTGTTTGCCTCCTATATGTGTATACTCTGTTAAACAGATTTTGTGCTCACACACACACACACAAAACTTCATAAAAAGCTAGCCATATAATTTTTTACAGTAAAAACTTAAATTTTTTGAAGTGATCTTAAAATGCTACTCCTCCTACAAACAGTTATGTAAACGCATGGAATTTTACTTGCAAGTGTTTTAAACTATAGATAACAAAAGCTGGCATGGGTTTTGCGATATCTTGATTAGTATTCGTACAATACTTCTTTTTATGAATGCTTATTAAAAATTCCTTAAAAAATGTATAAATTCTGAGTTTAATTATTTAAAAAAAGTTTTACCTGATTCAAAATCGCATACCAATTTTTCTTTCGTGTTGAATTTGCAATAGGTAAAAAAAATCAAACTTTATGCCCAATAGAAAAAAAAACTTAGCATTTTAAATGGAGACAAACTAGTTATTTTATCTTTCTGAGATAAGTAAGTATAAAGTTTTGATTTGCCATATGGATGTGAATAAAAACGAACGAAAAAGCTATCACAATTCTGCGTTCTTTAAGTTTAGAGCTTTCAAAATTTTTGATGCTTCAGAAAAGTATATATAGAATAATTTAGGCTAAAAAAATTAAATTTTATTTTTTAACTGATTTTGGTCAATTGAGTCGTACTGTGTCACCTTTTAAACAAGAATAATAACATTCTTTTATTTTTCAAAATTTAAAATAGTAAAATCCATAGTTATTACCCAAAGACTTTGTAAATATCTCGCAAGTATTTCATTTTTTTTTCATGTCATGTTTTTAGTGGTACAACAGGAAAAAAGTAAGCCCCTGTTAAGAAAGATTTTTAAAAAAACAGAAGAATATAAACTAATTTAAAACTTACTATAATAAAAAAGAACATTAGCGATTTTCGAAAAAAAATAACGTTAGTAAACATAGTATCACTAAATTTTTAAAGTATAAGTTTTAATATAAAATAATCACATGAATTTTCTTTTTTAAATAAACATTACTCTTAATGGTTATATCCAAATAATTGAATGTATCGACTTGATTTTTCACGTGAACTTCAAAGAAGAATTACCCTTCGTCCAAATGGCTTCCAAAAGGATAAAATGCAAACAGAAATAAAGTACGAACTTTACGTTTTTATTGTTTTACTCTTAAGTAAATAGAAAAATTTGCGTAACGCACTTTTATTAATGTGCAGCGAATAAATAGAATAACATTAAATTATTTTAATTCTTTCAAATGCCAGAAATTTCTACAATATTATCATCGAATGTTAATTTTAAAAAAATTACTTCAGAATGTTATACTTATAAAGGGTGTTTTTTTAGAGGTATAGAACTTTAAATTGCAATAAAACAACGATGTATTATTCGATTGACATGAATTTTTTTATTCGACAGATAATCTTGTGGCATTACATTTTAAACATGATTTCTGGCATATGACTGCCACAGTTGGCTCGGATGTAGTCCAATCTGGACGTCCAATTTTCGATGCCTTTTTCCAACATTTGTGGCCGTATATCGGCAATAAAACGGAGAATGTTGTCTTGCAAATGGTCAAGCGTTTGTGGCTTATCCGCATAGACCAATGACTTTACATAGCCCCACAGAAAATAGTCTAGCAGTGTTAAATCACAAGATCTTGGAGGCCAATTCACAGGTCCAAAACGTGAAATTAGGCGGTCACCAAACGTGTCTTTCAATAAATCGATTGTGGCACGAGCTGTGTGACATGTTGCGCCGTCTGGTTGGAACTACAGCTCCTGGACATCATGATTGTTCAATTCAGGAATGAAAAAGTTAGTAATCATGGCTCTATACCGATCACCATTGACTGTAACGTTGTGGCCTTCATCGTTTTTGAAGATGTACGGACCATTTATTCCACCAGCCCCTAAACGCACCAAACAGTCAGTTTTTCTGGATGTAACGGTATTTCGACATACACTTGTGGATTATCTTCACTCCAAATGCGGCAGTTTTGTTTGTCGACGTAGCCATTCAACCAGAAGTGCGCTTCATCGCTAAACGAAATTTGCTTATGAAAATCGGGAACAACGGCAATCTCGTTTTGGGCCCATTCGACGAATCTACGCCTTGCTTGATGATCGTTTTGATGAATTGCCAAACCAAACTTGACAGCTGTTAAATTGGTCACCATCTTGGAAAGTAATGCCAACTTAAACTTCTATACCTGGAAAAAAAACACTCTTTACATGGCTATTTTAAGAAAACCATGATATTTTTTTAATTCAGATATTTTGATAATTGCTTAAGTTAATGAGTTTTCAAGACAGAAATTAAAACTAAAAAAAGTTTCAATGAACAATTTAAAAGCAAATACAGAAGAATTTTTATACCTTGAAAGAAAACATTTTACTCCATATAGAAGAACTTAAAATATTTTAAATATTTTTTAGTCTTTAAAATTTGTAAGCACTTTCAAAAGTAAAAATGTTATTTTACAAATGCTTTTTTTATATCTCTATATACTGTATTCTTTTAAATCACTTTTTTATTTATTTTGTATTTATATTATTTCCACTTATTCACATATTTCGATCGTGAATTGAATAATTCAATTTTACCTGCAGCAATGAGCTCAATTAATGACGGTCACATGATAAAGATAAAGTCGTGTTCTCCATTGAATTCAATACTAATATTAAACTTATTGTTCTTGTTACTCTAAGTGTACAAATTAGGTAAAATTTTGAATTTCGTAATTATAGGTAAACATGTTCAATGGTTATGAAAAAAATCTCCAGAAAGATTTTGAAATTTAAAAAAGTCTAATCTTAAGCATGCACTTTTTAAATTTTTAAGCATGTACTCAAATATAAACTTTTTGAGAGACAGTTTCTGCAAAGAGGAAAAGTTCACAACAACGACTCTCAAGAACTGATTAGCTGGAAACTGGCTGCTTTTATCGTTTGACTATGATGTCACATGAGTTTTTGAACTGATTGTCTGGAAACACGGGGTTCTCATAATCATGTGACTTTGACACGTCACATGAATTTAACTCATTTTCATTTCGTAAGGATGCTTGACTTATTGATTACTTGCATCGTATCCAGGCGTTTATAAAACATTCACGTTTATACAACTTCACCACATATATGGCATTGTTTCTCATGATTGATAGTATAGTGTTCCAGTTAATCCAGTGCTTCTCAAATTTTCAATACTGGCGAGCCACTTTTCAATCATAATTTTTATCGGGTCTTCCCCCTGTACAATAATAATGTATTGAATACAATAATAAAGCAATTTTTGAAACGTTAAAGCTACAATATGATCTTAATTATAAATCGCACAAATTAATTAGATAAGTATATAAAATTTTGCATATGTTACTTTTAAGTATTTTTTTTATTTTTCTTCCTCGAATTTTTAAATTGAAAAATTGCAAAATGCGTTGGCTGCTTTGAAGACAAAATATAGATCTCAGCCAAACATAGAAACAATACTCAGAGTGTCAATTTCGAATCGTAAACCTTCCTTTGATAAAATTACCTCTGCAAGACAAGCCCATGGAAGTCGCTAATACTTATTAAATTTGCTCTAAATTTAGTATTAATAAATTAGTTATAAAATACCTTGTGTAGCATTAATACATTAAAAGTCTACTGTCTGAAGTACCCACTCTTCTCACGAGTTCATTTTTTTAAGAAACTAAAACATTCTTGATATAATAGCTGAACTATCAGGAGAGTAAACACAAATGCACGACAATGTTTACGAAAATGTAAAATGATATTAAAATGAATGCTCATATTATAATTATATCTAAGCGAACTGTAATTTTAAGCCTCACAGAATGAGCATTTAGAATTAATGTTAAATAATGAAAACTAATATAAAATTCCGATGAAGATTAATTGTGTTATCTTTAATATTTAAAGCGAGAATACTTCAAAAGGTTTTATCCAGGGAACAGGCACACCCTCGATACTAACGTTAATGGTCTCGCGAGGGGGGTGTTGAGTCACCCCAATCCTTTTTTTTTACATAATTATTTTTATTGTGCACGATACGAATAGTGATTTCAGTGAATATTTTAATTAAGAGAAAGTAAACTTAAGTAAATGACTTTTCTATTTTTCTTGTGTAGCAAATAAACAGTTTTGCTAGAATAAACGATTTCGTGATCTGTGTGCCCCGCGCAACCTCTTCCGGATTAAAAGTGTATTCAATATAATTTGCGGATGTTACAGCTAAAAAAATTGTGGAAAACGTTTTTCATTATGCTTAATAGATATATCTGTGGTTTTCCAAATATCATAAAAATCTTTTACATGGAACTCCCCCCTTCCCACAGAGATACATTATTTACAACTTCCCTATAAATGAGAAACAAACACATAAGAGTGCGTTTATAACTAACTGTACCTATAACTTTAAAGGTAAAACATATCTTGAACAAATATTATTCTAGTATTCAACTAGTATTTCAAAAATAATACCAATGATGGATTTTTTGACTTCCTAATTTTTTTTTATTCTGTGGGTCTAGGTTTTGTTTTTCCACTGAAACAGTAGTATTTTTGGTTTAAAAAGAAAACGTAATAAAATCTGTCATCATAAGATTACAGCAAATCAAATGAAAGTTTGTTTAAGTGGTTATAGGATCAAAGATAGTTAATTAGGTATTGAAGAGGTTTATATTTTTGATGACGCCAGATGATATTGTAATTTATATCACAGTAAAAATGCATTTTTATTGTGTCTGAAAGTATTTTGTTTAAATTCATTCAGTAAATTAATTATTTTTTAAATCATCTGTTTCCGATATGCTCACGAACCACTCATAGGGTTGTCGCGCACAACACAGTTTGCGAAACGCTGAATTAAACTCCAGATACAGACTCAATGTCAAGCTTAATCTTCACGCATGTGTAAGAATGGTGGTAATTCACTAAAATCTGATCCAAGGCATATGTTTTATCTGTATAGCATCGTTTCTCGAACTGTGCGGCGCTCCCCCTAAGTGGGCGTGATAACCCTACGTAGGGGAGCGAGCATATCAAAATCTTGAAAATAAAAGTTTTTTCAAAACAAAAATTTACCGAAAGGTAGAAAAGCAGAATGTATTCTAAACTATGGAAATTATTACTACTTATGCTGTTACTAAAACGTAACTAAAAATATATGTTACTTAAAAGTACCGAATGCAAAATTTAATACTAGTAATGATAATTTGCAAAGTTTGTAAATAAGGTGGTATTGTAGCTTCAGCGTCAAAGTATATTATAATTGCATTCAATTTATTGTCATTAGATGGGGGAGAGAGGGATGAAATTATGATTGACAATTGGGTATCTACTGAATCTGTTGGAAAAATATTTTCAACCTGCTTTTAACTCAATTTTCTATTTCACCTGGAATTTCTGCTAAGTGAAGTACAAGCAAACCATGATTCAATTTAATCATACCACTATCAAACGTGTCACCTTTCACTTACATAAAAAATTGTATAATTTTTTTTGCTCTAACGCCATCAGTTATTCTTTTAATATTTGAAAGAATATCATCTGCTTATTCAATAGTTTCAGGGATCATTATTAGAATTGTTTCTGAAGATTTTAGCATGGTTGAATGTTGGATTAACATGTTTATATATATATATACTCATGTCCATAAATTAAGGATAATTCAGAATCACACAGAAATTGAACTCTAAAATAAAATTTCACCTGTAGAATTATAACACACATCTTGAAGAAGAATATTCAAATTACAGGAAACTAACAGACGATGTGGATAGTACGTCACAATGACGAGAGTGTAAGAGATGGGTAAATACGGAATGAAGGCAAAGAATGTGGCAAAGCTACAAAAATTGTTCACAAGCGCTTTAAAAGCCTTTTTCAGTGCATGCCTGCCATGGTTGGATACCTTAACCAACGCGCATAGTTATAACACAAAGGAAGCATTTAGATGATTTTACGTGGTAGAATCGTGAATATTGGATGACTGGAATGTGGACTTACCCAGCTGGAAAGTATCACTGGAACTTGCAATATTCACTGTTTTATATTGAAATATTCACCGATTTTCGCCCAAAAATTTCCGCGGAGCCGTCATCTCCAGGCTTTGGTATTGATTCCAAGATGATGGTAATGTAAATAAGGAATGAAGGCAAAGCAGAGTAGATGTTACAGAACAGGTCACCCCCGAGTTACAATGCCGAATGAGGACCGGTGACTGGAATTTGGCAGTTCTGCCAAAAGAAACAGACGCAGCACAGAATAAGACCTGTGAGTAGATGTCAGCTACCGGTACAACAACAGTTTCAAGGCAGATCAGTACAGACGCTTAGGGCACGTTGATCTATATGCTCGTAGGATTGTCAGATGTGTTCCACATACCGCAACTCACTGTCGTCGGCGATTAACCTTGAGTAGAGAGCATGCATTGTGGACACCACAACAGTGGTCTTGTGTGATGTTTTCCGACGAGCCCAGGTTTAGTTTGCAGTCTGATTCTTGCCGCACTTTAATATGGAGAGCACCAGGTACCCGTTACCACCAAAAGAACACCATTGAACGACACCGTTACGGTCATGCAGGATGACTCGTTTGGGAAGGAATTTTTCTTCGTTCCAGAACTGACCTGCATGTACAGAGTGTAACGATAACAGGCCACATCTATCGGGATGTCCTTCTGGAACAACATGTACGTTTGTTTCGGGGCGCCATGGGCGCTGAATTTATGTTTATGGATGACCATGCCCGTCTTCACCGTGCAAACATTGTAGACGAATGCATTCAATCGGAGGGTATCACACGTATGGATTGGCCAGCATACTCACCGGACTTGAATCCAAAAGAGCATGTGTGGGGTATGCTTGGCCGACGAATTTCAGCCCGTCAACCCCCTCCCACCTTTCTACCGGAACTTCGGAGGGCCTTGCTTGAGGAGTGGTGTAATATTCCCCAAGATCAGATTGATAATTTGATACTCAGCATGCCTAGGCGTAGTAAGTCTGGTATTGCATCGTCCGGAAGACATACTCCGTATTTACCATCATACTAACCATGTTATACTTTTTTTGTAAATAGGATCTTTTTTTAAATTTGCTCCAGAGAGTAAAAATCGCAATTTTTATTATTTGTGTCAAACATATTACATTTTTTTTTGCTCTTTACCTTTTGTTTAATAAATAGACTTTACAAATAAGTCAAATTTGTTTTGCTTCTGTCTCTTTCTTTGTCTGAACTTCATTACCCTAAATTTATGGACATGAGTATATATATATATATATATCACTGTATAAATGATCGTGGATTAATATAAATATAATTCACATTATATTCAAGTGAAAATTCTCAATACACACAAGAGTTGTGAAGATGTAGGGATTATGTATCGTAAAGTTGAAAGTGCTGGATAACAATATTGATCTCTTGTTATGGATTTCGATTAGTCTTATCCCGATTTTTTCGGTATGCACAAAATATCTTAAAATCGTTTCCTCATATTGTACATAAAAGTAAACTTTTTTTAGAGAGTCTACCAATATTATCTAGAATCCAATACCCTAGTTATTATTCTTATTCAGGCAATTATTCATTTCATTCAATTATCATCACTTGAGTTCATGTCCCCTACTTTATCTCATCTTAGAATATTTATTCTTAGTAGAGTCATGTTGAATATCTCACAGATGTGCCAGCACGATCTGTCATTTAAGCCTTAGTGTCGATACATCTTCTATGTTTTAGTTTCACGTAATAGAACCTTTATCGACATAGGATATATTTACTAGTCAATTCTGATTATTTGTACATCTCTTTGGCAAATAATTTTTGATTGTACAATATGTATTTGTAGAAATAAATATAATGCGCAAATTCTATCTCTTAATTTTTTACAGGAATATGTGCATATATAAACATTAACAATACTCTAAATTTCTATTACTAAAACTAGACTACAGGTTGAATCAAAATAAGTGTGACCAATTTTAAAAGCGGATAACTATTTATGCGGAATTTCTATTGTTTTATGACTGGTTTTATTTAAAAATGAAAATTTTAAATTATATATATATATATATATATATATATATATATATATATATATATATATATATATATATATATATATATAAATATATATATACTAGTCGAACCATTTTTATTAGTGAGAGTAAATTATAGTACTGAAATTAGATCAGCAAACCTGGTACGAAAATTTACAGTTTTCGAAGGATAGTTGTTACTATTCAGATATAAATAAATCATTTGAAAATGAAAAAAAAGAAAAAGATTTTTTTTTTTTTTGTATTACTGTTTAAACTTCAAAAGAAAATTGTCTCGCAATCAAAATCATCAGGAAAAAAATGTGAGGGATAGGAAATTCTTAGTGAAAAAGGAAAAAAATAAGTTGAAAAAAATTATCACTGTAAAAAATCATTTTCCTCAAAGAACTATGACAGAGAAAAAAACTATAGGTATAGCAATAGACAATTTATCATCAAATAAAGAAAATTGGCTATAAAAAAGCAAATTTTCCTGTCTATCAAATGTCTGTTAAGACCATAAAAAAACGAAGAAAAAGTTATTGGTCTCTTTATTTAATGTTTTGCAAAGGTAGATACAAAATATGAATAAATTCAGACGAAGCAATTTTTCATCTGTCAATGATAACTGGCAAAATGGAGATACAACATATTCCTCCAAAAACGCGTCGCAAACATGCAGCTTTTTTACTAAAGGGAAGTTGACCTTTAGGTGTTATGTTATGAATGGGCATGTTCTCGCAAGGCTTGACAAAAACATTTTTTGTACAACCAAATCTAAAGTTAATGTTAAATACTACCCTTAAACTGTTTTAAAGCACTTGATCAGAGAAAGTAAATGTCTTTACTCCAAGGAAACTTTGCTATTCACCATCATTGTGCACCAAATAATACTGCAAAATCAACTATAAAATGACTGAAATATAAAAAAATAAATTATCCTTTTTCCTGTGTGATAAATGACTATATCTGTCCCCTGTCTGTGTTCTTTCGAGTATGTTTTATGGGGATACTTGAAAGAACAATTAAATAGACGTAAAATAAGAGCATTTCAAGGGCTTCAAAAGCAGTCAAAGAAGAAAAAATACCCCCAAAAGGGTCGAAAATCTCTTTTAGCTTGGTCGAAACGTTTACAAAAAGTGTACTATGCTAGAAAAAACCACATTGAAAATTCCATGTAATTACCTTGATTCAATAAAAATGTATTGTCATCTGAAATTGACCAACTTTTTACGATTCAACCATTATAAGACGTCTCATGGGTTTTAATTTCGTCTCGAGAGCTGAAAATGTGAAGAATTTTGAAATAGATATAATTCTTTAAAATTAAGTAATTCAAGTCTTTTACACACTATTTATATCTGTATAATGTTTGCAAAAAGCACACAATTCTTAAAACATAAACATAGTTTAAAAATTAGAAGCATATGAGGTTAAGAAACATTTCTGTAATAAATATTAAGTTATTTTTCCTTTGGGCATGCAATTTTCAAAAAAAGTAGCCTTTGATGTTATAAAATTGGAAATAATTTGTATCTTACCTAATTTTAGTATTAGATTTCTTTATTATTTCAAGATATTTAAAAAATATTAACCTTTAAAAAATTAAAAAAGTATCTTTTTTTGTTTTTGAAAATATAATTTATTATTTTATTTATATAAAAAAGCTATAGTGTAATAAAAATATATTTAACATTATAAATTAACTTATTGTTAGTAATTAGAGCTACTATGTTAGAAAATATCATGCGCAATATGAAAATTAAAATTTCTTACTGAAGTGTTTCTTATTTTTATATGCTTATAATTTTTAAAATGATGACTATATTTTAAACATTTTCCCTTTTCTTAAACCTTATTACTTTATAAATATTGTGTAACAATTCAAGTTACTTAGTTCTAATTTCAAAGAGTTAAATCTATTTAAAAATTATTTATATTTTCAGCCCTCAAGAAAAAGATAACACCACTGAGACCGCATAAGAAATTGCAAAAAGGATTTACCTGATGTTGTATAATAACATCGAAAATATAATAGCAAAATTTTAGGCTTAAACCTATGATTGAAGTGTTAAACACATAACTGAAAAAAAACATTATAAACAGAAATGAGGAAAGTTGGGTAACTAGAAAATTAATCAAATCTCATTAAAAACCGACCTCTTCCAATCATTGATTTTCAAACGTATTTGGGATCTCAGATTGAGTTTATTAAAATCATATATGTATGTGTGAGTTAATTATTTTTTTTATGAAATGTTTTGTTGCACTCATTATGGAAGTGGAATTTCATGAAAGAAGAAATAAGAAATTGAAAAGTATACTTTTAACACATTTATAATTTTCGAAGATTTTATATCATATATTATTTATAATTATAATAATAATTTAATGCAAATAAATAACTAATTGTTTGGAACATCCCTCTTAAGACATCCTTTATCTGTTTAAAAATATATAAAATTATCTTAGTAAACATACAGAGTACACATAATATTCAAAATTTAAAAATATATCGAATGATTTAAATTTGCATAGTCAAAAGGATAAACGGATAAAAAGCTGACAATGTATTACCCAAAATTAAGCCTATGCGAAATAGTCACTAAAATCAAATGGATATAAAACATATGAAGTATTTTTTATCAAAAATTCTGTCATTCCATCATTAGTTACTTTTCAATAAGTCAATAAACTCTTTTGACTAAGCAATTTAATAACTTAAGAATTTTTAAATGATAATATCCTTAGGCTAGGAACTAATTTATATATATTTCGTCAAATTTATAAGTAACACAGATGTTGCAAATAATTCAATGCAGGAAGTCTTGGAGAGTCTTTTCTAACAAATTGAAGAGCTTTGATAAGACCAAATTATGTACCCGTAATTTACTCTAGCATTAGCATTAAGCTATTGAAGCAAGCAGGGAATGTGCGAAAAGAGAGTGAATTAGGATTTCCTATTAGCATACTAGCCCAATAACTTAGTTCTACTAGTCTAATTAAACGTATTGAAAAATAATTGCTTCAACTTGTAGCAAATGTATAATTCAGTTTTGGAAGCACTTTATGTCTGTTTTATAGATAAACTGTCATTTTTATAATCTTTTAACATAGGAAATTCGTCAGTCATTTAAAAGATAAATTGTATCAGTTTTTCAATCAATAATAGAGCCAATACTCTGAAATATGTATAAAGTTATTATAACAATAACTCAATTTTTCTTAATGGATTTTTAAAGGTACATATCTGTTGGATCATATGGATTTTTAAAGGTGATATATCTGTTTACTAAGGAAAATTCAATGTTTTTCTCCGAACAAGTTACTGCAAATTTACATGTTTAATAACATCCATCTTTAATGAATTATCTATTAATCTCTTGCATTTTTAGGCAGAAAAGAGAAATAATAAAAATTACTTTTTTTTCCTTTTTTCAATATTTGTAAATAACTAGCCGATTCAAGGAAGGGATAAATGTCTTTTTTGAAAGATTTTACCAGCGTGAGCACCAAGTTCAACAAAATGGTAATTTTTTCATCAATTGTTAAGGAAAATTCAAAACTCCAAATGTTTCATTTTATAAAAAAAACTATTTTCCTATTATTTTTAATTTGTGTTTAAAAAAATTGTTGGTAATGATTTAAAGAAATCTTTCGTTAAAAAAAAAGGGTTTTACTTCTGAGTACAGAAAATTTTAAGTAATATAGTTTGCATTTCATTGTAGTTTCAAGCTAAAAATATATATTAATTTGAAATAAAAACGATTGATTTGTCAACAAGGACCAAATACAAGTTCCATGTAACATATGAATGTACGTTGTTACTACTACGGCAGGTAGTGCACTATGTAAGTTCAGAGAAATTATTTGTTTGTGGAAGAAACACACACACAACTAGCATTCAGGTTTCGTGCATATTTAGATAAATTTGGCTATCTCAGATGAAAATAATTAACTACTTTTGTGCTTATTAAAATATTGGTAGTTAAGAACCGCAATACAAACTGTATACGCTAATATGTTTTATTCTTAGCAAAAAAATTTCAAGTACACTAAATATAATAAAACTTAACTAATATATATTAAAATTATATATTAAAAACTATAATGCCTGCTTCAATTTTAATTTTATTTACTTACAGTTTTAATTTTAATACATTTCACTCATAGAATTAAATGAGGAGTATATAGACAAAAAAATATCATCATACATTATTCACTGGAATGTTTAGAATTTTGTTACATACTTGTTGTTCAAGCAGAACGGTCATCTTTTTATATTTTATTGTTAAAATGTTTGAATAATAAATCAATAACTCAAGGTGTTCTTGAGGCCATTTTGAAGACAAAACACAACCGTCGAGCAAATACATACTCAGCTTAACAATTACTAAGAAAAATGAAATTTGTGCAAATTGCGTCTCAGACAACTGAGCAATAAAAGTAAATTGAAGTTCAGAGGGCATATTAGTTATACTCGTTATTTGTATAAACGACGGTGCATACAGGATCATGATTCATATGAAGAATAATGTTTGATGCTTGACGAAAATAATACTAGATGTTACAAAAGTTTTTTCTCTGCGATTCTGTTTGGTTTTTGCAAAAATTAAGAGCCAAATGTCAAAAAGACATCATTAGATTAATTACGATCATGGACACGCAGTTGGATGACTGGAAGCAGGTCAAAGTGTCACTTCTATAGCTGCTACAAAGGTAGTAGTGAAGAGTGTCATCTAACAATTAAAAGTCAATAAGGTAAAAATCTGCAGATTACCGATTTTGAGTTTTTGATTTTTCTGAAATCTACAATTTATGACCTTACCAGGCATAAAACATAGAACTGAATTAGAAGTGTTAAATTTTCAGGAACGCAAAATTGTTGAATCATTAAAAAATTTTATTTAATATATTCAATTTGTGATGAAACATCAAATATAAAATACCCTAATCCAAGAACTTTGATCTTTCCAGTGCTGGTGGTAGGTGGCACGTTATAGCATCCATCTATGTAGCTCTGTTTGTTTTTCATCCTTCTTTGATTAAGACGTTGTTATGCCAAATACACCAACTAACTGATTTAAATAGGTTTCTAAAGATAATTCCTAGGAACATAGTCAAATTTTTGAATAGTACAGATGCGTTTCCGAAGATTGGGAGGTTTTCGAAAATTGTGAACGTTCTGGAAGGTCTGTGACGTCAAGAATCGGCCATGCTCATTTTTTGTTCGGTGTTAATGGTATCAGCAAGATTGAGTGAGTACCTCAAGGCGAAGCGGTAAAGCAGCAATTCTGAAATGAGAACCTGAGAAAGATTAGAGCAAGTGTCAAGAGAAAAAGCCAGGTCTGCAGAGAAACAGCACGTTGATTTTGTATCAAGACAACGCCGAGGTGTAAATTGCGCTTTTTTTGCAACAGTTTTTGGTGGCCAAATACATTACCGTGTTCTATAATGTACAGTACTCTCCAGATCAGGCCCCATAAAACGTATACCTGTTTTTTAAAGTGAAAAATACCCTGGATATTATACATAAATGAGAGGAACACATTTTCAGTATGTAGAAGAGGAGAAGCCAAAAACGGCAGACTTACTAAAGATAGTGGCATCTAATAAGCTACAGTATTTCTCATATACATCTATGTATTGATATGGAAAGAGAATGTCTTTAAAGGGATTAAAAGACGGCTGTAAATTGTTTTCAAGGGAGCTAATTTTTATGTCTAGTCCGGTTGTTTAATTGTCACATTTCGTATGTCTCACTAAATTTAGTACATCCATCTTAACGGGACTCGACACTGTATCTTTAAATCAATAAATTATAATTACCAATAATTAAAATCTAGTAAGAAAATATTTTATTATAAAATTACTTCGTAGAAGAATTTAAGCTGTGTGTTACAAAATTTTAAATTTTACTAGGAATATTTTTTTTTAAATTTCATTATTCCCTAGAGATTTTTCTTAAGGGAACCAGGACATGCTCGAAAGAGTAATATGACAAAATTAAGACCCTTTGTTTATGAGAATATATCATTTAAAATTTCCAATAGAGCTTAGATTTTTTTTTATGTCTATAATAAAGATAATTTAATTATTCTGTAGAACTACAAAAATAACTTTTACTCCAAAAGTTTTTTTTTTTTACTACTTAATTTAAGTAATACATAATTTTGAGAACTCGTAATATATACTTATGTTTAGGTACCATTTTTTTAAAAAAAAAAAAGAATCCTTTTTTTTATGCAAAATATTTTTTACACATATATAAAACAATACATAAAATACAGTGAAACCTTTTTTTAGTAAAATTTTAGTATAGTTTCTTTCAAAAAAATTATTAAACTTTGAAATTTGAATTTTTTTATTTTTCTGCTTTTTTATGCATTAAACAATTTTTAAAAAATTAGGCACTATTTTAATAGAAAAAATTAGGTTCACTATATGCATAGGCACCTTGTATAGAAGTATAAAAAATCAGGAATCATACAGTGCAATAGTTTTTTTAAAAAATGTACTAAATGCAAAAATATGCTTTTGAGAAAAAGTGAAAAACTAAAAAAAAACAATATTTTCACATATTATACACTTAATTAGTATTTCCTTGCCTATTTTATATATGACTAATAATATAATCCTTAACCATTTTCTAGAGTTACAAAAGTAATTTTAAATTCATATGTTTTTCTTCCCTTTGTTTTAGTTAACATGAACATAATTTTCGAGATCTTGTAATACATATTTTCATGTATAGGTACCATTTCTTACAAAAATATTCTTTGTATATACAAAAATTTACAAATATATATAAAGTAACATATTAAACATAATGAATCTGTTTTTTAAATAATTATATTTATATAATTGCATAATTTCTTAAAAATAATCATAAAACCTTAAAATTATGAAAATCTTAATTTTCTTTTTTACATATAAAATCAATTTTCAAAAAATTAGACACATACTAAAAGATATTTTGTTCACTGTATGCACATGTATCCTGTTTAGATATATAAAGGTTTCAAACAATATGCTACAATAGTTTTTTAAAGTGTACCTAAATTTAAAAATATTAAACATTCGAGAAAAATATAATAAAACTTAACAAAATAATTTCTCCTTACATTATAGATTTGATTAATATTTCCTGCTTGGTATTCATTTTCTTCATCTAAATTCTGTTTATCCATTTTCCTTTTTAAAGACCTTCTTTTATTTCTGGCTTCCAATGACACTTTATTTACTATACGTTCAGCCTCAAAAATTCGTTTGTTATCAATTATAAGTAAGGCACGTTCCGTGTTGTATCCTGGTTTAATGCCCAGAGCTTCAAAGACTTTTATCCTACTTACATATCCATCGTTAAAACAAATTACAGCATCCATAACTCCAAATTTCAAAGTTTCAATGCCAACAAAAACTGTTTTAGGAATTCGCTCCCAAATACATTTGTTAAAACTTTCATTGGGATTTTGTGTTCTTCCATGAAGGCAATTTTTCAATAAGTCCTTCTCTGTGAGATCCCGAAACACTTTTTTTTCACTTTCAATAAAATTGACTCAGGTAAAGAATGCTTGTGAATATAAAATTCCCCGTAACAATGCTACGGTTATAACCGCACCAGCTATCCTCACCAAGAGGACACAAAGCGTGTTGAGGATTATCCTCAGTACTTAGTTTATGAAAATAAATAGCCCATATGGCTCTTTTCATGTCCTCCACAGATGACAAATTTTTACGGATTGCTAGCCCATAATAATGTTGGATTGAGTCCACTTCTTTAAGCGTTAGCCGTCCACGTCCCGAAATATTTTTCCCATCTGATAGCTTATTGCCTTTTCTCATTTTTAGAATGTTTCTCAGCCTTGTGCCCATACGCTTTTGCACATGGCCAACACATTCTAATTTTCAACTTCTGTGTCGCCATATACTTTTGCTTCTTTTATAGTAAGAAATCCTTTTGAGTCCCCATCACCAAGATACTGCGTATAACATGCTTTTGTGATGTTTCAGATCGCTGAAATATACTTATACCCCCCGACATTCCATTCCCCACTGAATCCTTCGTAATTTTTAGCACAATTTTCACATGGTTTTTTTACCCTTACATGAAGAACAATATTTTGTGAGAGCTTCAAAGTCGATAACCTTTCCGTTCTCAACAGACGTAGCACATACAACTCCGTTCAATGAAGAATAGCCTCTTTTATGCCATGTGCCATCCACAGCCACAGCTATATTTGAATTATTATCATTCGCTATGACTGCTTCGTGAACAGCTGCATTCATCGAGTCTTCACTAATTGTTTTTAAAACATTTAAAAACAAAGAATTATGGCGTTCAAACTTTGCAGGTGGTGGAGGCAAATTCATAAGCCCACAGAATATTCGAGCAGCAGCTCCACCTTTTCCAATAGCTCTCATTTCATATGTCAATCTTAGGTTAACATCATAACATTTATTTGATATTTTTGATGACATTGTACTCGTCGATTCTCCACAGTTGTGACAAATTATTTCCAAACTCACAGCTAAACCTCTACGACTTTTTTAAATCTTCTTCAGCTCAATTTTTCTCTGAAGAACAGCAATATTTACAACATAAGAGATTTTTCATAAGGGAAGATAATAAATCCAGTTCAACGATTATGTTTACATTTTGAGAATCTTGTTCTTTTAGTAAATCCGGTATTTTAATTTTTCTCCTAGAAGCACTTTCCACGGAATTCAAAAGCAATTCTTCAGTCGATTTAGACTTTTATGTTGATTGCTACTATACTTCCTTCTGCCAAATTTTTTATTCTTGGCATAATTACTCGTTGAAAAAAAAAGTTAAGATACTTTTAAAATCTTATTAATATTAATAATTATAAGTAAAAAATAAATATTTCTTACGAATATTAATGTAAAATTAAGTAGTTGTATGCCACAAGAAACTTCGGAATAGACGAACTCGGTTCAAAACATTGCCATAAACCGAAATTTAAAGTAAGAAATTTTGTCACACAGCTTGGAACAATAGCTGACGCACAAGCGTGGCTAAAAAGTAGCGGGGTTAACATTCAAACGAAAAAAACAATCAAAAGTTAATATAGATAAAACACAGGGGAAACTACATATTTAAAGTTCAAAGGGGCGTGTCAAAAGGGGCGTGGTCATTTATTTACATTTTTATTTTCATATTTTAGGGCTATTTTATCAGCAAACATATAAGTATTATACATTTTTAGATTCAGAAAAATAAGCACTATTTTTTAGAACTAAAATTGAAAAATCGATTATTTGAAAGTATATGATGTCCCTGTTCCCTTAAAGCCTCAGTTTTCTGTCCTGATCAAATGGTCATTCTAGTTAATTTCAGTAACAAATTTATATACTTTAAAATTTATGTATGTATTACATTGGACATAAGGAATCTATAAAGGTTTATTTAAGCATTGGGAAAAAAAAAGGTGGAGAAACACTGGTCTAAAGAAAATAAACATTTCTCTTATTGAACAAATCTTCCTTGAAAACTTTGTCAAACTCTAATTATTCTTCTACCGTTAGCTTCGTTCTCAACAAACCCTTTATCTCAAGTTCCCTGTATCTTTTGATCTGAAGTTGAGGTTATCACTGAATTCTTTCGCAGAAATAAAATTCGTCTGATGTTTGTTTTGTCAGGTTCATTACAACATTTTCCTTTATCTGGAGAGAACTTTTTCTGATGAAAGAAAGTCAGGTTTTTTGTACAATCTTAAAACTGTGCTTAATGAGCTAGAACAGTAAGAAAAATGTTGTAAAGGGAGTTTAAATTCTAATGATCGAATATTCTATAAATATTTTTAAACTTTTTCCTGGGATACATTGGAAATACCATAACAGTATTAAACTTTACAGAAAGAGATAACACAATTTTCTTCTGGATGAATTTATTTATTATAAGCAGTTCTCTTACTAGAATATTTTAAATATAAATTAAATAGTAATTATGCATATATATATATATATATATATATATATATATATATATATATATATTTATATATACATGTATAAATTCCCAGTAATTTAAACTTTAATAGCTCATGATGTATTTATAGTCCAGTCCTGCATGACATCCGTTTAATTATTTCAATTAGTTACCCGCCTAGCCAGGAGTTTTGAAACTACACCCTTCCACCCTAAATCACGCGATGTTCCGCTGGCTATAAATACCGAGATCTGGAAATCTCGCGCGATCTTCTATTTTCTGTATTTGTTCTTAACCTTGGAATTGGCTAGAGCTGAAGTGTGTCAATTTTTGTTCTGAGTCTTTCCTTTATGGGCCATCAATATGTGTGTTTGTGTCTCTACATGTCCAATGCAATAAACTGGATTATAACCTTCCAAGACTTCCTCGTCAATCCCATGAGTGTGTAACATCATTTATCATATAAAACGCATCTAACATACAGTAATCAATCACTACCAGTCACACCCTGTTTTTTCGTTGCTTCAGTACCATCCACCCGCCACGACATTATAGTTATTTTTTTCTATTGTCTAAAAATATTATAAGAAGTATTTCATATATATATTAATATATATATATATAACCATACTTTTTGTAAATTATATACATCACTTATATATATACCGATATATATATATATATATATATATATATATATATATATATATATTATATATATAACCATACTTTTGTAAATTATATACATCACTTATATATATACCGATATATATATATATATATATATATATATATATATACTGCCTATATTTTTCAATGGAAGAGAGAAAAATTTATTATATTATGCACAATCATTAAAAGCTATATTACATATTCATATTAGTGTTCCATTAGCATGAATACTACCTAATTTTTATACAAGTGTTAAGTTATCCATATGTATCAACTTCAGGACACCCTTTCAGGACCTGCGAAAGGAGAAAGAAGCGTTTTCCCAGCCCGTGTGTTTGGAGAGGATACGCACGCACAGGACCGGTCGAATTTCCCTGCTAATTCTAATTTCCTTTAAAAATTCTTATAAAGTTTTAAATGCAGTCAAATACGTTAAAACTTACAATTTACTATCATTGATAATATTTTAACATTAAGTACTAAAATTTTCGCTACATTTAAAATACAATTGCGGATTTTAAGGAAGTATTTCATTTTAATAAAAAAAAATTACATTCACTTTCAAAAAATTGAAATAAATCTCACACATTTTAATACGAAAAAAAGAAAATTTTAGAAAACTAAACCAAATTATTCAAAATAAAAACAGAAATCCATAGAGCAATAAATCACGAACCTCTAAATGTGCGATTCTCTTGAAAAAATAAGCATGTGCAGTTGTTTTTATTCATAAATATCTCGGAACTAATTAAAAAGAACTGAGCCGAAAGCACATTTTGTTCAAAGCCTTATGAAACGTTATTCGAAAAAAAACGGGTTTAAACGCCATCTAGTGCTTGTAAAAATTAATATAAAAACGTGCCTAACTCTGATCACATCGGTGTGATTATGGACCTACGAGGAGGGAAAGATCAATCACATAAATAATACCGTTGGCCGTGGAGGTAGAAACGCGTTGTTACATATATGTGATCATTGACCTGAAAAAAAGGGGTAAGAAAATCTGAAAATCAAATAATTTGAAATAGCTCTCCTTTTGTATTCTGTATAATATTATATTTTTTATTACACGTTTGAGAACTAGAATTCTCAAAATGGTTTATCCCTCATGTATACTCTTTGGCCGCGATAGTCTAGTGATTATTGTTAAGAACTTGTGTTCACGCTTCATAAGTGTTCTAGCTGTAATACATGTGAAGTAAGGTTCCCCACCCCCTAGGAAAACGTAAGAGAGTTTCATACTTCTATTATTACGAGGAACAAAATATGATTCCAAGGAACGACACGAAGCTGAAAAAAATAGTAAGATAGATATTTTTCACTAGACTGCGGATTTTGACCTCCGATATAAATTTTAGCTTACTGGAGACCAATGACCCCAAATTTCTTTGAAAGAAAAAAAAGTGTTGGTGGGAACTTCCAGAAGTGGGTCAACTATATTAAAAGCAAGGACCATGCCCATTTAGGGTTGGGAAAAATTTTTCTAGCTTTCCAAAGGAAAAACCTTTTATGCTTTAAAAAACATTTTTGCTTTAATCAGTTCCTATTCGCCGAACATCACTTTATCGAGGAAAATTATTTCGTTTTTAAAGCAGTCTCATTTCATATCCTATCAGCACGTCCAATGTAATAAAAGTCTGATAGCTTGATTAAATTGGTTTTATCAGGACCTCAAGGCTACGGCCAACGTCAGGCGTACATCTAGAAGTCCAAACTGTCTCAGGATCTGGCAACTTTTTTTCATTCCCTTCGGGAAGGACAAGGCAACCACAACATCGGTGAGATTTGGCATAAAATAATATTTAAGGTATCCGACTACGTTCAGAACTGTAATTTTAAAAAAGCGCATAAATCAGTGTTTCATAAAATGTGGGGTGCTCCCCCCTGGGGGCGCGGTTACCCTCAGAGGGGTCGCGAGTTTATTGAAAATAAAAAGTATTAAAAAAATAATATTTTGGAATAAATAAAACAAAATGCTTTTTGACATAATAAAAAATACACATTTACACTGATGTAATTTATTATCATCTGGTGATCATCAAAAATAAAGTATTCCACTTTAAACTCTCATTAGCCATCTTTGATCCTATAACCAAATTAAAAAATTATTTTTCTTTGCTTTGCTGTAATCCCATGATGAGAGATTTTTTTATATTACGTTTCTTTTAATCTAAAATATTACTTTAGCTGACCTTCGAATTTACTGGTATGGTTATATCCGTCGTTTATTTTAAGGAAGTTGTTAATATAATACAGTGGGTGATCGGTTAACGAACAGATCGGTTAACGAACAAATCGGTTAACGAACACTTTCACAAAAGATTTTTGTGTTCGGATAACGAACACTTTCAAGAAATATTTTTTTTTGTGTTTGGACAACGAACACATATTCGGTTAATGAACAAATCGAATTCTTATGAACAATTCTCGGCTCTGAAAAAAAAACTATTATTAAACAATTTTTATCATTTTCATACAAAATAAGATCACTGAAAGGAGAAATATTTAAAGTATGCTTAGTATTGATAAGTACTAAATGAAACTTGAATTAATCATAAATTTAAAGGTCATTCAATAATTATTATTATGGCTAAAATCAATACACACTTGAATACTTGAATTTCCATATGAATATCAATATTTTATAACTGCTGATAAGTTATGGGTGATTGGATTTGCTGACATGGCGCCTAAATTAAGCCAATTCTTAATTTTTTCAAACAGTACAGACTATAAAATGTAAAGGTGCCGATGACGCGCTACCGCCGTAAAAATACGTGAAATATGAGAAACGGGCTAAAAATTGTTTTTCATTTCTCCTGAATTATGTTGCTTACCTAATAATTTTCAAAGTTCTATTGAAAAAAATTCCAATGAAATATTGATACAAATTAGATAATCAGTTTAGGTTTTGATTTCATTCAAAACAGAAAAATATTTCATTTTGAGTGCTACCCCCCGTTCATTCCCTGTCCCATTCATTGTCTTATTATCTTGAATGACGAATTCTAGACGGCAGACTCCTTTCCAAAGAGTCAATCGCTTTTTAGTCGCCACTGGCAATCCTGAATGGGGTGATAACATACTTGCGATGCTAACGTGAACCATATCACGTAGCAGTGAGGTACGACTTATTTTTGCATTGTCGCCTATCGCAGTGTAGCTAGTGTGTCCCGAAACTTTGTTAATTGTGTACGCTAGTTGGTTCCTTTTCGTCTAAAATTTATGTGTTTGTTTTTCTGAACCCCTTATAAAAAAATGAAAATATGACAATGTTATGGGTCCCAAAAAGCATGGAGTGTCAAGGACTATGCTCACTATAAACACCAAGCGAGAAATAATAGCCAAAGGTGAGAGTGGATAGAAAATTGCTGATGTTGTGAGACAGTATGGCTTGAACAGGTCTACAGTATGAACAATATAAGCCAGTGCTTCTCAAACTTTCAATACTGGTGCCCCCCTTATCAATCACAATTTTTATCGCGCCACCCTTATACATTAATAATGCACTTTTTTTACGCTAAAGCAATAATCTTTATTATATACCGTACAAATTCGTGACATAAGTATTAAATTTTGTATATGTTGCTTTTAAGCAAAAAAAAATATTAAGTAATGGGATAATTATTATGTTATTTTTCCTTTCTCTAATTTTTAAATTGGAATATATTGGAAAATGCGGTGGATGCTTAGAAGACAAAATATAGATATCAGCTTTTTTTAGAAAGAACTCAGTGGGTCAATTTCTAATCATAAGCATTCCTTTGAAAATTTTGCTCTGTAAGACAAGCCCATGGAAGTCGCTAATACTTATTAAACTTGTTCTTAATTTAGCATTAATTAATTAGTTATAAAATAAAATGTGCAGCACTGATACATTAAAAGTATACCGGCTGAAGTACCCGCTGATTGTACGAGTTCATTTATAAGAAAATAAAACATCATTGATATAATCGCTGAATTTTAAGGAGAGTAAAGCCAAGTGGGCAACACTGTTTACAAAAATGTAAAATGATTTTTTAAATCATTGCTCAAATTATAATTAGTTTTAAGCGAACTGTAATTTTAAGCCTCACAGAATTAGCATTTAGAATTGATGTTGAATAATGAACAATAACATAAAATTTCGATGATAAATAATTGCATTAATTTTAATATTTAAAGTGAAAAAGACTTCAACATGTTTTAAACCTGGAGCAGGCACGCACTCGATACTAATGGTCGAGTGGGGTTATTGAGCCACCCCAATCTTTTTTTATAGTTATTTTTATAGTACACAATAAAAATCGTAAATCCAGTGAATAATTTAATTAAGAGAAAATAATCACCTACTTTCAAGAACACAGAAAATATTTCGGAAAAACCGGAAACTTCGTCAAAACAAGTACCTTAATATTGTAAAAATACGTTTGTCACTCCCAAAAAAGAGGGAGATATGTGACAAATATATTTTAGTTCACACGTTAACACTGTCAAACAGGAGGATAGTGTGTCAGAGCCATTGGTAACAATTAAACAGTTTTGCCAGAATTACCGATTTCGTGCACTCTGTGCTCGGCGTGACAGCTCCTGAATAAAAAGGATTTCATCATTACAATATGGATGTTCAAAAAAAATTTATGTAAAATGTTTTTCATCATGCTTTTTTATATGTTTGGGAATAACTCATAAAAATAAGTCTTGGCCAAGTAATCCTTCAAAGAGCTCTCTGTGCTTTTCCAAAAATCATAAAAATATTTTACAAGGAAAAAATCGCAGGAGAAATAGTTTATTTGCAACTTCCCTAAATGAAAAAACAAATACATAAGAGCAGGGACGTAATTAACCGTACAAGTAAGTTCGAAGGTCAAACCGCAGCAACTACATTCTGCTGCATACAGCTGATGACAATAATATAACAGTGATGAGTATTTTTATCTTCCAAAAATGCCGACATCTACCATTAAATATCTTTTGAAAAGTGGGAGGATGTCAGAGCAAAAGGGTCTTAGAATGACACCCAAACCAAGCTGATGTCAGAAGGGTTGGCGATCTATACAACTACAAAGCTATTAATTACTTCCGGAAAATCCTGAAAAAGAGAGAAAAGCAATCGACATAGGACATGTTCTTCAACGTCCCAGAAGCAAAAAATGAAAAGGACTGATTAATATGCAAGACTACAATGGTGTACAAAAATTAAAGACGAGACGGTTTTTTCAATATAACTTTGTACAAAAGCTTTCCAAATCAACACATTTAATACCGTGAGATCCCCAATACGTAAGGACATGTATAATGTTAGCAACACTTACTAAAGAGAAATCAGAGGGATAAAAAGAAGCTTGATTATAAAAGTAGCATGGAGCGCTATGCGACTGAAGGCCGAAACATCCCTGTGATGGGTGTCCAGCAAGAAACATCCGGTCTTTAGTAGGGGATATGATCTCCCCTGACTGCTAGGCAGGTTTCACAGCGTCTGTCTAGAGAATCCCATACATGCTCGATGGGATTGAGATCCGAAGATCATGCCGGTCAATCCATACGTTCAATATCCTCACTCTCTAAGAGCTGTTCGGCAGCTACTGTGCGATGACATGGTGCATTGTCGTACATGAAAAGGAACTGCAGACCCATAGCGGCTCTGAAAAAGACGCACATATGGAAGAAGAATCTCGTTACAATAACGGGTCCCGTTGACTGAACCTGCGTCGAAGATGTGAAGGTCTGTACGACTACCAAGCATGATGCCTTCCCAAACGAGAACACCGCGACCTCCATACCTGTCCCTTTCAATGATGTTCGATGGATAATTGCGGCTTCACCGCTCTCTCCAGATGAGTATGCGATGAGAATCGCTACTCAAACCGAATCTGCTCTCATCTGTAAAGAGTAAACGTCCCCATTCATTGTCTCTCCAATTCCGGTGTTCCTGGCACCACAGAGAACGCCTTCTCCAATGGGCAGGTGTTAATGGTACACACCGTACAGGGCGTCGTAGAAACAGACCACCACCGTGCAGTCTTCTGGCCACGGTAAAACGCGATATCGGTCGTCCAGTCGCCTGTGTCGTGTGTCTAGCGATTTCTCTCGCTTCCTGCCGCCTGTTTCTTCTGACCTGTAAGACAATGTACCGGTCATCTGCGGGTGTGGTTCCTCGTGGACGACCAATACTGAACCCCCGGATAGCTGTTCCTGTAGTTTAAAATTGTCTCCAAAGTCGTGAAACGATGCTGTGAGCAATTTCGAACTCTGCAGCCACACTTGTCACAATGCGGCCTTCATCCAACTTCCCAATGATTCGACCTCGGGTAAAAGCATCCAGATGTCGTCTAACAGATTGATTATTCTCCATTTGTCGCTGAGGCAGCAACTCGGTGTGATTTTAACTGCTATACGGCGTGCATTTTCTTTGCCAGAAATACTGATCTTACACCGACAACATGCTTTATACTATTCAGACACTCCCCCATTACGTCTACCTGCATATCTGCGCATGTGCTACCGTACATCACCTTACTTAATCTCCTGATTGGTCTTTCTGTCCGCTCTGTCTCTTCATTCAGCTGATATACTAATGTTTCGACTTCGTCCTTAATTTTTGCGTACCAGTGTATATGCAAGTGTAATTTTTTAAAAAAAACTTAATAAGAAATTTAGCATTTTTTAAACTTTAATTTTTAGGGTTTCCAGAACGAATTAATCGATATTTCATAGGAGTCTATGGTGAATCGATGATCGATTAACGAAGAATTCGGATAGCGAACATAGTCTTGGAACGGATTATGTTCGTTAACCGATCACCCACTGTATATTTCTGTTTCGCCTTTTTCCACGTGAAAGAGTTTTATGATATATGGATAAGCATATTGAGCACTTTGAAGAAATATTTGACCAAGATTTATTTTTATGAGTTTTCTGAAACATATAATGCATAATGAAAAATGTTTTACACAATTATTGTTTAGAACATGCTACACTTTCCCCATGAACAATTTTGTGGATTTGATTGCTGTGTTGTACGACTAATTATGATTTAAATGTAAATGAGCAGAATATTAAAAAAATGGGCATCTGTGTGATCCCTATTAAAGGAAGTTGAAACTGATCAAGCAATTGAAGATCCTACTGAAATAATGCATCTTAATCATTATCGTGAAAGTAAATATCAGAAAAGCGTTAGACATGAAACGTTTTAGTTGATTTGAAATTTTCAAATGCTGCCTAAAGATCTCTATGAAGAAAACTATGATGCCATAATGTAACACTTCGCCTTGTCAAAAAGACATAAGGAAAAAAATTTCAAAATGTTATTCGCAGATCATAAAACGACAGCAAATATACAAAATTGTGAACAAAATACGACGGTTTTGCTGGAAAATATCGTTAGCGAAAAGTGTCTGTGATTTATGTCGTTTATTAAGCACACGCACATTTGGAACATTTTCTTTAGTTTTATTGGATTTTTTATCAAATTTTTAAAGAAAAATTGAAAAGTCTTTGAAAGTATGTAAGTATATTTTCTCTTAATTAAATTATTCACTGGAATTGTGATTTTTATCGCGTATAGTAAAAATAATTGTAAAATAAATTATAGTTTAAAAACAAACCAAAAAACACGCTATTATATTGAATCGAACTAAAAAGAAAAAATTAAAATATATATATTACTTAAAAGTAACGCATAAAAAATTTAATAATTATCTTGTTAACTTGTACGGTTTATAATTATGATCGTATTGCCGCTTTAGCGCCCAAAGTGCATTTTTATTGCATTCAATACATTATTGTTTTTAGGGGGGCGCGATAAAAATTATGATTGAAAATTGGGTCACCAGTAGTGAAAGTGTGGGAACCACTGGCATTAATGGATAATGTTCATGATATTTAGTGTCACTCAGATTAGAATACACGCATAAAATTGCTTTAAGGACATTTTGACAAAAAATTATTTAAATATAATATTTTGGCAAAAAATTAACTTAGAATAATCTTCTTTTCCAAATGTTCTCCTTTTGTGAAAAACGGTTCTATTATATTAATATTTTGTCTGAATATAGCTCTGACTTCTCTACAAAGACTCGACTAGAATTTTGAAAAGTTCACATTATTTTCAGAGTTACCACCAATTGAAATAATTATTCACGTTTTTTTTCTTAAAATTGCTCCTCTCTGTTGTAGTAAAATATGAATAAACCCACTTCTAAGTTATATATTTCAAAAATTCTAATTGAGCCTCTGAATAGAGAGAGATATGAGCTATATACAGGCAAAGTATTATTCTAATAGAAGTATTTTTCACAAAAGGAGAACATTCCGGAAAAATATTTCTCTAAGTTAGCTTTTTGCCAAAATATTGTATTTAAATAAATTGTAATAAATTACTGGAATGAATTAAAACAAAATAATTTCAAACATAAAAAAAATGCACTTTTTTCTGAAATAATTTATAAGCGCGCGCGATATTAAGTTATCAAAAATAAAAACTTTTTCAATACTTAATTAGCTATCTTTGATCCTATAACCAAATAAAAAAACTTTTATTTGATTTGCTGTAATCCCATGATGAAAGATTTTTTTATAACGCTTTCTTTTTGAAACTAACATACTACTATTTCAGAGAAAAAACAAATCCCAGACCCAGAATCGAAAAAATTTAGGAACATAAAAAATTCATCACTGTCATTATTTTTGAAATACTGCACATTATAGCTGTAATCTGTTTGACATTCTAAGTTATTGGTACAGTTAGTTATGACCCCTCTCTTATGTGTTTCTCTGATGCGCTTTTTTCCATGCAAAAGAGTTTTATGATGTTTGGAAAACCACTGAGAGAAAGCACTATGAAAGATTACTTGACCAAGACATATTTTTATAAATATTCTCAACATATAAAGCATAACGAAAAACGTTTTACACAATTTTTTTGCAGTAACATACATATTATCATAATGAGTATACTTAAAACCCGGATGTGGTCGCGCGGGACACACAGATTTCGAAATCGTTAGTTCTGTCAAAACTGTCTAATTGTTATCAAAGAAAAATTTAAAAGTCCTTGAAAGTAGGTAGGTAAACTTTCTCTTAATTAATTAGTGCTGCACAGAATATTTTATAACTAATTAATTAATACTAAATTAAGAAGAAGTTTAATAAGTATTAACGACTTCCATGAGCTGGTCTTGGAAAGCAAAGTTTTTATAAGTAATGCTTATGATTAGAAATTGACCCTCTGAGTTCTTTTTCTATATTTAGCGCAGAAATCTATATTTTGTCTTCTAAGCAACCACCGCATTTTGAAATATGTTCATTTTAAAAATTAGAGAAAGGAAAAATAACATAATATGTATCATATTATTTTATTTATTTATTTATTTTTTGCTTAAAAGTAGTATACAAAATTTAATACTTATGTTACTAATTTGTATGGTTTATAATTAAGATCGCCTATTGTAGCTTTAGCGTCAAAGTGCATTATTATTGCATTCAGTACATTATTAATGTATAACGGGGGCGCAATAAAAATTGTGATCGAAAAGGGGGGCACCAGTATTGAAAGTTTGAGAAGCACTGCCTTAAAATATAATCAGAAACTGAAATATTAAAACGATAACAACATCAAAAGAGACAATGTTTATTTATCATTGTGTCACCACTGCTTAAATTTTAAAATGCCTTGTTGTAGTATTCAAAAATCCACTTTAAATGTTCAAGGCATATGGATTTCTCGGAAAATACGCTAAAAAAAGGAATTCTCTTTTCTTGAAGTCCTAACAATAGGAAACAGTACATTCTCTTCTAAGATTCTGGTAATGTTTCTCTTAGTTTTTCGTTTTGAATGGGGTGTTTTATCAGATATTTCTGCAATTCTGAGTCAAAATAAACGAGTCATGTGAATGTTACGCTCAGACCATCATCGCAGGTGCTTTTTCAAAAATTCATGAACTATTTTTCCTAGATATTTGCTCGAGAATCTGAGGGATGTAGATATTTTGGGAATTTATTCCAGCTACATTAAGGGTTGAATAAAATACAGTCACCGGCTAAGCGCCACCCATCTCTCAGCAAAAAAAAAAAAAAAAAAACTATCATACTAAATTTTTAAAACACTTGTTTCGAATTATTTTCATATGAAACTGAAAACTACTCTATTTTACAAGAAAAAAATAATAATTAATGAAATAGTTCAAAGTAAAAAAAAAAACTAACGTAGTTGGGCGTGCTGCTTCTATCAGATCCAATGCCCTTTCCACCCAAAATATGCAGAAATCGCCCTCGTCCATGACACTAAATCCTAGATTACTTGACAAAAAACAAATAGAAGAAAGAGTTGTGCGTTCCAACCCACCATGTGGATACAGTACCGAAACTATTTTTCTATACATCTCAAAGTTTCACGTGCCTAACGGTAATAACGTTGTTGTTATTTGTTTCCTTTTTTTTTTCTTTTTTTAATTTTGATAATAAAAGCATTTTTTTAATTCCTATATTTTATGGTGATATTTCTCAATCCTTAATCCAAATAGTTCAACTAAAAGATTTTTTTTAATAACTAAAAGTAAATGAGAGAGTTAACCCTTTATCTGAAGATGGTACTTATAAGTACCACTCAATATTATTACATAGAATAACCATTTTTACGAATACTCTGACGATGTTTAGCAGGAATATTCTTTGAAATCCTCTTTTTCAAGAAATATGGCAGCACATGCTCTATGATGAGTGTTTTAGTGGGGAAGACAAATAGTTTTATAGCATAAATTGCGTTTTCAGGTGACTGCGTTCTCAGCAGACCGCGAAGATTATCATTTTTGTCCCCAAAAAATAGTTAGTGTCAAAATTTAAGTGTCTTTTTTTTTGTATGATAATGTAGACCTTAGAAAACGATTTTACTATTTATTTTAAGGGAACAGTGTATATAATTAATTTTACAATTGAATATATTTAATGAATTAATTCACTCTAACGGATAAAATTTCCCGAAGTTGAGTATTTTGTTTATGTAATTCCCTTAAATTTCAATGTAGTGATCAAACAAAAAAAATATATTGCATGAAATAAACAGCAGTAAATGATAAAGTGGTACATAAAGGGTTATAAAAACACATACGTTTTGCAGGAATAAAATATATTAAATAATAATAAAATATTTAGCTTAAATTACGGTAAAAATTCTATATTTTCCCTTTTAGCTAAAGAAATATGTTTAAAGAAAACACTATTTAATAACTCTAAACCTCAAACAAATTTGAAAAAGACTTATTTTTCTATGCTTTTGTTCCACAATTTAAAATCTGAAATTGTAACCCCCTCAGGGGGCTCGCCTTCTTTAGGTGAGTACGGGTTTCACGCTCCCGAGGTGCCCTAGTGATTTTTCCTTCTCCCTGGGGGTTTACTGTCTTTGGTAAACACGGGCTTCACGAACCCGGGGAACCCTAGTGATCCTTCTCTATTTTCGTCCCTTTTTCTTGCCATTCCAGTTTCCCTTTTCTTCTTTTCACGTCCAGACCACAGACCTATTTTAGACAATGAACATTGTTCCAACTTTACTTTTTTCTAGTAAAAAAAAAATTGATATTTTTTACTACCGTTTTATGGTTTATATTTTCTATCACGTTCTTTTACATGCATGCATATATATGTGTACATATACTTTTCTACTTATATATTTTTAAAAATGACATCTTCTTTTAACATGTGTTTGGCGCAGCAGCTTGGCCAAAAAATTGGCCCTTGCGCCATTAAAACTCACATTCACTTCACTTCACTGAAATTGTAACAGAGAGATTTTCAAAATCACTTAACGAGAGATGTAGATATAAAGTTCATTCCCCGCATTGCAGGAATAAAACAACCGAGAAATTCTAACTATTAGTTGTAATTGGACGTAGAAAGGGCAAAATACTTAAGTCGAAGTCTGTGTTACCACAACAACAATCACGATAGCGACAAATCTTGAGGAATGTGCACCGAACTCCAAATAAAGCTTTAATCAGCAGAGGCGAATATATTGGTCATGCATATTGTTTAACGGCTGAGTGAAGTTGTGTACTTTGTAGATACGCTTGGGGATCAGAGAGGTGAACAAGTGAAACATCTGCACGTTTTGTTAAAATAAATCTATCTAGGGAACGTAAACATAATTATAATGAGCTATTTTTTTTATGGAAGATAAAGTGAAATTCCACGTCGGGGTGTTGCTGATTAAAAAATGTGGTATAATAAATAGTTAATACGTTGTTTGATTTTCAGATAATACTGCATGAAATTCAATTTATAAAATTTAAAGATTTTTTATATATATATTCATACTAATATTATCTGTTTTATGTATAAGAAAACAAGAGTTACACACAAATATATAAGATACAAAGGGGATGAAAAAGCTCCGTGTAAAATATTATTGAATAAATAAATATGAAGAATATTAATTCAGTTACAAAACACAATTGTCTCAGTACAACAATGCCATGCTACTAATTGCAAAAAAAGTTTTTCAGAATCATTTTTCTTATTTATTTATTTGAAAACATGTTGTTCATAAATTAAGCATAGTTCGTTTTCTCATATTCCCTAGTTTTCTTTCAAATTGCCATTTTTCATTTCTATTTTTTTTTTAATTTTTAAATTAACTAATTTTTCTCCAGAAAATAAATTTGAAATACAAGTAACTACAAACAACGAAATGGAATAATAATTACTCATGTACAACTTCTGCTGAATAATTCATACATTGTCGAGTACATATATATATGCAGTCACAAGAAAACTGTGTGTGTGTGTTGTGTGTGTGTGTGTTGTGTGTGTGTGTGTGTGTGTGTGTGTGGTACACTAATCTAATATCTTGTATAGTCCCTACGAGCATGCATCAATACCTCAACACGGCGGGAATTTATTGAATTAGGTTGTGAAGATATTCTGTTGACAGTTCACACCATGATTCCCGCGGGGAAGTTATCAAAGCTATGGAAGTGAAAGGTAGTTGATATTTCCTATGGAGAGCACGTTGTAAAGCATCCGAGATATGTTCGATGATGTCTATGTTTGCAGAATTAGATGGCCAACAGAGAGTATAATATTTAGATGAGTGCTTCTTGAGCCACTCGGTATTTACTGTAGACTTGTAGGGGTTGGGAGCGCATTATCCTGTTGGAATTCTCCAAGTCTATCGAAAGGCATACAGAAAGTGAATGATTGCATGTAGTCAGGAAGGATGCTAACGTACCACTGATCTGGCAATGTCGAGTCTAGACGTACAGACGGCCAGATTTCATTTCAACTAACCTCGCCCCATACCATCGCAGGCACTCCACCAGATTGAAAAGCTGATTGTAGGCATGAGGGATGCATAGGGCTTTTTCCACAAGAGTACGCTGCATTTCCCTAAGATACATTTGAAAACATGACTCGTCAAGCATATAACGTTTTCCCATTTATTAAGACATCAACGACGGTGTGGGGAGCCCAGACAACTTGCAGGGTTTTGTGCTGCTGAGTCTACAATGGTACATGAGATGCTCTGAGACTATGAAAACCTATATCAATCTATGGGTACGTTGCACAGTGCTTATGCTGACACTTTTTGGTAAGCATGCAACAAATTCACATATATTTGAATAAGTACACTGCTGGACAATTGCTAAGGACGGATCACAAATTGCTATGTAGCATAACATTAAGCGAGACATGAGGCCTAGTAGAATAAAATATAGTTGCCACACTATTCAGACATTAGAATAAAGAATATTTATTGTTCTGGAAAGTACAAAATCTGTGAAACATCTGAAAGAAAAAAAATGTTCATTTGATCTGCGTACGGAGAAATGGAACAATGCATCTAAAAGTCATCAGGCACCTTAAAGAAAGGTATCAGTACGAGATATGTCCACCGTGGAGTGTGATGCAACATTCCACACGTCGTACCATACTTTACACAACATTATCCAGCAGCTATTGAGGCAATTTATCTCATTTCTCTGAGTGCACGGATAAGGGTGTTCTTGTTTGTCGGAGGATAGTTTCGACCAGCAAATTGCCTCCCCAAAGCATCCCACACATTTTCAATGGAGTTTAGATCTGCAGAACGCGCTGGCCATACGAAACGCTGAATACCCTCGCTGTCTAGACAATCCTGAACAGCGAGTGTTCGATGACATGTTGCGTTGTCGTCCATAAAAACAAATTTATCACCGACAGCACCACGGAAAAGACAAACATGAAGAAGTAGAACTTCATCAATGTAACATTGGCCCGTCATAGTCCCATTCGCAACCACAGGTAGGCACGTGCGGTCATTGATCATGATGCCGGTCCACACTATGATACTGCATGTCGGATATTGGTCCTTTTCTTGGATATTTTCTGGACGATAAGCAGTACCACTCTCGCGCCAGATCAGTTGGCGTCTACAATCCGATGACAGACTGAACCTACTCTCATCTGAGAATAGTACGCATGCCCAGTCCTGTTCAGTCCAATTGTGATGCTCACGACACCATTGTAAACAGGCAGTACGGTGCTGTTTGGTCAATGGGACACACACAACAGGTCTGCGTGCGTATAGTCCTCCTCCCCTCAAACGTCTGGCAACAGTTTTTCGGGAGATCTGCTTTCCTGAGGCAGCAAGAAACTGATTTGCCACCTGCTGAGCTGTGGTGCGCCTGTTCCTTTTTGCTGATAGGACGATATATCTGTGTTCTGCAGGCGTCGTACTTCTAACACGACCTACCCCATGCCGTCTACTACACATTCCAGTAGTTTTAAATGACTTCCACAGCCATGAAACAACGCTGTGAGCGATGTCGAACTCCCTGGCAACATCTGTTATTTTTCGCCCTTCTTCAATCTTTCCAATAATTCGGCCACGCATAAAATCATCTATGTGATGTCGGGAAGACATGCCAAAATTTTAAGTTCGTGTATTAAATTTTTCATGTAAAACTTTGACTTGAAATAACAACTGTCCACACGCGTCAAAACCTTTAAAGCTCTTATGAACGCTATCACGTTATGAACAGACGTGGAAAAAAAATTTGCATTCTCTTACTTCTTACTAATATCCCGCACTTATTCTAATTTTCCATATTTTACTTCATTTTTTGTGGTTGTTATGGATGATAGTGTTATCCGTCCATAGCAATTGTCCAGCAGTGTATTAGAATTCCATCTCATAACCCTTAAATACCCGAATTATTTTTATCTTTAAATATTAAATTCTTCTGGTCATTATAACTATATTGACCTCAATGACACTGGAGAAAATAGTAAAAAAAAATTCCTGCTTCCCCCCTGGAACGCCAACGGCACGATCGTGCGGTTGGGCGTTATCTGTGAAACAGGTCACCTATGAAATTTTACGTAGTTATACATTTTTTGCTCTAAGTTGATAGAAAGAAAAATCTTAATTCAACTAACACTGTTACAAATGAGGAAGTTATTGATATGTATAATTAACTTTTTTATTATTTCATCATTTATTTACTGTAAAAATCGTTTTTTTACAAGTATAAAAAACTATTGCATTTTTCACACCATGTTTTCGAACTGCTTTCGTAGTTTTCAAATATGCACTTGCGAGACCTTGAAATGTCATCAACACATCGAAAATGGCTACACATGTCAAGCCATTTATCGTGTAATGGATAGGATAAAAGCCCTGGCATGTATAGCAGGTGGATTATAACGCTTCGGTCTTTTTGCGAGTGGAATCACAACACTTTGTTATCTTCATAATCATTTAAAATACTTTTGTTAGCTGGTGGAAAGACTGATAACGCTTGAACTATCTCTTAACTTAAATTTTAAGCGATTCACATTTTGATTTTTGGAGGAATTTTATTTGATATTGCATCTTGTTTGCACAGAAACCAAGGATTTGTAACTGCTAAAACAATGAAATATATGGTTTCAAGATACTTTGATGGTAAAGAATGTTCCAAAATTGTCTTCACATTTCAAATATCCCCATGTTTTTTCTTTATCGCTCTTACCTGAACTTGATTCTCCTTCCAGTATACGTGATTTATATATTTTGTTTGTAGCATTGTCATCATCCGAGAGATTACTAAGTTTTGATATAAGTTCAATCTGATTTATTCATCATTTGCAAAATCTCTTCTGTGATATTTTTTTTTCTTTTTAAACACCTGAAAAAGCTTTTAGCTAAAAGTTAGCACAATAGTCTATGAAAAATAGTAAAATGTATCAGAAAATTATATTATGTAAAAAAATATGTATATATATTTAAACCACTCCATATACTTACTCCCACCTTAAAACCCAAATTTTTTTGGAGGGGACAGAGAGAGAGAGACACATGAATGCAGATATCTTTGGATAGAATAAAAATGCCATACTCCTCAGCAAATGTATGAAAAAGAAAATTTATTGCAAAAAAGAGAGAGAGAAAGAAAAAAAAGAGACTTATCCATAACGACCACCAAGAAAATTTGGTATTAATTATATAACTATGTATTTCATTTTGATGTAGGTTTTCATCAAAATTATTGAAACAGAAAAGAAAATTTGCGTAGGGTAAATTCTTACATTTACACCTGCAGTGACTCAAGTAACGCCAAACCCGCACAATCGTGTGGGTAACAGAATCCCGAGTCGTACAAGCAGCATCAATAGATAATAATTAATATTGATTCTATATTACAGATAATTAAACATTAATACAAAAATTTTTACCTAAGCGATTAGAAATATATTGATAATTACCTTTTTACAAAGGATAAAAAGAAGACGTGTTTTCGTGGTATTTGAAAACAAAGCTAGACTTCCCAGCTAAAAGTAAAACAGGGAGCACAACCATTGACTGTTGATCAAAAGTAACACTTAACATTTTCTGCAAACTTCCTCAATCGTTTGATTCGCGATTTTCTTGCATATGGTTATTCCAGAAGCAAAAACGTATAAGAATATCTAACCCGCACGATCGTGCGCGTTACGTTCTAAAAGGATATAACGGTAATTTTCAGCTGTCGATAATCCCATTTTCTTAAGCTCATTTTCCAGCCGCATCGCTGCCGGTTGTATAAAGTTTAACTGGGACCCTACCATTCGTAATACACCCTTCAAACGGCGGTGCGTGAAATCCAAACTTAATGGTTTTTTTTAGAAATGTTGTGCCCATCTCTCATAGGTCGACTATTAGTCCCCGTTGAAAATCACTTAAAACTTGATATCCAAATATAGTAACAGAAAAATTGATGTTTTCGCATCCTCAGACTCCTATTTTATACACGTACTGTCAAACACAATACGATACACCAATTGGTTTAATACCACCATTATTTTCATTCAACCTGCTATACCAGTTTAAATGGCTCTTTTCAGTGTATACCAGTGTTTCTCAAAGTGTGGGGCGCCCCCTGGGGGCGCGATGACCCTACAAGGGGGGCGCGAGCGTATCGAAAATTTAAAGATTTTTTTTAAAAAAAAATAACCGGAAAGAGAAGTAAAACAAAATGCTTTCTTCCATAATAAAAAAAAAAATACACACAACACACTGGCATAATTTATATTTATTATCTAGCTTTTTTCCGTCATCAAATAGCTATCTTTGATCCCAAAACCAAATTAAAGAAAAAAAAAACATTTTGTTTTATTTGCTGTTTTTCCTCAATGAGAGATTTTTTTATTACGTTTTAACATAAAAGATTACTCGTTAAAAGAAAAAAACGAAACCCAGACCCTGAGAAAAATTCTAAGAAGATAAACAATTCACCGCTGCAATTATTATTGAAATACTGTACATTAGTTGTAGAAAAGAAAAGGAAGTCATGATTCACTTTTCAGCCAGGCTGCATAGTACGTTCAGTTCAGTTCAGGTTTTGTGGGATATGGAGCAACAAAGGCTATGATCCCCTAAAAGACAGATGTTTCTTAAAAATTAGTAGATGTCAAAATATTTCAGTTTCTGGATAAAAAATCTGAATGTTAATTTGACCTTCAATCTTATGGTATGGTTATTATCAATATTAGTTCCCTCCCATCTTTCATGTGTTTGCTTTTCGCTTAAGGAAATTGTAAATAATTGAGTTTTGCGATATTTGGGTCTTGTACTTTTGAATCATTTTAGTTCAGTTTTATTGGATTTTTTCTCAAATCATCAAAGAATTGAATAGTCCTTGAAAGAAGGTAAGTATACTTTCTATAAATTAAAATATTCACTAGAATTCCGATTTGTATCGTGTACAGTAAAAATAATTCTAAACAAATGATTGGGGTGACTGAGTCCCCCCGCACTACCATTAATGTTAGTATCGAGTACGCGCCTGCTCCCGGGTTAAACTTTTTGAAGTCTTCTCGCTTTAAATGTTAAAAAGTAACACAATTATTCTTCATCGGAATTTTATATTCTTTTTCATAATTTAACATAAGTCTAAATGCTAATTGTGTGAGGTTTAAAATTACAGTTCTTTTAAACAGTTATTTACAATTATAGCATTTATCTAAAAAAAAAAAAAATCATTTTACATTTTTGTATACAATGTCGTGCACACAGTTTTACTCTCCTTACAGTTCAGCTATTATATCAAGAATAATGTTTTATTTTTTAAAAAATGAACTCGTGCGAAAAGTCGGTGTTTCAGCCAGTATACGTTTGATGTATCAGTAATGAAGAAGGTATTTTATAAATAATTTCTTATTACTGAATTTGGCCGCGGTAGCCGAGTGGTATAGGTATCGGATCGTGGCTTGTCTTGTCACGAGTTCGAGCCCAGTACCACTAAAGACCCGCCATGTAGGACAGCGTTGCACGTTAAATCTGTCGAGAGCTGAAACGTCCTCCCGTTGGTGTGGTGTGGTAGTTAGGAGAGGGGGTGCCAGCTCAGGTGTCATCCACGTCACTTGACCATGGTTCAAAATTACGTGATCCGTCGTCAAAAGCCCTCGTGCAGCTGAACAGTGCGACGTTAATATTCAATCAATCAATCTTATTACTAAATTAAGAACAAGTTTAATAATTATTAGGGACTTTCACGGGCTTTTCTTGTAGAGGAAAGTGTTTCAAAGGAAGGTTTTAATATCAGAAATTGACACTTAAATAGTTATTTTTCTATATTTAGCTGAGATCTATATTTTGTCTTCAAGGCATCCACTGCAGAAAATCCGGTTTGCAAAAGGTAGGATGTTGAAAATGGTAATAGTATACGAAGTGCTTTTGTTTTCAGTACAGATAATTCCTCATCCACCTCTACCCCAAATTCAAAGAGCGATTTATTACAAAATTGCCTTTTAATTTTTCACTGCATGTGAAATCTATGAAGATTTCTTCTTCGGAAGTTGAGAGCCCTTCTGGAGTATCTTGAAATAGATCCCTAATCCACTCGTAACTTGCTACCAAGCTGTCCTCATCCAGAAAATACTTTTTAAAATTCTTTGCCAACATAGCTAAATGATTTTACATGTTTTAAAAACAACTTTCACATGTTGTTCTACAGATTTGTAAGTTTTAACACATATCGAGCTGGGGCTTTTTTTTCCATCATTTACTTCAGTAGTGGTAAATCCAAAATTTAAGTATTTTTGAGAAGATCGCCTTGATTTAATTTTCGGAACCATGCTCGTTCTTCTGTGTACTTGTTGATTCTTTATTATGGTCGAATGTTTGCTTACGACTTAAAAATGTATGTATGATATTGTTTTAATTTACTGCCGTAAATACTTAATTACCGTGAATTACAATTTACGTGGAAATTTAAAAAAATGTACATTCAAGCTAGATTCAGTAGCTATAGGAGTATCGAGTCGACCAAAACTGACTGGAATTGTACGAGGAAAAGCATTTTTACATGTTTTGCGCAGACATCCGATAGGTTGCCCAGACTCACGCAAACGTACCCTATAATGCCAGATGTGATGGATATGATAGAGAGCGACATTGACTAGACTATTTTTCTAATGACATTTGTGCTTTGAGAAATGAATGCTGAAGGAAATAAATCCTTAATTAAATACATCATTTTGCGATCTGTTCCAATTTAAAAATTAGAGAAAGAAAAATAACATAATTCTCTAAGTAATATATATATTTTAAGTAATTTTCTTAAAATATATATATATATATATATTACTTAAAATATACACAAAATTTAATATACTTATCGTATTAATTTGTACGGTTTATAATTAAGATCGTATTGTAACACTTTAGCGTCTCTCTCTCAAAGTGCATTTTTATTGCAGTAAATACATTATTGTTGTACAGGGGCGAGACAAAAATTATGATTGAAAATTGGGTCGCCAGTATTGAAAGTTTGAGAAACACTGCTTTTAATGTATGAGTGGCGCACAGAGTATTTTAGGACTGTCTTACAGAGCAAAATTTTTGAAAGGAGTTTTAAGATAAGAAATTGAGCCTCTGAGTTCATTTTCTATATTTAGCTGATATCTATATTTTGTCTTCTAAGCAACCACCGCATTTTGTAATATGTTCCAATTTAAAAATCAGAGAAAGGAAAAATAACTTAGTAATTATACTATTAATTAAACTTTTTTTTTTTTTGCTTAAAAGTAACATATACAAAATTTAATACTTATGTCATGAATTTGTACGGTTTATAATAAATATTGTTGCTTTATCGTAAAAGTGCATTATTATTGCATTCAGTAAATTATTATGTATAAGGGGGGCGCGATAAAAATTGTGATTGGGGGCGCCAGTATTGAAAGTTTGAGAAGCACTGGTGTATACATATATATATTTATGATATTGTGGATGTGGCTCGTTAGCCAGATAGACTACAAGATAACAACCAAACAATTTATTTTAACAATACCAAAGATAAAGGGAACTGTGCACAATTACACTAATAAGCTAATCAGTTAAACTTCCAATGTCGTCATTTGGCTCAAGTTACATAGTTGTTGGTTCTCCATGACTCTGCTCTGTCTCTGGATCTCAGTTTACATTCCTCACGTAAGTGCATTCAGTCACTTGTCATGGTGTGGGAGGGTGCAGTCGTTCCATAGAGACCTCCCTTTCGACTTCCCTTAAGTAGAGCCGTCCTCAGGAACAAATCATTAGCATCGCCTTGGCACATCATCATCTATATAGCATGCGTGGCCGCGGTAGCCGAGTGGTATAGGTATCGGATCGTGGCTTGCCTGGTCACGAGTTCGGGATCCCAGTACCACTAAAGACCCGCCGTGTAGGGCAGCGATGCACGTTAAATCTGTCGAGAGCTGAAACGTCCTCTCATTGGTGTGGTGTGGTAGTTAGGAGAGGGGGGTGCCAGCTCAGGTGTCGTCCACGTCACTTGACCATGGTTCAAAATTACGTGGTCCGTCGCCAAAAGCCCTCGTGTAGCTGAACAGTGCGACGTTAATATTAAATCAATCAATCAATCTATCTATATAGCATGTAGGTTGTAAATAAAAGCATTAAAATCTGAAATACAAAATATGAGAAAAAAGAACAAAAAAGTTGGTGAGTTGCTTGTTATGACTACACAAAAGCATCATTAGTGTAGACTGGATCGTAATTCCCGCTTTCATCTATTCCAAAAGAAAAAAAGACAGAAAAATGGGAGGAAAAGGTTCTTATCAACTAAAATCAGAAGTTTCCGTTTTACAAATAGTCACTTTTAAGGTTAAGTCACTGATGGTGCAGTCAATGTTCTGTCATAATATTGTCAAGTTTCATGCATTAAGCAGATCTTCATGAAATCAGTATAGTCATTGTCAAATGTGGGCCTTCGTGCTGTTAGACTCTTTCTACACCGTATCCAAAACGTTGGAGTTGAGGTTTTGCTTAAACGAGTTTCTGCTTTAGTTAAAATTTTCTCTCTTCAACAAATTCTTGATTTACATCACCATACCGTGATTTATTAGCATTTCTATAAGATCCATTATAATTTAACTTCTTAGTCTTCTGCCTTAACAATATATTTTCATATTCTAAAGTTGATACAAATGTTTTTAGATGATTGTTTGATTCTGTTTAAGTTGTGTTTACGGAGAGTAATTTTTCTTTTAACGAAGCCCATTCAATTTACTTTATTCCAAGCCTATTTTGTGTACTTTTCAATGTCTCTTGCAGGGTCTCCTGTATTTCTTCAAGCTTAAATTTTTTTCAGATTTTTTATATCTGATTCTTCTAATTTACGCAGTATATCTAATAACGTCGTTTTATTGATGACCGTGTAGATGTATTTAGCAATTGCATCTCTAATAGTTTGCATTTATCATCTCAGTTTTGTAATTCCTTCTGTTATTCTTCTGGAATTCTATGTTTTAATTACTATTGGTTACGTGACTGTGAGAAACACTATCTAAATTAACAATTACTCATTACAAATTATTTTAATGAACGATAAGTAGTTTATAATTAAATCTCAATTAAATACTCAAATGACTTTTAATAATCTTTTTACAAAGTTTAAAATCTTGTAAAAGCACTTTTTTATAAAGTTTTAATATATATTTCCTTTATCATGTAGTATAATTAAATGCTTTTACATTACTTTAGTTTAAATACGCATAAAAGCAACATTTTTATGCGCTAAATATTCAGAATTTAAATTATTTCATTAAAAATACTTCAATAACGCACGTTATTCAGCTATTTCTATATATTGTGAAATTGTTTAATTTTACACAACTTTGTTTTAATTAAGATAAAGCATTACATGAAATTATCGTTTTATTTCATTGCATAACGGTGCATAAGAAAAGTGATAAAAAGCATTATGAGCTACCTATTTACTTCCTAGTATAGAAATACTCTTAATACAAAAACTAATATCAATATTTCCATGCACTTTAAAAGGAAAAAAATATGGAATTTTAAAGCTAAAAGTATAATTTTATTAGTAGTTAGATTGGTGTGTGCATGTTGTTATGTTGTAACCAACACTAAATCAACTTCAACTACACAGAAGACATACTTAGCATCATTACCAATTGCACCTCCAAGCATTAGGTCTCCATTTGGAGAATAGCATCATTGAAGACAGGTGTGCATATTTTATGCTAATGAAATACTCGGAAGGGTCCTGATTATATGTGGAAGGGACTATAATCAATTGTAAATAGATATTTACATATATAATCCAATTCCAAAGGGTTGATTCAAGACTAAATGCATTTCATTGCATATATTTACCAATGAAGCTATCAGTAAGAAGAATATGGTTAGTGTTTAAAACGATAGAGGGAAAAAACATTTAACATTACTCGCATATCTTAATTCTCAACATTAAAAAGAAATATAAAAATCTAAAAAAAAAGAATTTTTAACTTAATATTTTACTTAAATGATTTAATCTATTTTTTTCAAAATTATGATTTAATATTTATATTTATTCTGAGACGTAATTGTTAAGAAAACAAGTGGTCCAAATTAAAATATGGACGCATTAATAATGATCAATTGTACTTATAAATAGTACTTATTCAAAATGCGGTATAATTCACTTTGCGAATAAAAAAAAAAACTTTCTCCTATTCCTTACATCAGTGTTTCTCAAGCTTTCTATACTTGCGACCCGAGTTCCAATCATAATATTTATGCCCCCTCATCCGTACAATAATAATTTACTCCATTCAATAATAATGAACTTTGATGTAAAGCTACAATATTACTTTTATTATAAACCGTACAAATTATCAAGTTAAGTATTACATTTTGTATATAATTTTATGACATGTTCCTAGGGTCACTGCTAAATATTAAACATAATCTTAGCTTAGGACTGTTTAATTAATTATGAAACACATTGCGCGATACTGATACAGAGTCATTTTTTTCCAGGTATAGAAGTTTAAGTTGGAATTACTTTCCAAGATGGCGACCGATTTAACAGCTGCCAAGTGATTTATTCTCAGCTTGGTTTGGCAATTCATCAAAACGATTCGTCGAATGGGCCCAAAACGAGATTGCCGTTGTTCCCGATTTTCATAAGCGAATTTTGTTTAGCGATGAAGCGCACTTCTGGTTGAATGGCTACGTCCACAAACAAAACTGCCGCATTTGGAGTGACGCTAATCCACAAGTGCATGTCGAAACACTGTTACATCCAGAAAAACTGACTGTTTGGTGCGCTTTATGGGCTGGTGGAATAATTGGTCCGTACTTCTTCAAAAACGATGAAGGCCACAACGTTGCAGTCAATGGTGATCGGTATAGAGCCATGATTAAAAACTTTTTCATTCCTGAATTGAACAATCTTGATGTACAGGAGCTGTGGTTCAAACAAGACGGCGCAACATGTCACACAGCTCGTGCCAAAATCGATTTATTGAAAGACACGTTTGGTGACCGCCTAATTTCACGCTTTGGACCTGTGAATTGGCCTCCAAGATCTTGTGATTTAACACCGCTAGACTATTTTCTGTGGGGCTATGAAAGTCATTGGTCTATGCGGATAAGCCACAAACGCTTGACCATTTGGAAGACAACATTCGCCGTGTTATGGCCGATATACGGCCACAAATGTTGGAAAAAGTCATTGAAAATTGGACGTCCAGATTGGACTACATCCGAGCCAGCCATGGCAGTCCTACGCCAGAAATCATATTTAAAATGTAATGCCACAAGATTATCTTTCGAATAAAAAAAATTCATGTCAATCGAATAATACATCGTTGCTTTATTGCAATTTAAAGTTCCAAACCTCTCAAAAAAACCCTTTACATTTATAAGCGTATTATATCAGTGTAAATGTGTATTTTATTTTTTTATTATATCAGAATGTATTTCGTTTTTCTATGTTTTAGTAAATTAATATTTTTTTGGCTTAAATAAACTTTTGTTTTCTACCTTTTGATAGACTCACCCCCCCCTCCTTGTAGGGTTATCACGTGCCCTAGGGGAGTGTGCCCCACAGTTTGAGAAACACTGTCTTACATGAGAGTTTAATTCCTTGCGTACCCCCAGATTATGCTTTCTAGTATTCCCAGAAATCCTAGAATTCCGGGGATACTGACCTTCAAGTTAGGACGCGCATTTCATTTTTCTATTTGTCACTGGGGCTAAAGAGCACACTTCTGTTAGTGTTATTTTCGCTTTCTTAAGTTTGTATAGCTATTTTTCTTGTTTATTTTTATTTTTTAGCTGTCAAAATGACATCGTAGTTGGACTTGAACGAAAGTGATGTAGAATGCGAATATTTGCCGGACACCGATGAATAAGACAATGACTGCAATACGGATTATCTACTTGTAATGAAAATGAAGAAATGGGACAAAAATGACAATACACTTCTTTAAGGCATGTGGAAAAGCTTTTTCTTCCGCTATACATTTCGAGAAATTTCGCAAAAATTTGCAATTTCAATTAAATGTTTTCCATTTTTCTCAAATTTTTCTAAGCCCAGGCATTTTGTAATGTAACTTGTTTCTATCCCAATGAAAGAAAATCTATCTTATAATGCTTCTTTGTTGTCTACCTTATAATGAACGTTTAAATAAACCATGTATCCACGTGAGTATTTAATTATCTGCCTTAGATTGCTTATTAAACGTGTCTATGTACAATTTTCTTAGAACCGTAAAATGAAAAACTATTGTTACCTAGATCTCCACTTTTCTGCTCAAATTTCATAATGCAATCTAAAATAAATCTATTTCACAAATTTTGGTGAAAAATATCCTGAAAAAAAAGGGTAAATAGTTTTTCTTTTAAGATGGAAAGATATATTAAAACTCTCGCCATAATTTATCACAAAATAAATTAACACACATACTGTTTTCTTTTGGCTTAATGATTGCATTTGTCACAAGAAAATAAGTTAATGTGGGACAATTAGACACATTACGTTTCGTTAACATCCATATCTACTCTATATGCAGTTGAACCTGTTTTTGTGTGATCTTCTTTTATGCGATTTCCTTTTTGCGCGATTTTTTATGTGTGATATTTTTTATGCGGTGTATGAATTTCAATCTCTTTGGCGCCACTGAAACGTTTTCTATCTGTTTACTATTGAAGTAACGGAGAATGTTAGGACCTCCCCTCTTGAAAGTCAGGTTTTTCCTTTAATATTTTATAAATTGGGTAAATACGTATTTAGTGTAAGTTAGGCCTTGGGCCCATAGAGTGCTGCACCTCCCAGTGATGCAGGGATGTACGTTACGCCACTGAAATGTAGACACTTCAAGATGATCTGCTCATTTGTTATAAACAGTCTCCCGAAAATACGCATTCAGTTGCAGCTCGCGCTTGTATGAAGATGAAACTTCCCATGACAGTAACATCAATAATTTGATAAATTATGAAGACGGACAAGAAGTCAGATTCTTTGAGAGCAGATAAAAATATGCAGGGATCCAGCTTTCCAACAAATTGGAAAAGCATCTTCTTAAAATAGATGCAAGTTAAAAAAGGAGTATAAAATTCCAAAAAGGGCTTCGATCATGTATAGCTGGTTATCGTGGCATTTACAAGCAACTGACCACCGTCCTTCGTCAAAAAAATTCATCTTTACTTTATGTATCCAAAAAATAAATCAATTGAAATTGCACCTTCAAGTGACGAAAGTGGTTTTGAACTTATTCATTACAGGACATTGGATTATGATGAGTAGCGATGAATTACGTATGTGCATTTTAAAGACTTATCCGTATATACAATGGGAAACTATGTTTTTTTAAAATGTTTCCATGCGTAATATTTATTTATTTATTTTGTTATATGGAAGTACGTTTACACACATAAATTTATAAATAATTGACATATTTTATAAATACGACTTTTTTATGCTGTCCCTATCCACTGCATCAAAAAAAATTGTAGTGTTTCCACGAATTGTTTTGCTATATGTAAGAATTTATGAAATTTTTGAATATTTTTCTGAGCGATTTTTTTCATACGGTCCCTATCAACCGCACAATAACAGGTTCAACTCTACTTAAATATCCCAGAAGAATTTTCCTTTTTTGCTCAGTTATATTCAGAAGTACAGACTAGATTTAAACTAAATTGGATATTCAAACTTACTATCATATAACACAAAAAATTGTATATCACGAGAATACACATATGATACTCTGGTAAAAATCTCTAAAAGAGAACTGACAATAAGGAAAAATGATTTTATATAAAAAAACACATGATTCTTTCTTACAATGTTATGAAGCTTCGCCAATGAGGTTTCACGCTGAGTAGTAATATGTTACATGTTGCTCTTTATTCACTATCCCAACATTGGTCATTACTCATTTCAACTGCTTACTTTTAAGTTATGTTAAACATTGAAACGATCAAATTTTCTAAAAACACATTTTTATTTTTTTATTTCATTGAATACTGCTATCTTTTACTTCACAAAACATACTTTGTTTTGTTTCTACTTAAAATAGGGTCCAAGTTACTATCAATTTTATAAAATTAGAAAAATTCGGTCTTTAATTTACAAGAAGTGGACATTTAAATTGCTTAAAATCTATCATGGTGAGTCTGATAACTCAAATAATATGAATGTATTTCTATAAAACTTTTGAGCCTGATATTTATATTTTCTAGAGAATCAACCAAAATATACATTGCTATATGAATAAATTTTCAATTATGGCCTGATTTAAATGATTTCCTCATAAATAATGTCACATTTCTTATAATATGTACTCAATCAGTTCTGAAATTTTTAAATTTTAATGAAACATCAATACAATATTTCTCAAACTAGAGGTGCGCGAGCATATGGAAAAGTAAATAACAAAGGAGTATTTTAAAAAGACCATTTAAAACTTACAGAAAGTAATCAAATGAAATACATTCTGATATAATAAAAAAAATCACTTTTACACTGATATAATGCACTTATAAATGTATCAGAACCACAAAATCTATTTTTTAATTAATTTAACAATACTAAGTTAAGCACGCGTTTTTTTAATAATTACCAGTGATTTAACGGGCTTGCCACATATAAAATTATAGGCAAAAATTAACACATATTCATAATTTATACGGTTTATAACTATAATTCCTTAACTGACGATTAAGCCACTATTTTCTACGTAGGTACGTGTGTGTGATTTTATTGGGGGAGGGGACACATAAGCAAATCCTCTGAAATTAGTAAATATTTCACAAAAACTGTCAAGGTCCCTTTATGTGCATTCCAAAGTCTTCGGAACAGTTTTATGGATAGCAGTGCAGAGCAAAGATCGTACTTCAGAAATACGTAAATATACGCCAGTGTTAATTAAAGCTTCGGCTGAGAGAGAGGTTTACATATTCCGGCTGTACTTAAGAGGATAAAGTCAATTTGTAGCTTTAGCGTCAAAGTACAGTATTCAATGTATTGTTATTATGTGGAAGGGGGGCGATGAAAATTATGATTGAATACTGGTCACAAACTTTGAAAGTTTAAGAAGCACTGTATTAATTGTTTAGTACATTATTTAGATAAATGTATCTAATTTGTTTAGTAGTAAGTTTAATGATATAAGTTTATTGCTTTTTTTTTCTCTCTGAATGCTTTGAAATTCTTTTGAACTATTGCTAAAATTTCCCTTGTAATTGTAATTTTTGTAAAATTGAGATTTTTTTTAAAAATATTGTTAATTAGCTCTTATAGTATTTATTGGTATTGATTTCTAAAAGAGTATGTATAATGTTAAATCATGCTATTTTGAAAAGAAAGTATTTTGAATGTATTCGGATACTTTAAATATTAACGAATGCAGCAAATAAATAAAAACACGCATCGTAAGAGATGAAACGAATCGGAGTTTGTGTTAGCATTTAGTGATAAATAATCGGTAGACATTTTAAAACTCAACACAACTTTATTTAAATACTTGAATAATGTGAATAAACTTCAGGAGCAAAATCTTAACTTCAAAGAATCTCGATATTTAACTAATAAAATTCAATTCAATGACACTGAAAGTCTTAAATCACAGTCAAGTGTTTTTCAAATTTAACACATAAATCCACGAGAATCCACTTAACTCACCAGTTCTAATAAACATTCCTTTGAATATTTAATAGAATTGGTTAGTTAGACTCACGTTGCAATTGCAATCTCAGCATCCTCACTCACAACTACAATCGCAACAGACACTAGATCCGTCATCTATTTTTAAATAGCAAACCTAATCTGCATCTATCACGGCTCCTTCGCAAAGCGATATTCTCAAATCAATCAAACAAACCATAAATAAGATTTCGATTGAGGTTTGTTTGAAAATATGTTGAGCACCCTTTACTAAGTCACCGAAGTGTGAGAATTAAGCAAACGCAGAAATTGGTTCACTCGCTTTATACAAAGCATTTTCTTCTAAATGCGTAAATTGCTTGCACGTGCATGTTTACGGTATCAATAATAAAATGAAATTTTTGAGAAGGAAGATTAGCTTTAATTTTCATTCGGTGTTTTTACAGAAATATTGATTTAATACTAAAATATTCTAAATTGTGAGCACTATTTTGCATTGAATACATGTTTTGTATATATTAATCTTATTTTCTGCGTGAGAAGCTTGGTTCCTTCAAGAATTTCCAATATTTTTCAAACAAACAACCTTTTCTAAATCACAAATCGTAGCATGGTTATTTGAGTCTGTAAAATACGAACGTGCATCTTTATATAATATAGGCAAATATGATATATATAATATAAAATATATGAACCTTTACACTGCTCACAAAATCTACTTTATATGTAGTGTTGATATTTTGCATATTCTAAAATTCACCGATTTTCAATAAAGCAAATTAATTTTAAAAAATACTGACGCATTTCACATATAGCATAATATCTGCATAATTTGCAATGAGAAATTCATATGCAAAATTTAATTTTTTAAAAAATTATAATTTTATTTGTTTGAAGTTAATTGCATTGAATATTTGGACTCGTATGTTTGCCAACCCTCTCTCTCTCTCTCTGTACATTTTTAAAGCTATATGTGCAATAGATTTTGTGCAAATTTTACGTAAAAGTAAGACCCTGACTTGAAACTAAAGAAAAAAAGTTATTGATTATTCATTGATCATACAGATTTATTTATATTTTGAAAATGTGTTTTTGAGATATCAAAAAATTCCCATAATTTTGATAGCAATTTGCGTGAATGTGAAATTTAGGAATTACTAAATTTTCTTATCAGATTCTAATGACAAAATATTTATTTTCTATAGTTTTAGTTCTAGCATAATAAATCTCATTTATTTAAATGAGTCATTATTTATGTAATCTTACTGAAAACTTATTTCATTAGTAAATGTCCTAATCAAAATAAGAAAACCAATACACAATTGAATTTCTGAACTAACTTTGCAGATTCACCGATTGTTAATTATTTATCTTTAATCAATTGAATTGCTGTTAAAAATACCATGTGTGCTAATTTCAAACTATTGGCATTCGCAAAGTGAGTTAAAATAATTTTCTTCCGAAATGACTGTCAATTATTCCTCCTCAAATAGACGGAATAAATGACAGTTTCACACCCCAAAAAAGACATAACAAGTCGTCACGCATGCCATTTACATTTAATGTGTAAACAAAATAGCCGAGTAATTTGACAGTATTACAATAAGAAAGTTCTGATTTATTCCTGTTGAATACTTTTACGCATATTAACTCGTCGTATCAATACTTTAATGCACACTTTTAAGCGAAATTACCAATAACTTGTGTTTAAATTAGCTAAAATGTGTTGTATAAACATTTGTATTAAAGAGTTATTTCTTTGAAGTACTAATAATGGTTGTTTTAGTCATTAACTTGATATGGCATTTATACAAATTAATCATTCCATTAAAAATTATATTTAATTAAATTTAGTTTTAGAATATCAAAATGTTTATACAAATGGGTTTATGAATTGAATTCGTTTCAAAAACGCAATAGTGAAGTTTTAATGTATTAGATTTAAAAAACTGCATTACATTATTTAGTTATTAGTTATTTATTAAGGGGGTCACTTCACGAAAATCCATTAAATAATCGATTTTTCAATTTTGATTGAAACATAAAATACCAATCTTTTTCTTTCTAATGCAGTTTAAATTTTTGCCTAGCTTAATTAGAAGTATTTTTAATAATTTTTTTAAAAAGTTGTTTACATCTGTCAAACCCCAAAACCGCTGATTGCCACGCCCTCTCAAATCAAAACAAAAGACACATGCTACTTTTCAGCCTTATCAAATGGTTTAAATTGATTAAAAGAATTTATTTTGATCAGCAGCTTATCCAGGAAAGAAGTGAAGTGAATAGTTATAGATGTTTGTTTACTTACAGCCTATTTTTTTACCTCCTTAAATGCAACGGATTTCTGCGATCGTTTTCAATAGTGTTTTCCATCAAAAACATTAATAAAACATTTACAAAACGTTTTTTAAACTCGGTTAAGTAATAAAATGTTTAAAAAACGAAAGAGTTTGGGAAAGAAATGTACAACATTCCAAACTTTTATGGATTTAAATGTTGATAAGTCAGACAATTTCAACATAAATAAATCTCAGCTTTAAAATCTAAGTTAGGTAAGTTTAATAAAGAGTATGTTTCTTTTTTAGATTCATTTGAATGTTTCTGTGAAATTCCTGACATTATACTGTTCTTTTGTGCTTTAAAACAACATTAATTACATAAAATTAATGTAAAAACCAAGGTATTCACATAAATTTTGGTCACCAAATCTATGGTTTGGCTACAAAATTGTTAATATGTTGTAACTTTTGTGGTCTTATTCAAACATTTCTTATTACCAGGTTTTCTAAAACAGTAGTTAATCAAAAAGGTACAAAATTATATGATGTGGACACAATAGAATTTCATATGCTATGAGGTCTATTTAAAAGTAGCAGTTGCAAAAATATTTTGCGGAGTTATGCATTTGTCACTTACACCATAGTGGTTTTGTGATTCCATGCATACATTAAATAATGTGACAGAGAAAGTAACCAAAGTGTCTATGGCTTTAGCTGCTGCCGAAACAATATTTAATAATGGATAACCAAATGTACCAGTGGCTATCAATGGTACCTGGCTAAAAATAAGCTATATATTTCTAAATGGTGTTGTTACGGCAGTTAGTTTGGACACTGGGAAAGTTGTTGATGCTAAAATATTATCGCAGAAATGTTTGTGTAATTTTAACATCGATGTACATAGCAATGAGTGTTCGGTAAGTTACATTGAAAATAGTAGGGGAATGGAAGTTGAAGAGGTGCACTTTTTTTGTATCTCTCATCACTCGCAGACATTACACAATTTATGATATACACAATATTTGGACTATATGGGAACTCTAAAGCATACAAATCAGTTTTAGAATCTAAAGATATGTCAATATTGAACAATTAGAATGTGTTAATCATGTTGAGAAAATGATGGGAACATGACTTAGGGCCTTAAAATAAAAATTAAAAGACAGAAAGCTTAAAGACAAAAAATCTCTAGGATGCCGTAATGGCTTGACAGATGCTGAAATAAACAAATTGCAAAGTTGCTATGTTTTGGCTGTTCAAAACAACTCGGGAAAATTTGTCAGCCATAAGGCAAGCTATATGGGCTATAATTTTTGATAAAATGTTCACAGGTTTGAATCTACGACACGGTTTATGCCCCATGGGATGTGACTTGTGGTGTAGATTTAATACGTCCACATACTGAAAGGTTACACATACAAGCATAAACACGACTTACCTATTGTAATTATGAATTACATAAACAAAGTATTTAGAGGTCACTAATCTTGAACATTTATCTGGATGCTTGCTTGATAAAACTCAAAATATTAGTGAAAGCGGAAATAGTTTTTGGTGTATAATTCCAAAAAACTGTATTTGTGCAATTGGGAACTTCAAAAACTATAGTACATGAAGCTATATACTTATATAATCAAAGCTTCAATACCAAATTGAAAGTTTTAGATGTATTAAACATTCAACACCTGAATTTTACCAATGTCGAGCATTGCAAAAAAAGTAGATCATTCGTGTATAAGGAAAGCAGAATAGTCAGTTTTACAATGAACCAAAGAAGCCAGAATTAAAAACAAACAATTAAAATGTAGGCAAGAAGATGATCTTGCAGATGACACTAGCAATCCAAGTTATAGTTCTGGTATGCATTAGTTAATAGTAAGTTTGTACTTTAAATCACTATTTCTCAAAAGTGTAAATTTCAACACAAAAGGAACATTTTGAAAAAAAACTACTTATTTTACAGCCTTGAAACTTTGCACATATGTTAACACTATACAAATAAATATTTTAATGAGAGATTTTGTCAAAAAAATTATTCAAAAAATATTTATGGATTAAAATGTACAAGAATTTTCATCGTTTTAAAATTTTTGACGTGTTACTCCACATAGGAATTTTTAAAAAAAAACTAATCAAAATTTTTAAAAATGCTCCCATTAAAATAATAAAAACAATACAATGAATACACAAAAAAAATTCATGACTGTACAACCAGCCAATTTTTAAAATATGTTCCTTAAACTTGGTCATTTTTAACATTACGGAGATAGGAAAAATGCTGCGTGAAGTGACCCCCTTAATTTTTAAATTTAACAATGCGTTTAGTTACATGTAAACTTGGTAAGACTTTTTTAAAGTTATATTAAATAAGTCATTTAGGAATGTAATGAAATAAATTTAATTTTAGAATATCAAAATGTTTAAATAAATGATTTATGAATTCATTTTTTAAATCAACAGTAAAGTTAATGAACAGTAATTAACAGTAAATTCGACAGTAAAAAATACTTCTATTACTTATAACTTGTTTTATGTGACTACCTTCTTCAAATCATAAGTATAAAAAAAAGGAATAGTTTATTCAATAATAAAAATCAGAAGAAAGGAAAATAGTTAAAAAAATGCGACGTTGATTAATTTTTTTTAATAAAAAAAGTGATTGCATTGTTGCTTAAATAATTTTTATCAGTACAATAAAAACATTAATTATGATTTTTCTTTTTCTCATTCGATATTAATTAAGTGTTAAAGTAGTAAAAAAATATATGATTTGTGTGTGTTTGAGTGTAATCGTGCATATTTATTTCTTTTTTTTTCACCCATGTGAGTGATTTATACAACCTTGAAAATGTGAAGTAAAATAGCACATTTAAATCACAGACCAATTATTGGAATTTTAAGGAAATTCTTTACTGCTTTTTAAAACTAATTAATTGAAGCAAAACGAATATTTTTTCCAAGAGGTTCAACTCACATTTCTTATTTCTTATCAGGAGACTTCAAAAATTTCTAATTATTTTCCGCCTACTGCTTCACTTTATTAAAGCAATGCTTACTACATTTAGAAATACTTCTGTATGAAAAATGATTACAGTAAAGTGTGTCTTTGTAGAAAATAAGAAAAATTTACAATTAAGTATTGATTTTTAAATCCAATAAATTAAACGACCATAAATAAAATATACAGCACTTTAAAGTTTCCTTAAACACTAAAATCAATTATTTTTATGGTCAAAGACATTGGAAAATGTTTTGGATATATTTGTAAGCGTTTTCTTTAAATGAATAAGAAACGGATTATTTTACCTTGATATTTGGTTTTGAAAAAATAAGGAAATGAATTCTTCTTTTTATATTGATTATATTCAATGTTTTGTAAATAAAAGTAAATCCTTCCTCCTATTTACATATATTTTTTAGAATTTAAACTAATTTAGGGTTGTAAAATTTAAATAGAAACATGCACGTCAGCGTACACGCGTTCATGCATATATATAATTAATATTAAAATGTGAAATATATTAAAAGTCAAACAAGTTCAGATCACTTAATAATAAATGATGCATATCTAAAAGTATATTCATTTGTATTTATATTACATTGTACCACATTTTAGGCATTCTGAGTATAAATAACTTAATATGTATTATTTAATATATGGGGGTTTCAAAATGTCATGCTCGAAGGCCAAATTAATAAATTTGAAATGATCTGCTGGCAACATCAGTAAACTCACAGTGATCCGTGGACCATCCGACAGTAAAAAAAAATCGTTGTCAGGAAATTTGCAAATAAGAAAGGAAGGTTTATTTTACAGCATTTCAAATGATTCTAAGGAAAGTTATGGTATTAACAGATTCGTATATAAATATCAATTGAAGTCGAATTAATATATACACCGCAAATCCGTTAAAGATAAAAATATATTTTTTTTTCGGAAATTTTTGAGATTTTATAAATATTCAAATTTTGTACGTTTAAAATTATTTAAAATACATTAAAATCTTTGAAAAGTTGTCATTTTCAGAAAAATTTATTTCAAATTTACATCAAAAACATCATTTTTTTTCAAATATCAAGATAAATATAACAAAGTAAATAAATAACGTTTTTTACAACAATAAGCAGACAAGGCATTTTTTTCACTTGGGATTTCCTCAAATTCAAATGAGGGGTTACGAAAATACCTTCAGTGGGAGACAGATTGAAGACACCTAATTTAATATTTAATGAACATGAACCTCGTCCTGCTTTAAAATTGAGTAGATAATAAAAGCCTTAATTTATTTTACTTTAAAAACTAATTATATATATATATATATATATATATATATATAAAATCCAAAATAAATAATCCAATATATAAATATGCATACACTAACACACACACACACACACACACATATATATATATATATATATATATATATATATATATATATATATATATATTATTTCTCTATAATTTTGTTCTTCATGTTCAGGTTTTATATTTTTATTATGCTATTTCTTGTTATGTTCTTTATTATTTCTTATTTTTGATATATAATACATATTTCTTTATATATATTTTATGCATTCATTTGGCTGCTTTGCGCCTATCTATGTATAAATCTATTTCCTAATGAGATTGTTCAGTTATGGATGTAGTCAATATAGAGTATGTTTGCTTATAGCGAATTTTGAAATTGCCATTAGATTCAAAATCTTGTCTATAAATGTTTTTCTTTTAGGAAGTTTAATTTGGCTTTGTTCATTTTCCTTGTGTGTTTATCTTATTTATATAAAAATATTATGCCAACTTCGGATTTTGTGCCTATAAAGTAATCGTGGATATGTTGTCTATGAGTGGATTAGATTTTGTGGAGTTATTGCTCGTTGTTTCACTTTATATTATTGTGATTGAAAATTTTTTGCTAATGATGTTTTATTTGGGTCTTTTCAATGTACCTTCAACTTTTAAATAACTATGAATTTGAAAAATAACAAGTTTTATGCGACTGGCAATTTGTTATACCAGGGTATGACATTGCTCGGTGGTACAGTATAATGGTATCTGTACCATCGTCATCCATTTACCATTTTATGAGCCCTTATATATAGTTTTGGAATATATTTAGGTATGACTTTAGATAGTTGTGGAGATATGGGCATATATATATATATATATAGAGAGAGAGAGAGAGGTTCTGAGTTGGCATATAAAAAAACTATAATTTTTTTAAAAAATACAAAAAAATGTATGAATTGTTTTGGTAATCATAATTTTTCTGCTTACCCTTCTGTATCTAAACATTGTTGTGTTAGAATTTTTAAAACTCGAATTTTTTGGAACTCTAAATATAAGAATTTATCTCGTACAGCAAAACGAAATATTCATGTTTTCGATTGTATAGATAAAAATCAGAGATAAGGATTTTAGTAACATATTGGAAACCAGGTTTTTCAGAGATATTCATGTTTTAAAACTAAAATTTAGATCTTGCACTGATAAAAGATGCAAGGCGTGTGGCATGCTGAGTGGTGAACAGTTGGATATGGATGCAGGTTATATATTTTGTAAGATTTTTAACTGTGTTTACAAAATGACATGCAACATATGTAAATTCGCTTATATAGGTCAAACTTCAAACACTATCAATATTAGATTAAATCAACATAGGTCTGATACAAGGAAATTTGATTACAAGAAAAACCAGGCTAAGATTGAGATAGGACACTTTCATAAACATGGATTCAATAACATAACTGTACATATACTTAGAATAGTGCCAAATATTAAACAAGGATTATGGTTCGAAAACTTTTTTATAGAATCATTTAGATCATATTATCCTTATGGTTTGAATGTTATATGGAAAGGTGAAAGTGCTTATTAGCTTTTAAACAAAAATCCGAGGATTCATTATATATTCTGAATTTTGATAAATCTATTGATAATAGTAATAATATTCGTTTAGCGAGAATTTCAAGAGCTAAACGTTTACTAGAGACATGTCAACCCTCAAGAATTCTATGTTTGAATTAGCTGTTAAATTTGATGATAACTACAACACAGGCTCGTGGCCGCGGTACGAGTGGTATAGGCATCGGATCGTGGCTGGCTTTGTCACGAGTTCGAGCCAGTACCACTAAAGACCCGCCTCGATGCACGCTAAATCTGTCGAGAGCTGAAACGTCCCTCCCGTTGGTGTGGTGTTAGTTAGGAGAGGGGGTGCCAGCTCAGGTGTCGTCCACGTCACTTGACCATGGTTCAAAATTACGTGGTCCGTGTAGCTGAACAGCGCGACGTTAATCTTCACTCACTCAACTACAACACAGGCTTAATTAAATCATTTATGTTTGGCATGAATAAAGCTGAAATTAAAATTATGACAGATATTTTAAGCAGATAAAAATTTCAGGATTCTCATGGTATGCATATGATTCGAGACCTTAATAACTATTTAGTACAAAAAATGAATATTAAATTAGATGCAAGTGAAAATTACTCTACAGAATATTGTACATTATTATTTATGAATAAATCCTTTAACAAAATTAATTTTTCAAGTATATTTCAAAAAGAACAATCCTTTTTTCCTATTAAAAATATTATTATTAAAAAGGCTTTCAAATACAACAAGAAACTTGGTAGATTTATATTTAATTATAATCAAATCTCGGAGCTCCTAAGTTCAGAATCATGCAAATGCAATCTATATCGAGACTATATTGATAATTATCATCAGCACGTTGTCACAGGAGACCTTAACATCGTGAACGATGATTTTTTAAGAATTTTTATGGAAAAAGGTACCGGTTTTAGACTGATGATCAAAAAAAAAAATAAATCTAACGTTATGAAACAAATCATAAAAGATTTAGATAAATTCTACCTTAAAATTGCAATTAAATACGGAATGCCGATTGAAGCATTCAATCAATTTAGATCTTATGTAGCAACAGAGATTCGGGAGTTAGATTTCACTGTTGATAATGAAATTATGTATAAAGATCTTAAATCATCAATAGAAAATATCCAAAATGACTTCGTGATTACATATGTTGATAAGGTCTCTGCTAATTATGCCATAATTTGTAAATACTTTTACAGTAAATTATTATGTAACCACATTTTAAATAATAATTCCTTTCAAAAATCAATTCACATTAATAGAGAAGATGATAATCGTCTTTTAGCTTTGAACAAAAGACTGAATATTCATCTAAATAATTTTAAATATCCAAGTACTTTTTAACACCAAAATTTCATAAATGCCCTATAAAATTCCGTAGTATCACTAATGGATACAATACATATATCACGAGGTCTGGGAAGATCTTACAATCTCTTCTTCAAAATCTAATTGATAATTTACAATAATATCGTTTAAGTTCCATATAATTAAAATTCACTTATGGAATAGTAATTTGCATATATAAATTTACAGAAATATCATTTTGAATTTTTTATTTAGAAATGAAAACTTAACTACCCACAAAATAGATAAATACAATAATATAAAACAATTTTTTCAATGTTGTTTAGATCATGAATACCCTTTTAATTTCTTAAGAACTTATATTCATCACAAATACATTAACCGTCTTGCTACTTCGAATTCCAAAACCACCACACAACAATAGGATTTCAAAGTCAGCATGTTAGTGGTCTTGCTGTGAAGATTATATCATAACACTCATATCACAGTTTACATTTTTTCCACACACATCTTGAACATCTTACACATTGTTGACAACCAAATTAGAGCCTAGCAAATTTACATTTTTGACAATCAACCAATTCAAATTCTACCGTATTTGATTGTCGTCTTTTTATACCTGTCTTTGCTGGCTGGTTTAAAAGTCAGCTCAAAAGATGTGTTTATGTATTTTCGAATTTTTAACTTGGTGAATAATCGATTTTCATTAATGTCAAGACGCTTGATTCTCCTCGTAAAAGCTCTGTGAGTAAAGAAGTTTTGTTAAATTATTTCTTGAAAGATACTTTTCTTATGTAATTGTTTTAGGATTTTTCTACTTTTCTTACGTAATTATTTTGTGATTTTTCTGCATTAAGAGTTTGGGAGAGTTTGTTACATAATAGTAATGAGTGGTTTTTCATACTCTCTGAGTTATCCAAACTCTGAAGTTTTGTTTATTTTATTTTATTTGGTTTTCCTACCGAGTTGCAAGGGGGAAGGTTGGCGCCTTCAAACTAGTTTAACCCCACTTATTCGGTCCTAAGTCCGAAATTGCTTTCTGACTCGATAGGTTCTTCTTTTTTTGTAGTTACTTTTTTTATCTCTCTATAATTTTGTTCTTCATGTTCAGGTTTTATATTTTTATTATGCTATTTCTTGTTATGTTCTTTATCTATTATTTCTTATTTTTGATATATAATACATATATTTCTTTATATATATATATATATATATATATATATATATATATTATATATATATATATATATATATATATTCTTATTTTTTGATATATATTTCTTTATCTATATATATATATATATATATATATATATAAATATATATATATATATATATATATATATATATATATCTTTATATATATATATATATATATATATATATAATATATATATATATATAAAGTGTGTGTTTTTTAGAGGTACAGAACGTTAAATTGCAATAAAACAACGATGTATTATTCGATTGACATGAATTGTTTTTTATTCGAAAGATAATCTTGTGGCATTACATTTTAAATATGATTTCTGGCATAAGACTGCCACGGCGGGCTCGTATGTAGTCCAATCTGGACGTCCAATTTTTGATGACTTTTTCCAACATTTGTGGCCGTATATCGGCAATAACACGGTGAATGTTGTCTTTCAAATGATCAAGCGTGTGTGGCTTATCCGCGTAGAGCGATGACTTTACATAGCCCCACAGAAAATAGTCTAGCGGTGTTAAATCACAAAATCTTGTAGGTCAATTGACAGGTCCAAAACGTGAAATTAGGCGGTCACCAAACGTATCTTTCAATAAATGGATTGTGGCACGAGCTGTATGACATGTTGCGCCGTTTTGTTGGAACCACAGCTCCTGGACATCAAGATTGTTCAATTCAGGAATGAAAAGTTAGTAATCATGGCTCTATACCGATCACCATTGACTGTAACGTTGTGGCCTTCATCGTTTTTGAAGAAGTACGGACCAATGATTCCACCAGCCCATAAAGCGCACCAAACAGTCAGTTTTTCTGGATGTAACGGTGTTTCGACATACACTTGTGGATTAACTTCACTCCAAATGAGGCAGTTTTGTTTGTTGACGTAGCCATTCAACCAGAAGTGCGCTTCATCGCTAAACAAAATTCTCTTATGAAAATCGGGAACAACGGCAATCTTTCGTTTTGGGCCCATTCGACGAATATACGCCTTGCTTGATGATCGTTTTGATGAATTGCCAAACCAAACTGAGAATAAATCACTTGACAGCTGTTAAATCGGTCGCTATCTTGGAAAGTATTGCCAACTTAATCTTCTATACCTGGAAAAAAAAACACTCCTTTTATATATATATATATATATATATATATATATACAAATATATAAACGGAAATAAAAAATAAACATATAGTTTTATACGTAAGATAAATATAATTAGGAAGAAGGCACAGTAGTATAATGACAAACTCCTGGCCTTACGAACCAGGATTGCAGGTTTAAACATGTTTTGTGGCCAGCCGACCTTCACCTGTAATTTGTCATACTATGTACCAAGAGGAAAGGAAAGAATTATATATGAGGAATTTAAATATTAAAAAATCATTAAACTAATAACATATGAACAAAAACACTGTGTGTGTGTGTGTGTGAACCTACTTTTATTTGCAGTGTAGACGTAGGTCTGAAGTGCATCAAATAGTAATGTGTTCCCGCCAAATACAAGGGAGTGAAAGCAGATCCATATAAAATGAATTGCTATAGGATAATAAGAAATTTAAATATATATATATATATATATATATATATATATATATATATATATATATATATATATAATTTTAAAAATTATAAAATGATATTCATATAAAAATTAGTGTAAAATATAAAAGAACCACAAAAATATATATAATTACTATTAAAATTTAATAAGCATGTGACTCCATCTATTTAATAATTGTAGAATAAATAAGATATTGTAGAATTTTAAAAAAATTATTACAAAACATAATGACAGTAAATAATTACAGTAATACAAATTGTATCATTAAAAACCATTATAAATATAATTACAAAGAAAGTTAGCAGGATAACCATTTTCAATACAGTGATTAAAAAGTTTATTAAGATTTAAAACAATATTAGCTCCATCGCTAACTAATACATTTTTACGGTAAATATAGTTGAAAATAATATTTCTATATATAGATATTGATAAATTTGAATTCCAGTAAGGCACTTGATGATATTAAAATTAAAGGCATATCTTTTATTATAAATATTACTATGTAATTTCAAATCCTTAATGTAATATATATATTAAGGATATATATATATATATATATATTATATATATATATATATATATTATATATATATATATATATATATATATATATATATATATATATATATATATATATATATATATATATATATATATATATATATATATATATATATAAATATGTATATATATAAAGGAGAAATGCGACTCACTGACTAATCACGATATCTCCAAAACTATTAAGCCTACGGATTTGAAATTTGGTAGGTTGGTTCCCTTCATGGAGTAGAGATCAGCTAAGAACGGATTTTACATAGATCAAAACCCAAGGGGCGTTACGGGGGTTTAAGGGGTGTTATAGGTAGTTAGTTCCATTATTAAACTATTAGATGTACAGTTTTGAGAGAAACTTGGTACACAGATTTTTTCATAAAGTAGTGGTTCCCTACAAAATGATTTTTACGAAAACTGAACTCCAATGGGCGTTATGCATCATTATTTCCATTTTGAACTATTAGACGTCCAGTCTTGAAATTTGGTAAGCGAATTCCTTTCATAGATTAGAGATCCGCTACAAAAAGGGTTTTGTCAAAATCGACTCCCAAGTGGCGTTCTAGAGAATTAAGTGGCATTATAAGCAATTAACTTATTTTTTAAACTATTAGACGTAAAATCTTGAAATTGAGTAAGCAGATTCCTTTCATTGAGTAGAGATTCGCTATAAGATGGGTTTTGTGAAAATAGTTTCCTAAGTGACGTTGCGGGGGCTTAAGGGGCGTTATAGATAATTATTTCCATTTTAAACTATTGGACGTACGGTCTTAAAATTTGGTAAGTGGATTCCTTTAATAGTGTAGAGATCCCCTACAAAATAGTTTTGGGCAAAATGGAATTCTAAGGGTCAATGAAGGAGATTAAGGAGCGTATATATATATAATAGATAAATATTTCCACTTTTCAAGTAATAGACACATCCGCTTGAAAATTAGAAGGTATGTTCCGTTTATGGAATAGAGTTAATTTTACAAAGGGTTTTGCGAAAACGGACCCCTAGAGGAGCGGGGTTGCGTGGGTTTAAGGCGTGTTATAGAAAAATTCCTATTTTTGAATTTGACCCATTTACTTAAAATTTGTTGAGCACGTTTCTTTAGTTGAATAGAGTTCCACGAAGAAGGAATTTTACAGAAATCAACTCCAGGGGGTTAGCGGGGCGAGTTATTGGGGCGTATTGATAGACAAAATCCCCGTTTTTGAACTGCTAAGACTATAATAATAAAATTTGGTTTGCATGTTTTTTTTTTTTTTTGTTGAATTGGAATCCGCCAAGAATGCTCTCAACGAGATATTGATGATAAAAATTCTATTTTTGCTCTGTTAGATTGAAACTTGAAATTTAGCACGCATGTTTATTTTATGGAGAGCAGATCCACTGAAAGTTGCTTTGGTGGAAATTTAATTGATTATTAGGTTGAGTGAGCGCAAAAAAAATCTTTCTACTTATATTTTAGATATAAATAAAAATTTGATATTATAATTTTTGATCTTTTTATATCAAGAGGCGAGAGTTACAGCTACAAATATATTTTTAATACAATGGAATTCATAATGCTAGATATTAATAATTCATATAGATGTAAACAGTATACATTTATACAACACCGTGAAATGCCCAGTGAAGTGGGTGGTTAACGGCTAGTATATATATATATATATATATATATATATATATATATATATATATATATATATATATATATATATATATATATATATATATATATATATATACTACTATTGTCCGAAACATTAAGAGCTCTTATTTCAAAATAACCTTTCCTTCAACCATCCAACAAACGATCGGAATAATGATGCACCACCTATTGGTGGCAAAATGGAAGAAATGAGTCCAACATATGACAGTGTGAGAGTTGCAAGAGAAAATTACGTTCCAGGCAAGGTTTATTTATGTCCGACCTCTCTGGCGCGAAAAGAGTTACGATAATTAAAGTTCAACTTGCTGGAGCGTAACAGAACAGGAAATATTGTGGCTATTTTTATGGCCATTGTCTCAAGGGTTATTACAATCTACACAAACTTTGGTAGCTAAACCTCACAGTAGTTGACGAAAGCCAAAGTTTAAGGACTTTTGTTAAATGGATGCTGAAGAGAATAATCACCCGAAAACTGAAGACTACATTGCCGCGGATAATTCCAGAAGCAAAAACCTATAAGATTATCTAACCCGCACGATCTTTCGCGTTAGGTCCTACTTTGCGACTATATAATTAACGTCATTAAACTTGTTCCATAAGAAACGTTCTTTCTCTCAACCTTCGGCATTAAAGTAAACTCGCAGGAAATCTGATTGTGGGTTTCAATTGCCTCAAGTATCCTGAGGGTCTCACACCTCATTGCGATATTCAAAGACTGGTGGTTACTCGATTTAAATGTTTACTTTTTAATTTATATCTCCAAATGTTCTACAGATCACCTTTAAAGTCGTAGAGGTATGTGAACGAACAAATCACAAAAATTTTCAGATGCCATTTTATTCTAATTTACCACACTACAAGCAAATGCGTGTAATCAGCACTAATATTTCCCATTTTGGTACGTGTTTTCCAAGTTATAAGACAACATATTCATTTTTTAAATAATGCAAGGTCATAATTTCTATTGCTAATTCATCAAAATGCACCACGTTATTCGTGTTCATCGAGATTAAAAGATGTACTTTTGAAAAATTATAATATTCTATACAAACACGATTTCATTTTGTGTAGATGTATTTCTAATTCTTACAAATTATTTAGTTATGGATAAATAATTAGTATTTATTTCATTTAGTTGTATTATTAATGGACCCTTTGATTTGTTGTACTATCAGTGCTAAGAGTCTAACTCTAATATATTAATAAAAATAGTTCCTAAGATTACTTTATGGTAACTTCAACTTTCGTCGTAATCAACATCGTATTTAGTAAACACCTATGTGACTCAAATATAAATTTTGTTTTTCTCTATTTTCATACAGAGTGTGCTACAATCTTTATAATATGCAATGCTACAATTTTTATAAAATAAACTAATTTTTAGACTGTATTTATATCATCCCTTAATATTTACTATTTTCATACATTATCACCCCCCCTTCGGAAACAGAATAATAACGTAAAAGCGAACAATTAGAATTTTATAATTTTTTAATGCTTGAAATATAAAAACATAATCATACAAAACAATAAATAAAATACAAAGCACACATTTATTTACAACATTTCAGTCACAACTAGATTAATAAAATCTAGTTCTTGTTATGGTTTAATTAATTATTTATCTGAGGCTAAATATATTTTATACAATAATATATAATAATAGAAATAAATTTTGACTTTTCTTTTTATAAATGAAGCTATTTTTATCTGTGCTATAAACTGAAAACCGTGAAATATTAATATATAATTAATTTCTTAATAAGCTTACGGAGGAAAATATAAAAGGAAAATAATTCATTATCTATAGTTTCAGAAATTTAAAAATAAATTATTTCTGTAAAAACGAACCTTCAGGTTCAAAATCTAATTGAAAACTTATTTCATTATTTTATATTTTGATTGAATTTCACAGATTTATCATTAATTAACTGAATCGCTGTCAAAATGTTAATTTAAAAGAAATGGCACTTACAAAATGAACTAAATTAAAATAGTTTTCTTAAGAAAGGATTGTCATTCCTTACTAAAAACACGAAATAAACGACAGTTTCACACTCTAAAAAAGACATAAAAGTTCTCACGTGTCCCATTTACATTTAATGATCACACAGAGGATGTTTGAAAATTGATCAAAATAGCTGAGCAGTCTGACAATATGCCAATAGGAACATTCTGATTTATTCTTGGCGTATACATTTATGGCATATTAAATGGCAAAATTACTATTTATTTGCGTTTGAAGTATCATAAATGTTCTGTAAAACCATCTGTGTGATAAAGAATTATTTCTAGAAATACTTTTAATGTTTTTTCAGTTACATATAGCTTGATAAAACATTTAGAAAAATTAATCATGTCGTTAAGGAATATAATAAAATAAATTTAGTTTTAGAATTCTTTTTTAATAGAGTGAACATTTGAATTGATTTCTTTTTAAGATGAATACGTTCGGAACCATAATTTTGAAAATAGTAATATAATATAACCAAATAACTTAAGAATATAAAGAAATGAGTTTAGTTTTCAGTCATAGTAAAACCTTTTTTTGTATGGTTCTTTTTTAAGCGATTTAATTTTTGTGCGATTTGTTTGCTTGATATTTCTTGTGAAGTATGTATGGATTTCAATGCGGTATGAATGAATTCCGACAATGCACTTTCAATTGCTTTCTCTCAACGCTCTAGCAGTCTCTGCTTGTTTGAAGATGAAACTGAATAGAAGTGACATAATCAATAATTTGATAGATTATGAAGAAAGACCGGAAGAATCCCCCCCTGGAGAGATGATAATATATATGCAAGAATCTAGATTTCCTACAAATTGGAACAGCATTTTCTCAAAATGGATACCAATTTCGAAAGGAGTTTAAAATTCCAACAAAGGCTTCGATCATGCATATCTGGTTATCGTGACGTTCAGAAGCAACTGCTCCATATACCTTCAGCGCTGTGGCAAAATCGTACCACTTATTTTATTGTACCAAACAAATAAATCACTTGATATTGTACCATCAAATGGCGAAAGAGATTTTGATCTAATTCATTACAAGAAGATGGTCGATTTTGAAGAGTAGCAATGAATTATATATGTTCGCAAAATTTAAAAATTTCACAATTTATACAATGAAGAATTAAATGATTTTAAAATGTTTCCATGTGTAATTTAATTATTTTTTTTTGTTTGGAAGAACTTTCTTGTAAATTTTGAAAATAATTGACGTATTAAAAATTATTGCTGCTTTATTTATGATGTCCCTCTCCTCCGCACAAAGAAGAAAATAATAATTATGTAGTATGTCAAAAACGCTGTTTGCTGGCTGTAAGTATTTATGAAATATTTTTGAATATTTTTTGTGTGGTTTTTTAATGCGGTCCCTAAAACAGCTTTTACTGTGCCAAATTGTTGATTGCGAATGCAATGATAAATTGATTTGATATTGAAAACACAGCAGTATAAAATAGTGTCACTCTACATTTTACAAAATCACATTATTCAAATTTTTCTTTATCTGTGGTTACCATTTTTCAAGCATAAACATAAAAGAAAGGAAGAGCTTATTCAATAAGAGAAATCTAAATAAATAATAAGCAAAAATGATTAAAGTTTCTTAAACTGAACTGTATTTCAGCTTAAACAATTTTTATTAATACAGTAAGAAAAACTCAATTATCATTGTCCTGTTTCTTATGCAATGCTAGTTAAACGTTAGGATATTAAAAAAAAATATCTGATGTGGTTATAACCGTGCATATTCCTTTAGCTGTTCTCAATGTTTAAAAGATTTCCGTAGCCTTGAAAATGGTAAGTAAAATCACACATTTAAATAAGCATTTTTGCTTCACAAACCAATTATTCTCATTTCAAACGTATTCTTCCATCTCTTTTAGGAAGCTAATTAATTGTGAATCTAAAATATTTTTTCTACAAGATTCAACTAATATTTCTTATTATGAGGCATAGAACTGGTTTCCGTACATTGCTTCATTTTATTAGAATAATACTTGTTTCATAAGTAGTTTTGTATGAAAAATGTATACGGCAAAATATATCTGAAGAAAACGAAGAACAATTTACAATTAAGTACTGAATTTTAAATCCAATAAACTAAATCACCTTAGACACAATATATACGGTGTGTTTAAAACAGTCTCTCAATACAAAAATTAATTATTTTTATGGTCCAGTGCGTTATAAAATCGTTTGCAGATATTTCTTAATGTGTTTCTCTAAGTGAAGAAAAAAATGAATTATTTTTTTGTGAAGCTTTGAATTGAAAATGCAATAATAATGATAATAATAATAATCACATATATATATATATATATATATATATATATATATATATATATATATATATATATATATATATATATATGGCATGCAGCCAAAAGCAACGCAGTCTTCGCGCGCAGGCGCATTGAAATGAAACAAAAACTTTTGGACATTAGAGCAGAGAAAGAGAGAAGCAGCGAAGGAGAACGCGAAAGGTGCGCGAGCAGGCGTTACCTTCTGAATATCATCGTCAAACTTATCTGTAAAAACTTTTTCTACCTTTTTTAATTAATTTTTGTTTAATGTTAAAATAAAATAGAAGATAGACCAACGTCTTGGACCCCTTGTTGTCTCCCACAAATTATGGGGGCTCGGCCGGGATCGACAAAATTTCGATTTTGAACCAAAGTCTGGACAATGAACAACAGCGTCCGTGAAGGAGACGCTCCGCCATTTTTGGAAACTTCGTTCAACCTGTGTAGAGGTTGAGTTTTTCAACTTCATTCCGCCTGTGTAGAGGTCGGAACAAATAACAAAATAACCTGTGTAGAGGTATATTTTTCAACGAACCATCGACAAATATTCCGCCTGTGTAGAGGTTGGAAAACCCATCGACGAAAATCCCGCCTGTGTAGAGGTTGGAACTAATTCAGTGTGAATAATCCGCCTGTGTAGAGGCCGGAACTACAATTTCAACGATATAACCTGCGAAGAGGTGACATCAGTGGAATCAACGTTTTTATTGGATACATCGTACGTGCGAGCAACAGGGGAGCCAGAAAAAAAAAAAAAAAAAAGGTAGGATCTTTCTAAATTTTTATAAAATGTATAAAAACGCTCTTAAAAGAGAATTTCATAAGAGTTGTTGAGAAGCTAGATGGTACTGTAGAAAGTACTGACACTATAGTTAAACTAAAGACTAAAATTGAGAACAGTAGTACATTTGAAAGTGATCCAGATTTCGTTAAAACTTTAATTAAAAACTGTATAGATGAGAGAGTATCGCGAAACGAAAGAGAGGTAACTTTAGGAAAACAGAAAATTGAGCTCGCGAAACTACAGTTAGCAAAATTAGAAAAAGAAGTCGAACTTCAAAGGGTTAAAAATAAAGCATTAAGTTTAAATCCTGTAGCTAAAGTCGAAGAGAAACAGTTCGAAACTTTAAATAAGGAAACTGCAACTCATATTGGCATTCGAGAAGCAGAAGATTGGTTTAGGCCTTTTGATTTAGCTAAAGAGTGCGATATTTATATTTCATCTAGAAGCGGATCATATAAAGAAATTCATATTACTTATGGATATACCCAAGACCCCTTTAAAAATAAATCACAAAACTTTAAAACAAAGATTAAAGAGAACTATCCCCAATATCATTAAAGAGAAAATAAAAATTGCTTTATATGCGGTGATTCATCTCATTGCGCAAGAGACTGTGAGAAGCGTTTTAAACCTAAAGAATCTAATGATCACATCCATAATAAAATAAACGTGAATACTTTGAAAATCGAGAGCGAAAAACAAAATAGCGAAGAATGCGCAAATCTTCAATACGTAAACATTTTTATGGAAAATCAGCCCGTAACAGCATTGATTGATTCAGGTTGCCAGATCCCAGTTTTAAATTCCTCACTAATTAGAGTGCAAACACCTTCCGAAGAAATCATAACATTAAGTTCATGTTTTGGCGAACAGCGTATGGTGGAAGTTAAACCCATAAATATTTCTCTTAATCAACAGTCTCCTAGCCTAAGTGTGCGAACGGCGATATCACCGACCTTGACCGAAGAATTTATTATACATCCCAGTGTATATTCTGAAATAGAGAAACTAGGCCACGCAAAGAGCGATGTTTTATTGAATGAAAGTGAATCCTCTTTAGGTGCTCATGCTTATGCTTATTCAAGTGCTGTTTCTTTTCCAAATGTTTCTGTTTCAAATGTGATAGAAAACTCTAGTTATGATTTGCCATATGTTAAGAACTTTAATACTAGAAATGATTCGAGTTCTCTAATTAAGGATTATAAATGTAATAAAATTAAGATTACTAAGTTAAAATTGAGTATTGTAAGAGAAAAATGTTCTGATATAGTATTGTGTAAGAAAGCCAATTGTGCCATGAAAACGAGTTCCGTGGAATTCATCTCCCGCTCACCTACCCCTTCACCTATGGAACGTAATTATAGACGGTTTGTGTTGCTCCGGAAAATTTTTGAGCCTTGGCAGTGGAAGCGAAGGAAAAAGAAAAATCGTTTTGAACAGACGTCCAGAACTCTACAGAGGAAAATATAGATGCGTTCAACCAAAGATCAACTTGTTGAAAAAGATGTTCTTATGCCGGTGAAACACAATGTTTTCCTGTGGAACCTTCCGGATGTCGAAGAGGTGCCTTCACATGATGGAGAAACTGTCTAGTTCAACAAAATTTTGATATGTTTAATCTCTATATATTTGTCGTATAGTCCTTGTCTGTTCCGTTTTTTTTTTTGTATGTTTCAGATTCTCCTCTGGTCTCCATGGAAATACCGCTGCGGACAGCGTACGGTCAGAATGGCCGTTATGGCATGCAGCCAAAAGCAACGCAGTCTTCGCGCGCAGGCGCATTGAAATGAAACAAAAACTTTTGGACATTAGAGCAGAGAAAGAGAGAAGCAGCGAAGGAGAACGCGAGAGGTGCGCGAGCAGGCGTTACCTTCTGAATATCATCGTCAAACTTATCTGTAAAAACTTTTCTACCTTTTTAATTAATTTTTGTTTAATGTTAAAATAAAATAGAAGATAGACCAACGTCTTGGACCCCTTGTTGTCTCCCACATATATATATATATATATATATATATATATATATATATATATATATGCGTGTGTGTGTGTTACCTGCCATTATAGCCAAGTTACTGCCATAATTCTACTCCTCATACTCACGAACATTCTAAGTGCTCTGAAAGCCTGTCGGTCGTTAGACACTCGACCATCCAGAGAAACAACACCATAGATTAATAGGTAGGATAAGACGTTGAAGGTTATTAAAGACGTGACACTAATACGTTGAAGAACATATGATGATGAAACGTGTAATGATCCGTATTGTATATAGCATGTAAATAAGTACGAGTTATTAAAATGTAATTAGTCAAAGTAGTGCAACTCCTGAACTGCTCCTATATATATATATATATATATATATATATATATATATATATATATATATATATATATATATATATATAGATATATATATATACATATATATATATATTTACATATATATATATATATATATATATATATATATAGATATATATATATATACATATATATATATATATTTACATATATATATATATATATATATATATATATATATATATATTAAGG